>VWZI01002426.1:587007-630690 GCA_013396835.1 Psilopogon haemacephalus | reverse complement strand
CCATGAGGTCTTCTAGAAGAAAGCAGCACTGGTAGAATCATTTGAATGAGGGGGAAATTCTGAGAATGGGACCATTCTGCTGATCTGAAATAGTGTGAGGACTGCCGGTGCCATACTGGAGCTCTCTGTGCTCCTCAAGATGGGCTTGTGACAGAAGTGCTGGGCTAGAGCCTGATCCCAGCAATATTCAGTATTGAGCAACACTGCTTTCACTTGACTTTATGCCGGAGATTAAACCATGGCTCCTGGTATTAATGCAAGGCAGTCAGTATTTCTGTTCTGATAGAAATTCTGGGATTTCAAACTTTCATTTTTCCTAGAGGAAATTACCAAGTTACAACAAAGCTATCTGGGAAATCTCAGAATGATCTTACTGAGGTGTTGATACAACTGTGATTTTCTCCATTTGACTTTAAAGGGTAGATTACACATGTCTTAGGCAGCCACGATTAAAATGCAGTGTTCAGAAGAAAGCCATAGATAATTTTGATTACACTTCTACCGGCTGGATGCAGTTTTTCCCTGTGCTATTGAATCAGCATTTTTTGCTTGAAAATTTTCCACCAGTTCTAGATAAAATTGGGCTGCTGGCTGGCAAAGCTTCTGCTAGCTCTGGCCTGGGAGAAAGGTAGGGGAGCATGAGGGAAAGAGAAGAATGTCTGGGGCATCAAGACAGGAAGGAGGGGAAATAGAGAAGTGGTAAAAGCATTGGTGAAGAGACAACTGGATAAAAGAGGACTGAGGGGAGTTTAAAGAGTTACCCACTTGGTACCTGATGGAAAAACTTGCTCCTGGCTGGGATCCCAGGAAGCAGAAGCATCTCTGCTGAGCCAAGCCCTGCAAGCCTTTCTGGGTACCTGGAAATAAGTCATTGCAGCCCCAAAACAAGGCAGGTGTACAGATGCTGGATCTTGTATTGTGCAGGAATTTCTCCCTGAAGCCACGGGAGTTAGGGTGTAGGTCTGTGGCAAGGGGTGTATCTGTATTGGTTTATGCAGGACAGAAAGGTCAGGATCCCTCTCCTGGTCCCGTTGGGTCGAGCTGCCCCGTCTCAGCACGAAGGTGTTGAGGGTGTCTGCCGCATCGCACCTGTCTGCTGGGTAAGAAGGAGCCACCAGGTTTTCTGCTGAGACTGCAGAGGGATTGAGGCAGTCCTCTCCAGCGCTGCCCTGCGGGCGCTGGGAGCGGGAGGAGCGTGTGGCACCGAGTGAGGAGGCTGCCCGCATCCTGCTGCCTGCGCACCGAGCAGACCTCTCTATCAAGCAGGCATGGAAGAGCAGGCGGAGCGAGGCGTCCCCAGTGGATTCACAGTCCTCCGTGGTCCAGAGGTTACACATCGGCAGCACGGAAGCGTAAATCAGACTGTTTGCCATGCAGAGGAGGTAACTGTGTGGTGAAGCAGCCTGGCTGTAAAATCCCCTTTGGCACGCAGAGAGTGTCTTCTGCTGGGAGAAGTTGGGATCACAGCCGCTGGTATGACCACCCCACCCACGCTGCAGAGCTCCGTGTGGGGTCACGCTGGCCGGGCTCCCAGGAGCCGCCGAGACTTGCTGTCGTTAACAAGACACCCACCTACCCTGCAGCTGTTCTCATGAGGCTTCTGCGCTGGGCAGCTTCACTCTGCGCAGGGAGAAGAGGCGAGCTTGCCTCGCCAGCTGAGAGCAGGACAGTACCCAGCGGCATCAGCCTCTTGGTCCCCGCGCCAGAGCTGGAGGTCTGCTCCAGTCTCCCAGGGCTCCCCACTTCAGCTTGAGCTCCCTACGGCTACGGGCAGCGGGGACAAGAGAGGGTTAAACTGTCAGCTCTGTAATGTTAAACAGGTGTCAAAGGCACCTCCATATATCTGCAGATTGAAATCAAATTCTTTGCAGTATAAAAAGATAAATTACCCAGGCGATTCCCGCCTCATCCCACTCATCAGGCCAGCGCCAGACGGCAAGCAATTTTTTTTTTTAATGTGCTAACGACCTAATCAAGCAATCAAGTCGGAGAAGATTGCGGAGTGACCCCGAGCATCCATCTGCCAGCGAGACCCCGCCATTCATTTCCATTCTGCCGTGTACTTCCCGGGAAGGGGAGGGGGAAAAATAGAAAGGGGAAAAAAGAAGGGGAAAAAAAAAAAAAGTCCTAAACAAATTAACACCCAATTTTCTGTGAGTCTAATTAGTTAAATGAGGAGATGTTTGGGGTGTCCGCGGGGAGGGAGGGGCTGCCTCTCTGAGAGGGCCTGGTAACTCCATGGCATTAATTAGCGCAGGTCAATGGCGTGGTTCCCTAGGGACCAGCTGCTTTAATTTCCCGTGATATTTCAGTGCCTGAGGCCCATCGATTCAAACTGAAATTAACTTATTTTTCAATCAGGCCTGGGCTGCCCCTGGGGCTGACTCTTCCTTTGCCTCCTTCTGAATAGACCTCGAGCAATTTTTCATCTAAAGCTGATGCCTCTGCTCGGCGGGAAGGGAGGGGAGCCGGGGAGGGAGGAGGGCGAGGGAGACAAGAGGAATGGAAATCGGAGGGAGAGCGCTAATAGATTTCTGTGAGCATTCCCCCACCGCTGCCGCCCGCCTCTCTGCTCGCTGCCCCCCAGGTCACAGCTCAGAGATTATTCTGCCAATTTTCTGAGAAGATGAGGGGCTTTTCAAACTGGGAATTCAGGACGACGCACACAGATCAGCTCCCCTCTTCTCCCGCCCCTCCCGAGAGCCCGCTCCCATCCCAGCCCTCCCTGCAGACACTGCTGCCTGCAGCCCTGCGCCGCAGCTCAGACACCCAGTAAATAATGAAAGAAAATCCCAGGCACGAGAGTCAAAAGCCACTAGAAAAAGACACTGCGACGGCAAATTAATTACATCCTGCGGAGAGGGATGGGACCTACTCTAACACTTAGCCCTTGCCGCTCCTGCAAGGGGGGGAGGAAGAGGTACTCAGTGACTGCTGCATGGGGGAGGAGGTCGTAGTGCTTCTGAAATTAGTATCTACACATCTGCCTTCGTCTTACTGCGCAAGCACATGTGTATTCCCATGTGGGAAGGGGACTGACACAGCTTCTCCTGAAAAAAACAAACAGACATGTGTCCCTTTTGTCATCCACTCCAGGTTTGGTTCCAGAACCGCCGGGCCAAATGGCGGAAGAGGGAGAAGTGCTGGGGCAGGAGCAGCGTGATGGCTGAGTACGGGCTCTACGGTGCCATGGTGCGTCACTCCATCCCGCTGCCCGAGTCCATCCTCAAGTCTGCCAAGGATGGCATCATGGAGTCCTGTGCTCCTTGGCTCCTGGGTAAGAGAGCAGCTGCCTTTGTGGGGGATGACCAGCGGGTTGAGATGAAGCAGGGGAATGTGAGGAAGAAAACAAAGTCCTGTTGAAAACATGGGTGGAGGGCGGGGAGACCTCACTGCTCTCCACCCCTCAGTCCCTCAACAGCTCTCATCAATGAAGACTGGTGACTTATCCCAAATCTCTGCTGGTCCTTGAATCGTGACCTGCAGGGTCTGGTTGGGTCAGGAATTTGTCTCGCATGCTCAGGCAGGCCTTATATATGGATTATGTATGGCACAAGCCTCCTTTGTGCCCAGTCCTGGAGCTAGGGCTCCAACCCTTGACCAAGGCAGAAGGTTGTCCTAGTCTTGCTTCCACAGCCCTATGATGCTTTATGAGTGTACTGGAACCCACATATGCACTCTCCTTGCCCCAAGCCCCAGGGGAAGCACCTTGCTGCCTCCTCCTTTTCTCAGCACCCGAGGGAGCTACATTTCTGTGCAGATATTGAAGGCAGCAGCTACTCTACAATGCTCCTGCTCTTTGCTTCTTGCTTTCTGACCTTTCAAGCTGGTTCTGCCCCAAAACTAGTATCTGGCTTATGGATGACAGGTTGTCCTGTTCTTCCATCTGTGTGAAATAGAGAGGTTGTGTGAGGAGTAGGTTGATACAGGAATAGGAAATCAGGGATCTCTCCCCTTAGCCTCAAGGAAGCTCAGGCAACTGTGCCACTGCCCAAGACCATCGTCCCCAAGTCGAGACAAATTACCTTTAGATTCACAGAAAGAAATGAGGGGGAGAGTAATTCTAGACCCTTGGGGACACCCCAGGGCCATGGATGCCGGGGCTGGGTTGCCCCAGCAGGCAGCTGCCTTGCCTGGACTGTCCTCACACGGGGCCAGAACAAGCGACTCGCAGTGACTGCTGTGTGAAGCGAGGGTTTCTGCTTTTCCTTAATTCTGGCCTCTCTTTATCTTTGCTGTTTTCAGTTCAAGATGGCTTTCCCATGCCCAGGCGCTTTTCTAAACCCGAATACCAACAATTCTTTTTAGGGATGCACAAAAAGTCTCTGGAGGCAGCAGCTGAGGCGGGGAGGAAGACGGAGGTGGAGCGCCAGGCCCTGCCCAAACTTGACAAAGGTGACAAGGAAGAGAGGGGCCCGGATCCCAAAACCACCATTTCCCAAGAGGAACTGAGGGAAAACAGCATTGCCGCCCTCAGGGCCAAAGCTCAGGAGCACAGCACCAAAGTCCTGGGGACCATCGTTGGAGATATCCTGGCCCCAGGAAGGAAGCCAGAGACAGGGGAGGAGGCAGCAGAGGCAGAGGATGAGAGACAGACGGAGAAGTTGAACTCATCGCAGAAGGAGGAGAAGCTGATCTAGGAGGGGAGAGGCAGTGAAAGCCATCCCTGACAGACACTGTGTCCTCGGGGCTTGAGTTCTCTCTTAGACTGCCAGGGTCCCCTGGCTGCCCTTGCCTGGGGAGCAGGGCCCTGGTCTCTGCGTTTGAGACTGCCTGGCAGGATGCCCCCAACCTGCTCCCCCTGAATATATCCCTGCCTATTGCTCCTCCACCCTGCTGGGCTTTCCTCATCCCCCCATCCCTTCATTGTGGGGGACTGCAGGGTGTCCCATTGTTGTTGCCACCCAAGAGGATGCTGAGGCTCTAGGTCCCTCTGGACTTGTGACCAGCTCTGGGGCTCTTTTCTCCGCTTCTGCCCTAGACCCCATTCACCATCTTGGAGTGAGCCTGTTCCCTGCCACCATGCCCCTCTTCAGTGCATATCTCTTCCCTGTGCAGCCTGGGCTCCTTCCCCTGGCGGCCCATTCTGCTGTGCCCCAGACAGACCCACCACCTTTCCACAGCCATTACCTCTGCCTCTGGCCCAGGCCATAGTGGGACTAGCCCACGGCAATGTTTGCATGAAATTGGGACTCTCTATTCAGGGTGGTTTGCACTTCCCACCCTGATCTCCATGCCCAGCACTGAGGTCTGCTGGGAAGGGGCTGCAGCTTTAGAGCAGTTGAGTTCTGCCTCCATCTGGCAGGGAGAGGCAGACGTAGCCTGCTGGCATGACACCCTGGTCCTTCCTGGCACATTGAGGTGATCCCAGTCCACATTACTGGCTCCTGCAGGGCTGGCCACCACAGTTTGTTCTTTCTCTGTCCCAAACACCAAAGCCCTGCACTACTGCAGAGGGATTGAATGGTAAATTTATTTACTGAATACATTATTCCAGGTGAGACAAAAACATTGTCCCGATGTATTGATTGAACTAAATTTGCCCAGCTCACCCTCTGAGTGTTAAAGGGAATGACAGCCATGCACATCCACCTCGACACATCCCATAATGTGTACATATATCTCTCAGCCAGTCCCACAAGAGCACATGCAGATCCATGCAGCCAGACCTGCTCTGTGGTATTATCACCTTCCCACTCCAGTCAGGCATTACTCCCCCTCAAAAACAGTAGGACAGTGACTTCCAGGTGACCCTTCCTGTCCTGCTTTCAGCTGTGAGCACCCTTTCTCCAGAGCTATTGTTTTCATTCCATCAAAGGTTAAGTCCCTTCATCCAGCCCCTGTTTGTCTTTGTCTTTCAGTTGTTTGATGTGTTAGATGATAGCCCATGGTGTGTAAATAATGTATATACAGTGAGAAAATAATTCAGTATTGAGGTGTTTGAGATATGGAGCTGTAACAACTTCTAGTCATCCAGCATCTGTGATTTATGTGCCATTTTCTGTAAAAATACGAACAAGAATAAAACTAAACGGGAATACTGTGTATAAGTCCAGTCACTAATATTCAAGGAGGGTGAATTCAGCCAAAACAGAGGGAGCTGGATGTAAGACCATGGCCAGAGAGAGGTGGCAGCTCCGAAGTTTCACAGAGAGAGGTCTGCACCTTCCTTCCCACCCACTTATGGGGAAGATGGGGCTTGGATGTTGTTCTCCCTTCGAGGTGAAAGACAAAGCCAAAAAGGGTCTGCTTGTACCAGGGGTGGGAGTTAGGCATCATGGCATATAACTGGTCAGAGAACAAGTCACTTCAGCATCCAGAACAGCCCTGGTGCTTTGGGTCACCTCCTATCACCTGCACCCTTGCATTAGAGAGCCAGGCAGACCTCTGTGCAGACTCAGCCTCTCTGCCAGCAGCAGGCTGCAGGGTCCAGCCAGTCTGAGCAGCAGAGGTGGCAGGAAGGTCTTGCAAGCGCAGGGGAGCTCGTTGAGAGGGAAGGGCATGGACAGCGATTTCCAGCAAGGCAAGTTCCGATTTGAGAGCAGCAGGAGCCCATCCTGAGTTATCCAGAAAGGAGCTGAGGTTTGCCTGTCATGCTGAGGGCATCTGAGGATGGTCTGATGGAAGAGCCTGGTGTCTTGCAATGGAAAAAGGCTAAAGCAGAGCAGGTATGAATAGGAAATGAGAGACTTTGCTTGTGAAATGATGAAGCTGCTTGACTTCGTGGAGGGGCTGCAAGCCCACAGGACTGCATTTCTTTGGAGGGACCCTATCTATCCCTACTTAGCTTTAATACAAATTAGGTGTGTAGTCTGGGATCAGCCTGTTCACCAAACATATCAGCCCTGCAGACCATGAGTACTGTTGTATTAAGAAGAGTAGAGAGTAAACACACTCTCTCATCTCAGCTGTTCATGTCACCAGTGTGTCCAGCTGAGAACAGTCCCATTTACAGGGAGAGCCTTTTTCTGCTCTTGTGCCCCCTAGGAAAGGAGTGAAACCTGGTCAATTAAATTAAGGAAACATCCAAACTCTGCCTTCAAAAAAACACTACCTGTATAGGGCTTGAAGGAAAGAAAGGCAGAAAAAAAGCCGTTGGAAAGCAGGGAGGCAGCTTCTCTCTGCTGCAGTGGGTGGTGGCAAGTCTCAGCTTGAGAAGACAGGCTGCAGTTTCACTTAAACCACTACCACCTGCTCCACCATGCCCTCATTGAGTATTCCCAGTTCATGCTGTGGTACAGACCAAACTGAAGTGTTTGAGAGGAGGCAGAGGGACCAGACCAGCCTGCTAGAGAGAACAAATCTGATAGCCACCCAACAGTGAGGTGGGATGGAATGTGATGCAGTGGAACACGGTGTGGTACAATATCCCCCTCCTGCAGCAGACTGCCACAGGAAAAAAAAATATTCAGTGGCTCATGTGAGGTAGCACAGCCTAGTGCTCTGCAGAGAAGGGCCCTTAATTCTGTGGAGGGGATCATCCCATCACCCAGTCCTTTTGCAGATAAGCTGCACCAGGCTGCCCTCTTGACTGACAGAGGACTTGAGCGGAGTGCTGCAGCCAGGAGGCTGAGGGGATCGAGGGCATGGGGATGAATACAGGAAGGTGGAAGGGAAGCAAGTCGAGGCAAAGTAGAGGGATCTGGAGCAGACTGGTAGAGCCTGGCCCAGGCACCTGCTGCCCCTGGCTCTTGTTCAAGAACAGCCGTCAGGACTCAGATTAGCATGAAGGTTATTTTCAGTGAAGTACTCCACCCACCCCTTTCCCCTCCCTTAAAGGCATTGAATTTCTTTTTGCCTTAGTGTTCTGGAAGAGAGGATAGAGGCAGGGAAGAAGAGTGCCCAGGCTCATTGCCTGGGAGAGGGATTTGTTTCCAGCCAGCCCAGGGTGATGTAACTCCAGCTCCCCAGCAGGCTGGGTGTCCCAAGTATCTGTGGGGACTCTGGGCACTCATGTCCTGGGTAAGAGGCATGCATCCTGCAATGATAGCCAGGCTGCTGGCCAGGACTTACTGTCCCAAAGCTCTTCCTCAAGCTCCCAGATGCCTCCCTGGACTGGCAGCTACCCGAGCCTGGAGCCACGGACCCCTCACTGCCTACATGCCTGAAGCCATCGCCTTCCTCGGGGCCAAGGACCACCAAGGCTTGTACAAAGTGTCAGTGGAGCAGGGGGATGCTTTCTGGGGCATGCTAGGGAGGAGCAGGCTTACCTGGATCACCCCCTTCCATTCTGTCCAGGACTGCAATCTGCACCAGGGCAAGATCTCCTGGTTCCTGGGAGGGCAGCTGAATGTGTCAGGTAAGGAGGGAGATGGACACAAGAGATCACCAGGTACCTGTGAGTTCCTCTCTGCCAAGAGTCTGGGCCTCAATAACAGGTTGGAGGAGCACAGAATTAAATGGTTGGTGTGAGGGGATTCCCCAAAGGTCCAGTTGGTACTGCAGTGGCTGTAGTGTAAGGATGTGGCTGGTCCCAAGGAGGAGCTGCAGGTGGGCTGGAGTGTGCTGGGAGCCAGGCTGCCCCCTCTCAGTCTCCATGAATCTCACAGCAGTGCAGCAGGTCCGTTCTGCAGGACCACAGGTAATAGCACCAAATCCCCATGCCTTCAACAGGCACTATGCTATCACTGTCCAGCAAAAGCAGAGCGCATTCTGCAGAGAGCAAAATATAGGAACAGTGAAGGTCCCCACAGCCAGGAGAGGCTGGGGCCACCGGGGGAAGATATAGTGGCTGGTCACACTTTGTTCTGGTCACAGCATTCTTGGTCTGAGTAAACCTCTTGGAAAACAGGTGTTACACATTTGGGCAGGGGAGCAGGAGTTAATTGCCTTTGGGATTTGAGATATTACTTTTTCCCTCCCTGTGTGTTTCTTTTACTCCTGTAAAGCTGCAAATGTTCTGGGGGGGCAGGGGGGGAAAGGAAAAAAAAAAAAAAAAAGAGGCATTTTGGTTCACAAATAGGGGCTGCTGTATTTATTCAGTAGCAGATCTGAGGAAAGCATGGAGTGGACCAAAACTTCTGAGAAAACTGCAGCTGTCAGCAATGCGGGAAAATTACAGCCAAAGCCTCTACCTACTACATTCCTGGAAAGCCAGAGAGTGTACTCCTGGTGCTGGCTTTCCTCCACAGACTAAAGTGTCCTGCAGCCTTCCGTGAAGAGCTTCACTTCATCCTACTTTTGTTATTTAGGAGTATCACTACTGAAAAACTGCTCTAGTCCACACCACAGGCAGCTTCAAGGCAGTGCTGGGTGGGGTGATGGCTGAGTTAATGTTTGCCAAAGCACTGGGGATATGACCTCCAAAGGGACTTAGGGCAGTTTTGTCTCTGGGACTATGTTAGGTTGCGAATAAGAGGGAAGCTGATACTAGTGAGTAGTAGGTATTGCAGAGGTGAGGGGCGTAATGGGATTGGGACAGTGCTTGTGATCTGCCATCTGGTATCCACCAAAGTTGTTTCAGTGGATGCACAAGGCTAATGCTGAGAAGACACACACAGAGACCTGACTCTGATCTTAAAACAGGACTGCTGGTGCTGGCTTTGTAGGGCTTAAGAGGTACTGAGGGCTTCTCTATCAGTGAGACTGGGTCATCTTTTCCAGTGAATTGTCTGGACCGACATGTCCATGTAGCCCCAGACAAAGTGGCCTTAATCTGGGAGAAAGATGAACCAGGAGAAGAGGTGGAGATCACATACAGGTCAGTACTTACCTCTGAGCATGTACAAGAGATATATTGCAGTGTGTGTCAACCCTGCTCAGGGCTGAGCCACTGTTGTGTATCAAGAGAAGATGCAGCACCTCTTCACATAGATCAACAGCATGGTGACTGCTTTGAGACTTCAGCCTACCTCCCAATTATCCCTCTGGGCCTCAAGAGGTCCATACTCAGCTGAGAAGGCAGATGTAAGCCCCTCATGGCAGTGCTGCAATGTCTGTAGGTAAGACCACACAGGGAAGTCACACACCTGCCTTCCCAGTAAGGTTCCCGGTGTCTAAACATGTGGGCAGAGGGCCTGCAGGAGAAGCCACTTGAGTTTTGGGAAGTCCCATGCTCAGGGACATGTCTGCAATGCTGCTGGGTTTTGCTTTCTGGGGACACTGCCTGTAGGACCCTGAGGGGTTGGTCTGAGCCTCTCACCTTCCATCTCAGTGTACTCACTCTCCAAGTCTGCCTTGCAAAATCCACTCTGCATGCAGAACAAGTCCCTCTGTCCTCCCTGGCTCCACAGCTCACATGACAAACATGACCTTCCAACTCTGCCGTTCTCCTTCCATAGAGAGCCTATGGAGAGTTCTTGGAATGAGCCACCAAGAGCCGAGGTGTAATTTCTGGGAGGGATATATCTTGGGAGAGGCATTGTTTCATTCAAAACTTTACTGCAGCTGCTGTTCTTGCTGGTGGGCACAAGTTCTGGAGGACTTGACCTTCCCAGATTTAGCAAAACATGAGGCCCTGTTTTTATGGGGAAGATATCTAACTTCTCACGTGTAGCCTCCAGCTTTGCAGGGCAATGTGTTGCTCCAGTGTGCAGGCTGATAAGGAATGTGCAGGTTGTCACTGGGGAAGTCAGCTGAGGTGTTGTGGGCTGGTGGAGCTAAAGGAATTGGCAGTGGCTGCTCCCCATGGTGGCCAGTGAGGCTGTCAGGCTCTGTGAGCAGGTCATTCTGATCGATTTCTTTTCCATAAATAATTGCCAAGGCTAGTGACCGTCTCCTCCTTCCCACTGACATTTTACATCTCTCCCATTGACTTCTAGCATGGAGGTGTGAGGAAGTGCAGGGATGCAAGCTGCATGCCTAGGACTCTGAAGTTCTCTCTGTCTGTCTGTGTGTGTGTGTGTGTGTGTGTGTGTGTGTGTGTACACAGTTAAGATATGCAAGAAAGTCTCTAACTCTGCTGTTGTTTCTTTGGACAGGGAACTACTGGAGCTGACATGTCGCCTGGGAAACACCTTGAAACGACAAGGAGTGAAACGGGGTGACAGGGTGACAATCTACATGCCTCCGTGCCCACTGGCAGTGGCTAGCATGCTGGCCTGTGCCCGCATTGGGGCTGTGCATGCTGTGGTGTTTGCTGGGTTCAGTACAGAGTCCCTAGCAGATAGAATCCGGGATGGTAAGAGACAGTGGGTTACAGGGACACGTGTCTTGCTTGTGAGATTGTTGGTTCAGCAGCTGAGCTCAGGGTTGTGTTGATGGCAAAGGTTTTCTGAGTAAGGCTCCTTGGGCTAATCGAAGGTGCCTTGCCATGCTGTATGGCCATGGAGCAGGGATTAGCATCCCAGAAAATGGTGTGAGTTCACTAAATGTCTTCCAACACATGGGATGGACTACTTTTCTTTCATCCAAGGGACTGAAAGTCTGGGATATGGCATCCTCTCTGAGGGGATGCAGCACATGCATGAATGAACAGGAAAGAGAAATGAAAACTGCTGGTTTTGCTAAGTGGAGAAAATGAGTAAGAGAGACAGGAGACAGAGGGAGGGGTGCAGAGTCATGGTAGACCCAAACTGCTGTGACTGATGGAGAGGGGCAGAGCTCCTTATGTGACTTTTCTGCCTTCTGCAGCCCAGTCGGAGACAGTGATCACAGTGAACCAGGGTCTGAGAGGTGGCAAGGTCATTGAGCTAAAGAAGACAGTGGACCAGGCTGTGAAGCAGTGCCCAGGAGTGAAACGGGTTCTAGTTTCCATGAGGACAGATAGCAAGGTTCCCATGACAGCTCTGGATGTGCCACTGGAGGAGGTGAGAAGCTGCTTGACTACTGGCACTTCCTCTGGACAATGTGCTCACTCTGGAAGAGGGAACATGAGGTGAAGAGAAGGTCCTGGCTGGCCACAACAGTTTTGCTGGTGCTAACACCATGTAAAGACATTGTCTTGCAGCAGCAGTGGCAACTGGAGCTGTACATGAGTTCAGGACAGTTCCAGGAGCTGTCTGAATGGGTAACTGGTGGCTCTTCCCACAGCACTAGCCCTGTATTGTCAGCTGCAGGAAGTGCAACATGGAGTGTATAGTAGGGGTGGATCAGGGGCTAGAAACATTCAGACATGGGATGACATGTTGAGGGCTCAGCCTTGAATTGCCACTGCACTGGTTGCACTCTGTGGACTTGGCACCCTCTGTGAGCACTGCTGGCAGCTTGTGTCCAAGCAAGCAGGCAGTGAGGTTGCTCCTGTGCCCGTTATTTGTGGCACACAGGATAGTCAGGCTTCCAGCATGGAGCACTGTTTCTGAATAGGTGAGCTGTGCATTTCTGTCAGCTCCCTGGAGCTGCACAGCAGTCTCCTGCCTCTGCTCATCCCATCTGCAAGCATTTAGCGACAGAAACTCTTCCTGGATAATTTCTATGCTGGTCAAAGCAGTTGCAGAGTAAAATCAGTTGCCTCTTACTCAGTAAGTCTGCTCTGACTGAGCAGTCTGACAACTCAGCAAGGCAAAAGAGAATTCAGGTTGTAAGCAAGGGGAGGGGCCAAGGCAAGGAGTATGGTATGGGGAGGAGCAGGCTGGTGCTGGTGCTCAGAGGGATGCTTTGGGGAGAGATACCCAGTCAGGTGTAGGGACAATACAGAAAAGTCTGTGAGACCCTAAGAGACAACTGCTGTGCTCTTTCTGGCAGGAGATGGTGAAGGAGGATGCATCCTGTGAACCTGTTGCCATGGAGAGTGAAGACATGCTCTTCCTTCTCTACACATCAGGCAGCACTGGCAAACCCAAGGGTTTGGTTCATTCCCAAGCTGGTTACCTGCTGTTTGCTGCTCTTACACACAAGGTAACGGATCCTGGCTGCAGAGTGCTCATGAGCTAGCAGTTCACAGGCAGTGCAGGGAATACATGTGCTGCCTTGTGGCACCACAGGGTCATCTTTACCTAGAGCAAAGTCTCTGGGAGCTCCTCCGAGGGCGTCAGCCCAGTAAAGCAGTCTCCCCACAGGTAGCAGAGAAGAGCAGTACACGCTCCAGAGCATGGCTTCCCAAACACATAGACCTCTGAGCTACCTTCTTGGCTTTCTTCTTTCTTTCACTGCCTTATCCTAGAGTGAATCACTGAGTGGGGTGCTCAGCCTTACAAAAGGGCAATTTTATATTACTGGGTGAGGAAGAAGCAGCCAATCTGCTCCTAAAACCTCTGGCTTGCTTTCCTTATGTGCAACTATCCCAACAGAGCAGATCAAAGGCAGTGCTTCTGTGAGGATATGTGTAAAAGCTGGTGAGTGCCCTCAAAACAAAAGATCTATGCCAGAAGACTGTAGGTAGTCTTTGGGTAGTCTTCAAAAAGCCTTTCACCCCTAGCATGCCCAAAGCAAACTCTCACAGAGTTGGATATTTGGGTGCTGAACACAGCGTGGAGCAGTGCTTGGCTGTAGGAATGGTTGCAAGGGACATTTCCTAAGACATTATATGGAATACCCTAGGTGAGAGCATTCTTCTTTGAACAATCCCTTAGCTTTGAGTCTGTTTCTTCCTGTGTGTGACTGAAGTTCCAGTAGTGCCTCAGACCATGTACTCTTTGAGCAGCCTCAGGGCTGGTGGGGTCTTCTCTGTCATTTGTGAGTGCTGGAGGCCAAACATCCTGGGATATGTGCAGGGAGTGTGTGGAAGCCTTTCATTCTCCTGTAAGCTAAGCTGTCTGTACAGCTGTGCCCAGCATGATACGTGATCCTCTAGAGATCATCAGAGGTGGTTTGTCAGAGTCAGGGCTGTTATTCCAGGATGGCAACAGAGGGAGTGGGCAGCACGTGGCTGTGTTAGCACAGGAGCACTGGAAACGGTGACACGGGGTTGGCATGCTCAGATCTCTCAGTTGGATGGGGCAGACCTCTGCTGTCATAATTCACTGCTCAGTTTAAAAGAGACAAAGCTATCGGGCGAAGTTTCTGTTACAAGCATCCTGGAGTACTTGGGACCTGATAGTCCCCAGCCATCAGCCTGCAGTCAAGGAACTGCACGAAGAGATGGGAAGGTCCAAAGTAGCTGATGCCAGAGCAGAAGGCAGGAAGTGACGGGCTAGTGAGACTGAGCCCTGGGGAGCTTTCCTGGTGCTGAGTAAATGAAATGAAGGAGAAAGCCTGAGGAAGCTGAATATGTTGCTGCCAGTCTGATGGCACTCAGTCCTGCCCTGCTCCAGCCTTGCAGCCAAAGGTCTCCTGAGGGAAAACTGTGGCAGGGGGAAGAAGAGCTTCTGCTTTCTGTCTGCCTGCAGGCATAGGGCTGTGCCACCTGAGGTGGAGAGGTACCAACTCCTGAAGGCAAGCTGGGGCAGCTCTGGGCTGAGGCATCTCACAGACCCTCTGCTTGCTGCTTCAGTAATCCTGCACTAGGCTCACCTTGCTGAGCTCAGCGTTTTCCTATTTACTGTGCATCTGGAGCATGTGCCTGGGGATGGCTCATGCTGTCCCCACCACGTGGCCCATTCCTGCAATAGCCCTCCTTACATGTGGTTGTGTAGATGCGGAGAAACCATCCTCACCCTGAACATTCTCACATTTTAATGCTACAGGATACTAGAATCAGCCTTGTCTAGACACCAGCTTAAGGAAGGAAAGGCTGTAGCTCTCTTCTTTGGAAAACAGCAAGTTTGGCTGTTGTGGTTTCCTTTTTTACTCAATTTTTTTACCCAAAGTGTCTCCTCCTGCACCTTCATCAAGCATTTAATGTTATGTTTTCCTGATGATGTTTTAAGAAATTTTCTGCAGGAAGAAGGTGCTGCTGCAGGGGTGATGGTAAGATGCAAGTATGCAATAGCATTAGGGCTGAGAAAGGATACACTGCTGCTGGTTGTGCCTCTTGGTGTGCTGGGCCCAAGCTGTACCCCTGACTGCTTCTCCTCTCTCACGCAGTACGTGTTCGACTACCAGGACAGGGACGTCTTTGGCTGTGTGGCAGACATTGGCTGGATCACAGGGCACACTTATGTGGTCTATGGACCCCTCTGCAATGGTGGCACCACAGTTCTTTTTGAGAGCACTCCTGTCTATCCTAACCCTGGTGAGTGAGGATGTATCTCAGGAGCTGGGACATATCACAGCCACCCTGCAAGACCCACACTAGGTAGGCAGCTGGTGGCTTGATGCCAGGACACAGGCAGCAATGGTTCTGCTGCTGCAGGAGCAGACCATGAGTTGCGTACAGCTGAGCTACAAGGACAAGGGGTCCTCTGATTAGGAAGCCACTGCTGTTTCTCCAGGGGTGAGGCTATTTCTCCCTGTGCCCTCCTGCATCAGTGAAAGCAGCAGAATTAAGTGATGTGGACGAAAAGGGGCTGCTTCTGCTTCTGCTCCTGCACCGATTTGGTCCTCCCCAGTGTGGGGTTATCTTGGCTGAGGGTCTACATGATGCCAGGGAAGCCCCTGCTCTCACTTCTTCTTCTTCCTCTATCCCAGTTATTAGGCTGGGAGGACCTGTGTGGATGCTCACTGGTTGTTTCCATCCCAGGACGCTACTGGGAAACAGTGGAGAGGTTAAAGATTAACCAGTTCTATGGGGCACCCACTGCCATCCGCCTGCTCCTGAGATACGGTGACGAATGGGTAACAAAGTATGACCGCTCCTCTCTCAAAGTGCTTGGCTCAGGTAACTCCTGCTGGTGTGGGATGAAGTGGCAAATCCTTGGGCATCGCCAGGCTCTGCCTCTTCCCACAAATACCAAGAGAAACAGCTCTTGAAAGTGGAAAGATGGAAGACTGCCCTATTTGGAGGAGCCTCTGCAAGCAGGCCCTGAGAAACTTGTGTCTTTGACCTGACCTTTCAGCTCTGTACACTTGCTTTTTCTCTTGCAGTGGGGGAACCCATCAACAAGGAAGCATGGGAGTGGTACTACCGTGTGGTTGGCGAGACACGGTGCCCAGTGGTGGACACATGGTGGCAAACTGGTGAGATGCATGCAATGCATACAGACCCTCGTTTCACCTTCTGCTCTCCTAGGCTTTAAGAGTGACCTGCAATTTTTTTTTTTATTTTTTTTTTTTTTTTTTTTTTTTTTTTTTGGACAAGCAGGGATGGTTCTTACAGGCATTCGTGTATGAGCAGTGCTGGTCAATGTATGACTCATTTTGGGGCATGAGCACCATGAGAGAGAGAAGTGGCCTTTAAAACTAACATGGAAAATGGGGGGGGATTGATGCTAGGAAGCAGATCCCTGCTAGCCAAATAAGCAAGATCACCTTGATGTAAAAAGCCTTCCCCACCTCTGGCAAGTGCAGAGTGGGTTAGGGCAAAGGCAGTTGGCCAAGAAGCACTACTTGGCTTTCCTCTTGTCCCAAACTTTGACAAGCAGTTACAGTTTCTTTTGCTTCAGAAACAGGAGGCATCTGTATCTCACCCCGTCCTTCCAATCCTGGAGCTGAAATTCTTCCAAGCATGGCTATGAGACCCTTTTTTGGGATCAGCCCCTCCCTCCTGGATGACAAGGTACACCTAAAATCCACAGCCCAGGCACTTGCAGTGGGTTTCTGCTGATGGGAGTGGAGATCTGTAGCCATGTCTTCTGCTCACCTCTGCTAGTGAGCACCCTGCTTGTACTGGAAGGGGACTAAGAGGGCAGATGGTCTTCCAGCTAGTCCAGATGTTGCATTGTCCTAGCTTCTCTGTCCTGGCAAGATGTGCTGTGCTTGGGCTCCCCAGCGTGTCTCTCCAAGGTGAGGTAGCAGGGCAGAACAGCCAGCCTCCCTGCAGGGGCCCTGCATCCCGCTATGGCATGCAGGCATCTGCCAGGAGAGACTGGGCTGATCTCATCAGAGCTGAGTGGCACAGGACTCTGCCCACTGCCTTCCCTGACATTTGCATCACAGGGTAGTTAAACAGGCAATGACCAAACATCCCAAGCACCCCAAGTATCTCAGCCACAGTTATTAAAATGTAACTATTTTACAGGGAAAGGTGCTTCTGGAAAACAACGTCTCTGGAGCACTGTGCATCTCACAAGCCTGGCCAGGTATGGCACGAACCATTTACAATGACCACAAGAGATTTCTGGAAACTTATCTGACTCCTTATCCAGGTAAGGAAAACTTGCGGCCACTGACTGCAGAGGTGTTCAGCTGGGTAGAGTTGGGTCTGCCTACTGGGCTTCTGCACAGGGACAGGATCATGGAAACTTCATGCTGCTGCTTCGTTCTTCCACAGACCCTTCACAGTGTTGAGGCCCTTCATCTTCCCATGCTAAATACCTTCATATTGCCCTGGGGAACGGTGTTTTTCAACAACCTTCCTCCTTGAATCACATGTGGGTTTAAGGCAGTGGATTTATTTTCTGTCCCCAGTCCTCTCAAGCACAGAGATGCTTCTTGGTGCATCTCTTACAAACCCTGTCAGCTTCTGTCACTCATACAAAGGCACTGAGAAGGTCCAAGCGTGTGCGTGTCTTGATGTGAAGCAATAGGATCAGAGGCACCCATACTAGGGCAAAAGGCTCCTGGCCTACGGTGATGAGGCAGGCTTGGCATTACCCAGCACACTGTGGAATGACGTAAGGAGTCTGCTTATAGAGCAGGTACC
This sequence comes from Psilopogon haemacephalus, assembly GCA_013396835.1. Taxonomy (NCBI): domain Eukaryota; kingdom Metazoa; phylum Chordata; class Aves; order Piciformes; family Megalaimidae; genus Psilopogon; species Psilopogon haemacephalus. Next base: position 613,193 of record VWZI01002426.1, on the reverse strand, counting down.
AACAGAGGCAGAAGACTAACACAGAAATGTTACAAATGCTCGCTTTGAGCAGGTGAGGAAGGAGCAGAGTACAAGTGTCTTGGTGCCATAGGAGAGAAGAAGGGGGTGGGGTGAGGGCATGGCTGGTGAGCAACTCAGAACAAGCGCCCATGGCACGGTTGTGGCTCCTGCAGGGTTTTTCTTCACTGGGGATGGTGTGTATCGTACCAGGGAGGGCTACTACCAGCTGACAGGACGGCTGGATGACATCATCAACATTAGTGGACACCGGCTGGGCACTGCAGAGGTGGAAGATGTTGTGGTAAGAGGTGTGGGTGGTGAGAGGTAAAGTCATCTGTGGAAACAATGAGCACTGATGGTGCTTAGGGAAGCCTCTTTGAGTCACTCAAGACAGAAAAACACTGCTGCTGTAGCTTTAGGGAGCAGTGGTGGACCCACAGCCTGTCTGGGTAAAGAGGTCCCCTAGTGCCCCCTCCCATCTGTCTCTTTGCAGCAAAGGAGGGATAAAGCCCAATAAGGTTGATGCTCTAAGTGGGTGTATCCCAAAGCAGCAGCCAGGCATGTTAAGGAGGAGCATCTGTGGGCCATTAAAGACTGTGGAACCTGGTGGAGTAACCTGGAGGAGGAAGCTGGAGGCAGAAAACAGGGTTTAGAAGGTGCAGCCCTAAAGCAGGCAGGAGCAGGGGCCTTTTTTTTTTCAGACATACCTGCTGAGGTAAGAAGAGAAAAAGGGCAGAGGCGATTTGAGGCACTCCCTTATCTCTCTGCATTCCCATGGGCTGCAATGGCCAAGCCAGGTCAGGCAGTCAGCCTGTCAAAAGCACTCAGCCAAACCCTAGCGCTGTTCTCTTCCAGAATCACCACGTGGCAGTGGCAGAGTCTGCTGTTATCAGCTACCCACACGAGATCAAGGGAGAAGGTAAAATGCTCTCTTTCTTACTGGCACTGCTACTGCTGGTAGCAACACTGTGCCAACATTGCATGGCATGTTAGTTGGGATTTCAGCACCTACACAAAAATCACCTGGGCTCTGCACCAGCTTGGAGTAGCACCATGGCCAAAAGAACTTACAGCTCAGGCTACACAGCATCCCCTGAGGCTACCAGCAGAAAGGGACCTCTCCTGGCATTAGGTCCAGGCAGGCTGCTGGGAGCACGCTGCACATGGTGCTCTCTAATCTGGTGGTCCTTCTGGCAGGAGCCTACGTATTTGTTGTGCTGAAGAAGGATAGTGGCTACACACAGGAGACTCTCGCTGCTGAGCTACGGGAGCTCATCTCTCAAAAGATTGCCAAGTATGCAGCTCCAGATTACGTTCAGGTAACACACAGAGGCTGGCTCCAATGCCCACCCTGATACCCTGGGCAGCCTTATCTCTGCTTAGCTCCCTTTCTCCCCATTGCAGGTCACACACCGGCTGCCCAAGACACGCTCAGGGAAAATTATGCGGCGAGTGCTGAGGAAAATCGTGGAGGATAAGGCCAGTGAGCTCGGGGACCTAACCACCCTGGACGACCATGAAGCTGTGCAGCAGATCATAGAGGGACGCAAGTGCCTGGTGGAGGGGCAGAAGAGATGCTAGCTTGGCTCTGCCAGCAGCCACTGCAGAGCTGAGGCCACATCCAGAAATGTCACTAAGCAACGGACAGCCAGTAACTGCTCGAGAGACCATACCTTTGCTGCAGTCTCAAAGTGACCTCTCTCCAACACAGAGACCTTCAAAACCTCTATCTCCACACATCTACGGGAAGCAAGGGAGAGAATATGGGGCATCGTAGGCAGAACAGTGAGAAGGCAAGGTCCCTAAAAGAAGAGGCTCAAAAGCCTCAACAGTGTTCCTTGTGCTCTGCAGTAGCTGTGGAGGTAGCAAAAGGACAGATGCCCAGCCCTGGGAGGAACATTAGTCTTACTGCTCTGATTTTCAGCAAGACTGTAGCCCAGGACCACTGTCAACAGACAAGCAATTCCTCCAAAGCAAAGGCCAGAAAGAAAAGCTGCAGCAGTCTGGTTAACAAATACTGACTCTTCTCTGTAAACATTGCTGGAAAACAAGCCCCAAGTTTTAATACAAATATGTTCCTTTGACCTGTAACCCTGTGTCATGCAGAGACATGCCCCTTCTGAGCCAGCTTTCTCCTCCCCTTACGTTGCCTCCCTTGGCTTCAGCTCAAAGGCACGACCTTCAACAGAGCCATGGGAGCAGAATTCTGTTCTGCAGAGCTCTGTATCAAAGAGACAGAAGTCCCAGTGATACGCAGAGGGTAGAACGGGAGGCTGCCTCCTAGCCCCGCACCACTGCATCCTGGACAAGTGGGGGTTCCTGTGGCCATTGCTTCTACAAGCCCCATGACACATCACCTTCTCTTTGGGCAGCCTAACAGCTCAGCCCTTTTCACCATGTAAAGCAGGGAGGTGGGAGAAGGGGGCTGGGAGAAGAATGGCATAGATGTGTCTGCTCCTGGCAGAATCCAACACCATGAATTCACATTTGGCTGTGTCCATGAGTAAAATCCAGAAGTGGTCTTGCGCTGGATGAATTCCTTATTGACAGCTGCTGGCTTGGCCAGCTCCATGTCTGCTCTCCAGAGCTCTCAGACGCATGTGCAGGTTCTGCAGCTGGCCAGACCAGGTCACATTATTCAGCATCCTTCCCCAGCTGGTAGCCGCTTCACCTTCTCACATCGACTGAGCTCCCATCTTCCCTCCCCATGAAGTTTCAAAATCCAGCTGTGGAACTGCAATTCAATAACACAACGACTGAGAGAGGTCTTTATGAGAGCATGCCCTCCCACAGCAAGGCTCTTGAGCCTCAGTCACTCTCTTCTGCTTGCCAGGGACCCTCTGTACCTCCTCTGTCTTGCCTCCACCAGGAAGGTGTGGAGCAGTCTCATCATCTCACCTTTTCCAGGCTGGTCCTGTGTCCCACACTGATCAGTGTCATCCCTAGCTGAAGGCACACACGGTACAGTTCATGCTCCACCTCTTCTGTCAGGGCACTGGTGGCTTCATCTAGCACTGAGAGAAAAGTTGCAAGCCCCACAGTCATCACCTCCTAGGCAAAAGAACAGCAACTACCTAGAACATTCACTAATTAATTTGCGTTCACCAAGAGCAACTGCAGCTACTGTCACACCAGTGGGAAAGCTGCCCTTCTCCACAAAACCACAAATCCATCCAAATAGTGCTGTTCACTTCATTCCTCTCCCTCAACAGCCGCCAGCCACTGCCTTGTCCCCACCACTGTGAAAGCCAAGATATAACCTTCTCAAGGCAGGCCACATACCAGAGTGCTGGGCTGAGCAGCAGCCTGTGCCCACCTCCAGCCCAGATGCCACCTGAAGCATCCAGGAGGGCCTGAGGCACTTTTCTGTCAGTTAAATGTAAATAGTACAGATCTGGAGCAGATAAATTCAATGTGGTTTACATCCTTTCTGCAGCTTCCAGTTTGCAATCTGCAGGTTCCTCTTGCCCAGACAGCACTGAGCTGTGCAACAGGCTTCAGAGGAAGACAGGTACTCATTTGTGGCTACTCACACCAGCTCTGTTCACCCACACCAGCCCTCATCACAAGTCCTCCAACAAAGCCACCCCTCCCCCCCAACCCCAGCAGTCACTAGCAATTCAGGTGTGCAAAGGAATTAGCCCCCTGTGCTAATGGAAGCTGCTTCTGTGATCTCCCAGGACCATTCCTCTTACTGCTCCTTGTCTTATTCTGCTGAGTCACAGCTGCATTTCCCACATTGCTTCCACAACCCTACAAATGTTCATGAGCTTCAGATGCAGCAGCTGACGCCATGCCCCCCAGCATACATGCTTCCTCACATGGCAACTCGAGAGCAGAGTCACAGAATGGTAGGTGTTGGAAGGGACCTTGGAAGATCATTTAGTCCAACCCAATTGCTAACGCAGATCTGCCTCCATCAGGTTGCACAGGAACATGTCCTGATGGGTTTTGAAAGTCTCCAGAGAAGGAGGCTCCACAACTTTTCTGGGAAGCCTGTTCCAGTGCTCTGTCATCCTCAAAGTAAAGAAGTTTCTAAGTTCAAGTAATACTTCTTGTGTTCTAGTTTCTACCCCCTGCCCCTTGGCCTATCACTCGCCATTACTGAAAAGAGCCCAGACCCATCACAGAATGGTCTGGGTTGGAAGAGACCTCCAAAGGTCATCCAGTAAAACCCCCTTTGCAGTCAGCAGGGGCATCCTCAACTAGAACAGGTTGCCCAGAGTCCTGTCAAGCCTCATTCTGAATACCTCCAGGGATGGGGCCTCAACTACCCCCCTGGGTAACCTGTTCCAGTGTTCCACTACCCTCATAGTAAAGAACTTGTTCCTAACATCCAATCTAAATCTGCTCTTCTCTAGTTTGAAACCATCGCCCCTTGTTTACAAAGGCCTGCAGTGACAGGACAATCTCTCTCGATCCTTCTTGTACTGGAAGGCTATTAGGTCTCCCTGGAGCCTCCTCTTCTCCAGGCTGAACAACCCCAGCTCCTTCAGGCTGTCCTCATACAAGAGATTGTTTTTGTGGTTCTCCTCTGGACCCACTCCATAAGTTCTATGTCCTTCCTATATTGAGGGCTCCATCCTCATGATTTCCACCCTTTATATTCATTACAGATCCCCTCTTAGTCCACTCTTTTCCAGGCTGAATAGCCTCAGGTTTCTCAGCCTCCACTCCTAAGAGAGATGCTCCAGCATGCTGAGAAGGAGCTTCTTAAGGTGCCATTGGACCTGGAACATTAATTGCCAGTTCCCTGAGAATGTCTTATACACAACTTCCTAAGTTACCACCCTCCTCACACAACAAAGGTTTCACCTCTCAATCCTCTGTGTGCTGTGCTGTTTAATCAATGGTCAAAACAAAGCATGGTGCTAGCAAAGAAGAGATTTCATGACCTGTCTCTGTACCAGCTTCTTCTTACACCAAAGGCCCTGTCTTCCCCCACCCCCTGTCCTCTTTTCTTTTTCAGTCACTGACTCACCTGCATATTTTGGCTGGAGGTAGAAGAGCCGTGCAAATGAGAGCCTCTGCATCTCCCCTGGGGACAAGATGTCATACCTGCAACAAGTGGCAGATTCACAAATCTCCCTCAACAAAAACAGCTCATGGCTACTGATTATCACAGACCCCAGCAAGCAACTGTCCCTGTGTGACCCCGTGTCTGTCTCCATGCTAGGAGTGGCACTGCATCCTTCTGCACAGTCAGCTGCCTGCAGAGAAGCAGGGCTGGTGGTTGTTGGCAATGATGCCTTGGGTACAAAGACTTTGCTCCTCTATACTGCCCATCTCCCACAGTGCACAGCTGGACACAGATGTTCCTAAGTCCAGCAGCAACATGTATCTGCTTAGGAGTCTTCCCCATCCAGAAGAATCACCCGGATTCACGCAGATGGTGAACTTACCAGTTCCAGTCCACCTGCTCATCCAGTCCTCCAGCTCTTGCCAGCAAATCAGTCTGCAGAGAGCACAGTAGAGTTGTAAACACAGCCCCCAGCCCTATCAGCCCTTAGTATAATCACCCCCTTCCTGCTGCTCTCTCATTTCCCACTTCAGATGAAGTTTCCCCACATCCCTCCTCCTCTTCTGCCAGTCCCATGGAAAGTTCTGTCCCATCTGCAATGTTCCCACATGTCACACTGTGCTGCCGTAAAATCTCATCCCTCCTTCCTTCAGTGGTGGCACCAGGAAAGGCAGCAGCACCACTGGCTACTCACCAGCCCAGCCAGTTCCAGGAATCGCACAATTCTCTCATCATCTGCAGACCCTAAGAGAGAAAGCAGTCAAGCAGAGGCAATGTGTGCTGAGGCCACAGCTGCAAGGAGTCGTCAGTGGGACAGAAGGGAAGGACAGCAGGATCTTCTGTGGTCCAGTGTAGCTGACTTGACCACTTATTTGTGTCAGTTTCTAAGCTTTGGCACAGAGAGCTCCCAAGGGCTGACCTTCCTCGAAAATGTTATGCAAGCCTGTGCGCAGCAAGCCAGGATGTAGCAAGGCTCCACAGATACACCTGAGATTTGGCTCAGTCCATGGGCTCGGATGCACACAGACAGAACACAAGGATCTAGGCCTCAATTACCAAGGCTCTGCTCACCAGCTGCTCTCTTACGGCTGACTGCTCACCACATGCTGCAAGTGGTGTAGTCATGGGATCAGGTCTCTGGCAACAGCCAGCAAAATAAACCCTATGGAGGATGGGAAAAACCTCAAGGTGAACCAGCCATGCAGCAGGACACATGCTTGAAATGGTAGTCCATAGCTACAGAAGCTGAGTAGAAGTGCTGTGGATTTGCTACGGACCTCTCTGAAGATGCTGAAGAGCCACAACAGTAGCTGATGGGTGCAGTTACTCTTTGCAAAACTGTGACTCCCAAGTGTTTGAAGCTTAAGACTTGGATACCTTCAAGCTCCAGCAGTCCACATGTGGTCTGGCTTGGGAACAGGGTGGGGGACAGAAGAGCTGCATGTAGCCTGACCTCAAAAGCATGCAAAGTCCTGAGATATAATTTGAAAAAGAGGAACAGTGAAAGATGGAGGCAGATGGAAAATGAGATGAAGGTAGATATGGCTTGCTCAGAGGCAGGTTGTACCAGACAGAGCAAATGTATCCCAACAGCCAGGTGCCTCGATGTATATTGTATGTCTAGCACAACATGCAGAGCATGGTCAGCCTGTCCTCATTGCACAAAGACAATACATTCTTACAAAGAGAGTTAGTTCCCTCCCAAAAGGGAGGGATCAAAGAGCTGACCTTAACCTGCACTAAGGTAAATCTTCCAGGGAAAAGCAGAGAGCAACAAAAGTGAAATGGAGGAGCACTCCTGATGGGGCATGGTAGGGGAGAAGCTACACTGGGTGCAGGACAGGGAACTGACACCACAGAGTTGACTAATTGCTGTAAAGAATTTCCACATACCTGAAGCTGGATAGATCTCCTTCAGGGGATAGATCACCTGTTTAACAGAGCAGAAGCAGCCATGTCAGAGGGAGACAGATACAAGTCCATCAGAGATGCAATGATGCTGGCATAAATTCAGGCACAAGGGCAAGAGCAGCCACGGACATTCTGCCCCTTGTAGGCCTTTCTGAGGCACACAGGTTAGCAGGGCATGACTCCAGCTGGAAGTAGTGCTGGAGCCAGAGGAGAGACAGCTCTTGGGCTCACCTGCTCACGCAGGCTTCCATCAGTAAAGAAAGGGCGCTGCGGCAGGAAGATGACACCCCGGGGGCCAAAGAAAGTCAGCATCTTGATGCTCCCTGCAGAAACACACTCATGGCATGCCTGCAGCACCAGCCAGCAACTCTCCACCTCCCCCGGGCAGCCCTGCCCCATGAAGTAGCCAACAAATCACAAAGCAGGTAAATTTGTGACACAGGGCAAAGCAGTGAGAGTCAGACCACAGCGCACAGTATGTGAGACAGGTGGCTACAAGACATCAGTGACACATTCACCTTGACAACCTGGCACTGGTCTCACAACCCCACACTGCCACCTTCCAAACTCAGGGCAGCCCTGGTTCAGAAAGAGAAGGCAAGCAGCAGTCCTTACCTCGTGTGCTCTCCCACAGTCCCCCAAGGACCCTCAGGAGAGATGTCTTCCCTGTGCCAGTGTTTCCCACAATCATCACACTGTTTCCTTGTGAAATCTTGAGGCTCAAGTCCTTGATGAGCAGCTTGCCAGAGGATGGCACTGAGAGTGTCACTCGCTCCAGAAGGAAAGCCATGTCCTTTGGCACTGGGTCCTCCCCAGAATGGCTGCTGGGCCACCAAGACAAAGGAGAGGAGATCTGTGGGTAAGCAATCGTGCTAACACCAGGCACCTTAGACTTTCTGTGTCTCTGTGACAGCAGCCTTGACCTACATGTCCGAAGAATGACAATGACAGTGAGCACTGCCTGTTCCAAACAACTGCCTGCAATATGCTGCACCCTGGCCAACACCAAGGGCCACCTCCATTCCATGACAGCCCCACGCTCTGGCATGTAAGCTGCAGGCCAGCCAGTCATTGAGAGGAGACTCACCCATCCAAATCCCAGCTGGCTTTAGCTTCTGAGTAGTTATCATTTTTTTTCCTGCCAAGGCTCAGCAAGGTCTCCTGCAGTTCACCAATCCTAGACAAACAAGAGGTTGCAGGAGGACAAAGGAACTGGCAAAACTCCAGCAGCCTCTTCACAGTATCCAAACTCATCTGTGCTTGTCCTGCCCTTCCCTTTCCTGTAGAGCAGCTCACCTGTGTGTGTAGCCTGCTACATCAGTCACAGTGCTGGAGAGATCTATGAGCTGGCTGAAGCAGCCGATGAGGTAAATGGAAACAAAGGCATTCTGGGGAGAAATCACATGCCAGAGTGAGGGCCAGCACTCAGCTGGGGCACTGCCCCTTCCTCTGTGACTGCAAGGAAGGCAGTCAAGGAGATTACATATTTGGCCACATTAGCAGTCCCAGCAACTTGAAGAAGAAGTAGATAAGTGACCCAGGGAAATGGCAGTGAAGAAAATTACCATATTTAGGTGGTGCAGAGCTTCCCTGCTCAGCACAGCAGCTTTTGCCAGGTGGACACATCTGCTGCCACCCACGGATGGTGTCTGCAGAGTGCCTGCTGGGCAGTGTGGAACTCAGCATGCTTGCCTCATCCAAGCCAAGCAGATCCACACCATCAGCTCTGCCATACATGGCTCAGAGCAGGGTGCCTCAGGCTGCACAATCCACGTCACTATTTTTAGCTTTGCACTCTCAATCACCAGCCAGTTTTGAGTATCTGGGAAAGAGTCAGGTCAGGAAAGCAAATGCAAGCCAGCTCAGCTTTGCAGGTGGCCAGCACTGAGGGCAGCAGCCCAGGTCACAGCCTGCACCGCTGCATGGATCCATTCCCCACCCACACCACTGAAAGCCAGAGGTTTTACAACCTTCTGGGTTTTCTTAGACACAGAGGTCTGAGCTAGGAAACAGTTACATAGATATGACCTTGACAGCTCTCACTCCCAGGTTAATCATATACCAGCGGCCTCCAAGCTCCTATCTCCATGCCATCATGGGCAGGGGCATTTTAACCTAAAGGTCAATTGCTGCAGGTTACCCAGCCCCAACGCCACCAGCCCCACACACAACCTCTGTCTTCTGTGCTCACTCATCCCCTGCAGTGAGGTCTGGGAGAACACCCTTAGCTCACCTTGCTGACAAGAGCACTGAGCTCTGTTGGACTCAGGTCACCGTAGACCCCAGAAAAGATTGGAATGGCAATGACCACATAGCTCAGGATGCTGCCCAGGTAGTCAAAGGTGTTGATCCCAACTGGGCAGAAGCACATTGAGAGAAGAAAATTAGTTAGGGTGAGAACCTCTGTCCCAGTCAGACGCGAATGCCCAGTCAGAAGGCCCACAGTCTTGCCTCAGTCCTTCACAATGCACCAGAGCAGCCAAACCCATTTCACAAAGCACAAGCACTAGGGTGAAATTAATTTGCCAAGCAAAGAGCACTTTGGGGCAGATGCCTGAGGAGAGAAACATCATCCAGGCACACAAGGTCTGGAACCATCATGGAGCAAAAGCCACTTTGCCTGCTTGTTTCTGCTCTTCAGGAGCCTGCCTGACTCACAAAAAGCAGGAGGAAGGGCAGAAAGGAAGCTCTGAGGGTAAATGGTTGGCCAGGAAGTCTGCCTGGGAGTACAGGATAGGCAGAAAGTCTTGAGTCTCCAAACTCCCACAGAGGCACATGTGTACAAGGCCTCTACCTCTCTTATGTTGCTCAGAAGCTCACTATGCTGGTGAGATGAGGAAGAGCTGTCTTGACAGCAGTCATTCAATGCTCAAACCTCATTCAGTGACAATAGGAGAAGGTGACAACTATGCTCAAGAGACAGGCTCTACAGGAAAGAGGAGCTCCCAATAACATACACAGAGTTTTCTCCTTCTCTAGCCCTTCCCCTCTTCCTGGCTATTGAACATCTGCCCCCCCAAAAAAGCACAGATTCTCCTTTTGAGGCTTGTATTCTCTGACTCAGCTGGGTCCTCCACAGCTTTGCTCTCTACAAAGCTTTTTCAAAACAGGATTCCCATGTAGGGACTGCAGCAGACACTCTGCTCACCCTCAGGGTTTTCATGCACCAGCATGAGGCAAGAGAGCAAAACCCAGCACTGGTTCTCTAGCAGCAGGATTCTCAAGCCTGTGGGCCATCATGATGGAGCTACCACAACCCCCACTCCACCACTCAAACCCCCACTCACTGTATAGCCACAGCTCCTTGCCTATCAGCTCCCTCTGGGTCTGCAGCAAGCTGAGCAGCCTCCGGTTTGTACGCAGGTGCTCCACTCGCCCAGCCCTGGAAAATAAGATTGCAACATGTCACAGATATCCTGGAAGCACCACAGTGAGGGCTGAGGCTTGGAAAGGGTCTGCACCTTAGCCTCCAAGCAACAACCTCTTTGCTGAACTCAACACCTTCCAGAAGAGCTTCACCAAGAAACTTTGGCTAAATCAAGCAGCCCTAAAAATCTCTTGGGGAGCCCATCGATTTTGTTGCTTCATACAGGGGCAGGTGAAACAAGGCCAGACACTGTCAGTGAGGCCCCAGCCTGTGCCAAAGCACACCCAAGGTTACACACACTTTCTAAGCACAGCCTGGCTGGAAGAGAGGAAAAGCACCACTACAGAGCTGCAGCCAGAAAAGACAGGACAGAGGTGAGTTCAGAAGGTGACAGCAAGCCAACACCACCTGTCCCAGTTTGCCCAGTCTGCCTCTTCCTGTTCCTGACCCTGGAAGAGTGCAACACAGAGAAGCTCCAAGCAGGGAAGCAGGCAGCTCCATTCCCACAATACCAGCCTTCTCAGGGGTACCTCCTGCAGGCATTACGAGGTCACCCACCGTCTAAGCCAGCAGTGATGCTCCCAGAGCCAGGCTGAACCAGTAGCAAGGAGGCACTTCTCAGCTCTAAAACAGCACCTTCGGCAAGCCTGGCAGCTCCTTCTGCTCCTCCGTAAGGGCTGGCCTGCCCTCAGGTGGTGAAACGCAGAGCGAGCTCCACATCTCGCTCCAGGCTCCCACCTGCAGCCATTGCCCTATTACCTAGGACACACCCATGCTCCCACCTGCAGCCATTGCCCTATTACCTAGGACACACCCATGCTCCCACCATGCTCCATACAGCAAGGGAGTCACCGGGAGCTGAGCATGGAGGGCCAAGATGTGCACACACCCCCAAAAGAACAAAAAAAAGGCAAATAAAGATTTTTTTAAGAGTCTCGGTTCTAAAGATTCTTGCCTCTTAATAAAATACATTTTCTTCCTCAAAAATACATCTGGTTACAATTCAGTTTGGCATTACCACCCTACAATTCATCTGAACTGTAAACTTTACTGCTGAGTATCCTGAAAGGACAAAGTCTTGGACACAAGGAGTTAAAGACAAGGAAGGCACCAGGGACCTGAACTATTATTTTTTTTGCTGATGAGGAGAGATTGATGTATTTGTTTTAACTTTTCTTCCTCTTCAATTCACTTTTAAAGCAAGTTTGCTGAATCAATGAAGTAGAAGGGTGATAGTGCTCAATTGCTGAATCAATGAAGTAGAAGGGTGCTTCTTCCCTTACCAAAACAATGGTTGGGCAGGTGCAAGATCTAACAGTTTCTACAAGACACATAAGTCCAGCAACTAAAACTAGGCACTCATCATGTGCTTCTTTTCTTGCAGGAATCCAAGAAGTCAAACTTTTGGAAAAATCCCTCTATTTTAAATTAGGATTCACACTATGAAAAAACGTGGGTTTGTCCAATCCAATTAAGTTCTAGTTGCCCACCAACTGCCCCGAAGCAAGACACTCAGGTTTTTAGTATAACAATTCACTTTCCATTTTCTACTTAATAATAAAATAAAACCCTTCCAAATTGTACTGCAGCTCAAATAAAGGCACAGAATTAGAGAACGCTCTCCACTGAGAAAAATTATCATCAACCAGGAAGAATCAACCAGCCTCAAAATAAGTAACTTGAATTTGCCAGTGCATATCAAGCCTGACTTCAGTTCTTTAAACCAGTCTCATGCCCGTCCATATAAATCTTTATGGAATCAGTGATTTTGAATCAAATCTTGAATCAAAACTTGAAGTGATCACTCGTTACAGCAGGAAGGAGTCAAATACAGATCACAGGCAGGAAAGACCAGAGACAGGACCACTGCTGCTTGCTTATATTTCTGGAAGAAGTGCAGTTTCACAACAAGCAAGGCAAAGGCAGACACCTGACAAGAGAGGAACAGTGGCCTCCTGCCATGGACTGGCACCTTAACACAAGCTGCAGTACAAGTGTGGCCCTCCTCCTGGATCTAGCCATTTCTGTGACACATCTTACAGGCTCCAAGCCACAGCGTGACAGACTTCATGGCATCACAAAGTGATAAGGCACTGCCAGACTCCCAGCTGTGTGCTTAGCTCTGGGGCAGGTGACACTGAGGAAATTCAGAAGGTGGCAGTATAGTGTCGGGAGGATCAGGGCACAGACTGGCCTAGTCAGTAAGCAGAGACAAGGGTGTCAGGCAATAGCAGGCATACCCACAGTAGACTTGCATGTTAGCAGCAGCAGGATGGGGCCTGACATGACTTACAAGTCTCCAGAGGACTTTATAGCTGAACAGATTCTACAGGAAGGCTGGAGAGTGACTTTTCATAAGGGTGTCCAGTGACAGCACAAGAGGAAATGGTTTTAAGCTAATGGAGAGTAGGTTTAGACTGGATCTTAGAAAGAAATTCTTCAGTATGAGGGTGGTGAGACTCTGGAACAGGCTGCCCATGGAGGTTTTGGATGCCTTCTCCCTGGGATTGTTTAAGTCCAGGTGAGATGAGGCCTTGAGCAGCTGGGTCTAGTTGAGAGGTGTCCCTGCCCATGGGATGCAGGCTGGAGTAGGCAATCTCTAAGGTCACTTCCAACCTAAGCCATTTTATGATTTTATAATCTTGACAAGATGCAATGAGACCTCAAGAAACCTTCCAAGTAAGGACCTGGCAAAACATGAGCAATGGTCTCTAAGTCAGCACCAAATTTGTACCAGGCCTCTGGGATGTCAGAAGGAAGGCAAAGGAAAAGCAGCTGTCTCCAGCTGCTGTGGAGTATTTCAGCAGATGATGCGCAGAATGCAAAAGACAACAGAGTGCCAGGATGGTAGGATGCTGCAGCAGGATGGAGGGGACAGAGAGCTTCAGCTGCAGCAACAGGACTTGGGACTCCTCTGGGAAACATGAATCCAACAAGGCTGCCCTCAGCTGGGATGACCAGTAAAAGGAAGTAAATAAATGAATGCTACTAACCTGTAGAAAGCAGCTGGTTCCGCATTGACACGAATCTGCATGTGCTTGAACCTGGACAACCCCAAAAAACATTGTGAGGATTGTGCACAAATGCCAGTGAATTATGTAGCCAATATCCCTACTAGAACAAACTTATCTTGCATCTATGAGAGGCAACTCTTGGCAGAAATCCGATCAAAAATGCGTTAGACATCATTCTGGACGAGACTGGTGGTTCATTTGGTATCCTGCACTCTGCACATCTCAGACCTTAGGCTTCTCATTTGCTAGCTCAGTATTTCTATTTCCACCACAACCAACTGCCCTGCTCTGGGCCTCCTGTTTCTGCAGATGTCCCTGGATGCCCTAAGCCACAGGAAGCTGCAAAGCCCCTGCCACACAGTGCAGAGTAAGGGGAGGAGGTGAGCTACAGAGCATATGGAATGACTGTGCTGTTTTGGGAACTTCATGAAGGTGGTAGCGAAACAGAAATGTGGTTTCTGTGAGTAGATGCAGTTCACTGAACAGGCATCTGCACCCAAGGAAGCTTCAAGTGCAGTTTACTTCAACTGGTCCTGCTCTGGCAGGGGGGCTGGACTCAATGATGTCTGGATATCCCTTCCAACCCCTAACATCCTGTGAACACATCCAATTATCTAGCAGAGGCATAAGCAAGAGCAACAACCAGGCAAGTGGTCCGAAGGCTGAACTGGATCTGAACTAAGCACTGTCTGCCATGAGACGGGGCAGTGAAAGCGATGACAGAGGGCTCGATACATGGACTTTGGGAAAGCACTGCACAGAGAGATTTCTCTGGGTGCAGATGAAGTGGTGGACAAGAGAAGCAGCTGCATACATAGCACTGAATGTGGACAACAATGCAGCTTTCACAGGAGCTGCCAAGAGGTAGCAAAAACACAGCTCTGCTGTGACTCACCTGAAATCTCCCTCCAGTTTTTCCTGCTGCACAAGTTTAGACACAATTGGGCTCATCAGCACCTTGTTGACAATTGTTCCAATGATGAAATAACCAAAGATGCTAACTGGGCCTAGCCAGCCTGTGCTAGAGGAGGAGAAAGAGAGGTAATCTAATAATCCAAGCAAAAGGACAGACCAGCACCCTCAGACTCAAGCAGTCAGAACCCTCAACTGTCACCTCTCTCGGCTTTCACTGAGGTTTGGGGGCCAGCACTGCACAACGCAGCATTCCAAAGGCTGCAGATACCACTCACCCACATGTACAAGCATCCATGTGTACTTTCCTGGGTCCAGGCTCCAGAAAACAGCATAGGAAAAAGCGGTGAAAGCAGGGCCAGAATGGGTCCTTACCTATGGAAGCACTGGTATGTGTAGTAGGCCAGTGTGAAGGGCGAGATGATGAGTTTGCTGACCATGGAGCTGAGCTGCCTGCAGAACCTCTCCACATCCTGGCTGATGCGCTGGTCCCTGCTCAACACAAAGAGTCACCGACTCTATTAAAGCCCAGGAGCAGGAACCCTAATAGGACACAAGCCAGGCTGCTTCAAGCTGCCTGAGCTTACAACAGCATGCAGATGAACAACCCTGCACCTGTGACTCCTGTTTCTCCATAGCAGACAATTCCCAAGGCCCAAAAGGACGCAGCAAAGATCCTTCCTGGCTCCCAGGAACAACAGATCCTGCTGTTACTTTCACCCTATTACTTTCAACAATACTGTCCAATTCTGTGCCAAAGGTTTCTTCATCCTTGTCTTTTACTCCTCTCGCGGACCTACCTTGTGCTACCAAAAACTACTGTCTCTCCCCCAAACCCTCAGTACTGGTGCTGCATCTCAGGCGTCAGAGCTGCCAGGACTGGCTAGGGCACAGGCCAGGCCTTCATGAGCTGTTGGTTATTTGCGAACACTTTTATCAAAGCCTTACACAGTAGCTGATCTCTTTGCTCTGCTTGGAGTGCCCTCTGGTTCCTTTGCTGCAAGTAACAAAGTGCTTCCATCCACCCCATCCCACTGCTGAGCAGGAGTTGCACTTGGGGTAGCTAGAAAGGATTTCAGCATATTCACTCTCAGCATCTCATTGGTCCAGAGCATGTAGACAACAGCTTCAGTCTAACATGCTAAGCACAGATGAAAAGGCTGTGACTGAGAAGGCTGGACTCTACTGCCTAGACATCAGTGCAGATACAACCACAAGGACATTGATCTTTCAAGTACTTTGCTGTAGTGGCAGCTCTCACCTTGACTGACCTTACAGTCATCATTGTTCCTCTTCCTCAGATTACAGTTGTTCACATAAAGTTGTAATTTAAATCGTGCTATAGACTCGTGGCAGGATATTGCCTTTTATGAGCTATTAACCAACGTGGTAACATATAAACACCAACTCAAGTGCCCTGCTAGGAGCTGCAAATGTTTGCATGCCACTCAGAACCCACTCTTCATTCCTTCTAGGTAGGTAACATCTGACCCTCAGTTCGGTTTGCACTGCATATCAGGAGGTCACTTCATTACTCTAGTTCATTCTCTGAATACCTAGTGCAGGGAAAAAATTCTCATTGAGGAATTTCAAGATAAAAAAGAACAAAATTGGATGTTTGAGCAGGACAGTGGTAATGGAAAATACTCCACAGGAATCCCACCCATGCAGCCTGGTGAGGTCAGGAGAGCTGGCTCTCTCACTGCGGGCCAGGCTGACCCACTTATCTCATGCACTTCGCTGTACAATGTGAACATACTCCCTGGTTAAAAATAAACCTGAGCAGGACAGTCATGTGGTAAGGGGCCTCTGTTCTCCATTCCCACCTCCCCCACCAAAGGATGAGAAGGCATACATTAGCTTCTGCCCATGGCCGATGTGCTACACTGCCTGGGAAGTGCTGCAAGCCTTGGTGACAGCACTGGCTTTCGAACTTCTTGCAACTCTAAACCACTGCAAAATGCATGAGATAGGAACATCCAAGACAGATGTGAATAACCTAAATGGTGAATGGCAAGCGTGTAAGCATCATGAAACTGTGGTTTCATGTTTGTCAGCAGGGCTGTTTGACCCAAGCTAAGGGTTGCTTGGTGCTATCACTTCAGACAGCAATTTGTTCTTACGCAGGCTGCCTCCTAGCGCTGGGCCAGCAGAAGCAGATACGGAACGAGTCTGGCTGAAAAACAAGGCAGACAAAAGAACATCGGAGATATCCAGCACAATTACACTGTGCAGCCACAGAGACTACCTGTACATCTGTACAACAAAGTGACAAGGACAGGCAGCCAAGGCCTCTGGGCAGCAGAAGCACAGAGGCTGCTTCAGTTCCTTGAGTTCATCCCTATCAGCAATAGTTAAGAGTCACTGCAAGGCAGTCACTCCTCACTGGGACCAGAGACATGGTCTCCTCTGGTTCCATCAACACAGGAGATGGCACCAGTGTCATGACCAGACCAGAGGTGTCCCTTCCAGGGGAAGAGAGCTTGTGTCCTCAAAACAGCTGTAAAAAGCCACACCGTTTAGAAGGTTTCTAGTCCCTGGTTTATAGCTTTTCATCAAGTATTTAATAATAACTTCTTCAAATACTGGAGGAGAAAAAAAAAACTCTAACATGATGTCTAATGTAGGAGTTTTATCTCTTCATGTGTGTAACTATGATAGCAGTGTCCTGTGTGGCTGGAAAGCCAGAGTCATGTAGTTGTGAGGAATGGAGGTGTTTGACCTTAGCTGCACAGCCCAGGTAGATCAGTAGCTCTGCAGCAAGCAGGACAGTGCACAAAGCAAACTGGAAGGGGATCTTGGGGCGTGCTGGCATAAGCCATATCTCAAGTCACTCCTGACATTTCCTTCCTTTGAACGGGAAAGGGGAAATGCAACCCTTACACAGTGCCAAACAAAGCCCTTCCTGGACATAGCTCCCACAGTTTATCAAAACTGTTAACCCATGGCTCCCACAGGCTAACAAAACTGTGTTCAGATAGAGTCTCTGGTGAAGGTCAGAGAAAACAACAGGGATCATCCCAATGTGCCAGCTGTGTGAAGGCAGGAAGAAGTGCTGACTCCAGACAAGCCCTTTGCAACGTCAACTGAGTGCCAACGGTTAGATTTGCAGATAGCATCTTTTATAGCAGCACTAGATGCCTGTTCTGCTGGGCCTCCATTTTCCTCACGACAGAAACACCCTACTCCTAAAACCATCACAACCAAAAGTCAAGGGAATTCCTAGCAACAGGCACCACCTGCCACCCAGGCTAGGAGAGAGTATTCGTGCCTAGATGGCAAAACCTTCTACGATCCAAGTCCCTACCCAGAGACAAAGACAAGTCAAGAAAAAGCGTGGAGCCCAGAAGAAGCTAAGCAAAAGACTGAGGGAAGCCGCAGGAACCTACGGGTTGTCAATGTCCTCGCGCAGCACGTGCAGGTTGTAGTAGACCTGGCCTTGGAAGTAGCAGCTGTGGAGGTATTCAGTGAGGGATTTCCTCCAGGTCACATACATCATGTTGCAGATAAACTGGTTGAAGCTTTTTAGCTGAAAGGAGAGGGCAAGTAAGCCAGATGAAATAAAACTGACTTGTACCAGTGACTTGTCCCCCACACAACTACCTAAAGGGGCAAGGGCAGCCCTAGATCTTTCATCACCAAGATCATGTTGGGAGCCATGGGCAGCTTTTCCTTCCCCTCCCAAACCACGGGAGCCTCTAGCCTGTCTTACCGTGGAGTTCACTACGATCAGAGTCAGGGCAACAGCAGTCAGTGTTTTGAATCTGGAGAAGTCTTTGTTGCCTAGAACCTCATAGTACTGGCTGGGGATGACACCGACCTGGTAAATAATCAGTTGCTCTGGAAGAAAGAGGCAAGCATGTGGAGTAAGTGAAGAACAGCGATGACACGGCAATGGGCAGGGGCGGGAGCACAGGGGAATGGGGAGCAGAGGTAGGGTGCAGCCCCCCCCCCCAGGCTCCCCCAGCAAGGCGACGCAAAGCAGCGTCAGGAACATCAGGGCGCTCGGGGAGGGCCAGCCGGGGAAGATCACGGCCTGCAGCCGCAGGAACCGCCGCAGGAACAGTCTGTCCAGCCGGGGTCCAGGCCTGCCACGGAGAAGACAGAGGAAGCAGCAGTAAGCTATTGAAGAAGCTCATGCCCCCTCTGCCCCGTCGGAATCGGCAACGCCCAGACCGTCCCTCACGCACTCCCGGTCCTGCCTGCCCTCTCCTCACCGGCCGCTGGCCCCGGCGCCCCCCGCCCTGGCGCTGCCTCCCGCCATCAGCGGCGACGGGGTACGGCACGACCCGGCGGGGCACGGCACGACCCAGAGACCCGCCCGAGAGAGGCCCCGCCCCCGAGGGCGCTACGGGATGAATATTCATCACCTCTCCTCGCCCTGCATGGGCCCCGGGCAGGGCGGCCGCCACCTCCGCCACCGCACGGCCGAGCGCTTCCGGGGACAGCGCCACCATCGCGATCCCGCCCAAGCTCCGCCTCTCCCGCGGGCCGGCGAGCGTCAGCGCCCCCTGGCGAGGGGCCGCGCTGCCTGCAGGACGCAGCGCCCCCTGGCGGCGGCGGGCGGGGAGAGCAGCGGTCAGCCGCTCCTGGTCCCGCCACCTCCACACGGAATCGGGGCGGGTGCTTGGAGGTTATCTGTGCAGTGTGCTGGCGCCCGATTGCCTGCTCGCCGCTCCTCTGCGCACACAGTCGGCTCGCTGACCGAGTTGCAGTGTCCCGATCGCGGTAGAGGCCCTGAGGCCCCGTGACTTGGCAGGGCCATGGCTGCCGGGCAGCGTCCAGGGACGAGTCGTGTCCTGGCAGCCACAAGGCAGCCATATGGAATTGCTGTTGCCTCTCCTGAGCGAGGAGCTGGATAAGCGTGAGCTGCTCCCTCGGGCACCCCGGAGGCTGAGCGACAGTCCCTGTGGGCAGTGGGCGTTGCCCTCTTGTTTCAGAGTATGTGGGAAAGGAAGAGCAGAGCTGATTCTTGCCCGTTCAGGTTAATTTGAGGCGGGCAGTGAAGTTTAAGTTTGCTTTGAAAGGACATGCAGCATGTGAGTGCCACCGTTTGCAGGGGATTGCTCAAGCCGGGACCCAGGATGAGGCAGCGAGTCCCAGCGTGGTGGTGAATGGTAGCGTCTGTCCCTGCTCTCCTGCGCGAAGCAGAGACCGGCAATACGAAACCCGAGGTGCAGAGAGTGGGGAGGGACTTCACAAGAGCAGCAAGGGGCTGTGTCAGTGGAATGGCCCACTCTGGCTTCTCAGTGATCCCCATTCCAGATTTGGGTAGTCATCCAAACTCCGGGTTATTAAATGTTTCAGCACAAGTGACTCTCTGGGCAAGTCTGATGATAAGAGATGAGGGATCCTAAGAAATGGAGTCACTTCCTTCCTCACGCATCTCAGATCCACTGTCCTGTTAATGTCTGTTAGAGCCTTTAGGCTTCTGCACATAACCCATGGCTCATTCTTCCCATACACCAAGTAGCTTCATTCGCCTGCCAGTCCCCTGCCTCACAGTCATCTTCCTCTTTCCTCATCCTCATTTCCCTTATCTTTCTTCTCTGCTACCTGCTTAGGTGTCCAGGCACTTCAAAACGCAAAATCAGAATATGTGCGCTGAAAGAAGATACACCAGCCTATTTCCTCAGCAAATAGCCCTGTTTCTATGCAGTGTCCCTTTCTCTTTGCCCTCATCTCCCTTTTCTTAGTGCTTTCAGTTCTGGAATTCACAATGCTATCAGTCATACCTAAAGGTTAAGCTTCAGAGGCCAGAGATCAGTCCTCTGAAAACCTGACCTCAGTGATGACTAATTTTTATGTTAAGAGGATTGTTTTTTCCCTCAGCTGTTGCATCAGACCTGGTTGCTCTTGCTCCTCGGCAGTCACATTCTCTCACGGTACACTATTGCAGCTGTGGCAATTGTGTGTGTCACCTCGTCAGTCATTACCAGGACTAAACTGGCTCTTTGCTCCCTCACCTTCCTTCTCCTTCCTAGCGATGGCTTCTTAACACCGAGGGAATCCGACACAGAGATGAGACGGCCGCAACTGTCTATCCCAAGTCCATTCTCCTGCCTCCTCTCTGCCCTTTGTCCTGTCCCTGCCATCCCCGAACCACCACCACCTGATAAAGTGCATGCCGTGAACTCCCTTTAGTGAAGCAGCTCCAAGATTTTTCCTGGGACCACTCCTAAGGCAGCCAAGATCAAGAACAAAAGAGAAGTGCCCTCTCTCTGCCTCTCCATCCCCCCGCCGAGGTTGTGCCCTAGACACTCAGAGCTGCTCTCAGCACAGAAACATTTACATCTTTTACAGCACTCCAGCTCTGCTTGTCACGTTTCTCCCCCAGCAAACACCAAGGCCATTCCAGACTGTGCCTGGGGGCAGGACTTGGGAAACGACTGGTGAATCACAATTTCAGCAGGGTTGTATGGTTCTGTTTACACTGCAGGGCCATATCTCAACTCCCTGACTAGCTACAGACCTAAGAGAAACCCCTTTTGCATTGCTAACTAGTCACTGAAGGGTCTGCCGTGGACCCCGGGAAGAGAGAGCCAGGCGCGGCTTGCTAATCCTGGGCTCCTTGTGGCACTGCAAGTTAATTCCTTGCGGTGCTTAACTCCAGCCCCATCTGCTCCTGCTTGCTAGGTGTGAAACATCCCATCCCCCGTCCTCCTCTGCCTGCTGTTGGATGCATTTTCCCACTGCCCAGGATGAGTGGAGGAAGCTCCAGTCCAGATCCTCTCATGCCCCTGGCCTTCTAGTCCTTGTCCTTCCTGGCAGTCCCCGCTGACCCCCTGTGCTGCCACTCTGCCTGTGCCCTGTGCTCACTCTCTGCCTGCTGGCCTGTAGCCAGGATGTAGGCAGCAGCCTGACAACCCACCCAGTGCTTTTGTGGAGTGTCCCTGGGTGCTCTCTGAATCAAGCAGCTGCTGCTGTGACCACTGAAAGAAACAAAAAACTGCAGCCTTGACTCTGCAACTAGCTTTGTGTCAGGTTTCCTGTCCCAGGTCTTCCTTAATGCTGTCAGGTTTGTGCATGTCGCCTAAGGAAGCAATGCAAGAAAATTATGGCCCTCCTTTGGGCTTTCCAAATTTGAATCTGCCATTTACTGGCCATGTTTCCAGTCTCCAGCCTCTTCATATATGTTTGTCCTCACTGGAGCTTGCAGCTTCTTCAGCTGGGGATCACCTGCAAGCTTTAGCCCTCTCTCTGACCAGTAGTATGAAGGGGTAAAGGGGCCTCCCATTCAGCTCTTTCTGTATTTGGGTATGAACTAAACCAACTGATTTTCAGATGGACCAGCAATCTGAACTGGTGGACAGAGTTCCTCACATGCCTGTACTTCTCCAAAGAGGAGGGTGGGAAGGGAGAATCGAGGGAGAGCAAACAGCAGAGGCCAGGCTCAGCATGGTGTAAACCTCCATGGAACCCCACCGTTGGCTCCTGCTGTGATATCTTAACGATTCTGCTTTTTCCTCCTCCATGCTCTACTCCTTAATTAGCCTTTCCCCTCCTGTGGGCCAAACTGCTCTGCTTTCTCTTCCGTCCTCCTTCCCCTGCACTTTGCCTCTAACAGTGTCTTTCTACTGTACACTTCAAAGGCTTTGCTTGCTGCATCTCACCCGTGCCGGCATCAACTGATAACATCCCCAAAGCAGGCCAGGTTTGCCATGAACTCAGTCGTTGAAATGCTTTGGGCCCTTTGGATCTGAGCAAGAAGCAGGCATAGGAAGGAGGGGTGGAAGGATTTTCACCATTCACCTTAGAATGGAAGACTTATTAGTAACACAGGAAAAGGCAAGGGGGAAAGCAGCCCCCTCCTCCATCAAGCCTCCCCAGAGGAGAGCCTGCTGAGGGCAGAGTGCTTTTATGTGCAAGTGGGAGGGAAAGAGAGTGTTAGGGTTTCAGAGGGAAATGCTTTGATCTTGACTTTGAATCTCCTGCAGTTCTCAGCTCTTCCCCACCACTCCCACCTATGATCCAGACCCCAGGAAATGGCCAAAACTCCCAGTCCTCACCCAGCACTGTGGTACTGTGCTTGGTGCTTCATATTTAATTCCTTCTCAGGAGCCTTGAGGAGCCTTGGGGAGCAAGGGCACAGTGCCACCAACAAGTTCAAATTTTCCCTCCCAACTCACAGAGCTGGACAAAGGCCAGAAGAGAAAAGAGCCCTGAACTGAGCAGAGGAAAATTAGAAATGAGACCTACTCTGAGGGCTTTGCTACTGTAGGGCAGAGGACAGAAAGACTTGGTTCTCCTGTGCAGTCCTGCTGCATTAGTCCTAGAATATGAACTGAGTCCCAGAATATGAACTGAGAGACAGCCACCATTAGTAGAGGGACAGAGTACTCAGAGGACAGAACTGAGGTACTCCAGTACCACAGGGAGAGATCTTAAATCAGAGAGAGAACAGCAATGTGGTCCCTAGGGATAAGAAGGAGGTGGCACTGAAGGGTACTGGAGGAAGCAGAACAACCCTGAGGTCTGAGTCACTGCAGAATAAGAGGGCAACCACATTTGGGAGAGCCTTAGGGGACTGCCTGTCTCTTGTGCAAGATAGAGCCTACTGCCCAGGCCAAGTCCCCCAACTGCCCTTGGAAGATGAAACTCCTGGACAGACCTTGCCACCAAACTGTCCTGAAGTTCAGGCCACATTCTTCTGCCATCTGTGTCTTCCCTCTGTCCTCAGTCACATAGCTGAAATCACTCATGGTAATTGCTCTTGCTTACTGAGGTTGGTACATTCAGATGTCCCTCTCCGCCAGTTCTCGCTTTAACACCACTAAAGAGATTTTGCTCCTTGCATCGTCTCCCATAATTCAATCATTCCAGCTTTGTTGCTCCTGGCTGAACACTCCCTGAAGTTTCTCACTCTCCCTCTCAGTGCAATGTGAGCAGAGCTGAACAAAATTTCCTGTCTGATGGTGCTCAGCATCATCCTGGGGCATGCACAGACAGGAGAGTGCTGCACAGAACCTCCCCATGGAGCCCAGCATCTCTTTAAGGGCTCCAGCACAGACGTGACATATGGGTTCAGAGATGGTTTGAGGGCTAGGAATGAGAAGTAACAGACAATGTAAACAACAAATCAGGAGACTCCTGTCATTCAATCTGGACCAGTTACTATGAAAAATGGGGTAGACCCCATGCTTTCCAGATTCTTGTTGGGGTCAGAACCATTTGACCTTTCTTCTCCATAAGACTGGTTGGCAGACCACAGCTGCAGCAATCTTATTTCTGTTGCAAATTTTAGCTGCAATTCCATGGGTGGTTTTGACAACTGGTCTACAGTCTGACCTGCCTTGAATTGCATTTGGCTGCCCCAGGTGTTTCAGACGTATCTGATCCTGTCTGAATGGTCTCCTCTGCTTCATCTTCAAGTGCTGCAGTGGGTAGGATGCTCTGTTTCCCATCATACCTGAAGGTCTGCTAGGTGGGAGAGGAGGTAGGACTGGGGAGCTTTCCTGTTGGAGGGATAACTGAGTGTTTGAATGTTGCCTCCATGCATGACACTCTGGGGGTTGTCACATTACAGTGAAAAAGCCAGAATAAGCCCTACCTTATAGGGGAATCCAGGACCAAATCTTTGAAACACGCTTTCTCATGAGGTTCGTGAGAGTGTTCTGAACTGAGAATTTTATCTGCTCAACAGGGGGATTGCTCTTGGCCTCAGAGAAGGTTCTCTGTACAAACTTGGAGCAATAAGACCTGCCTTCCAGCATGGGTGGAAACATGCTACCCTGAGACCAATGAGCAGCTGAACATCTGCACCCTTGCTCTGGGCCTTGTCTCAGAGAGGATGGGCTGCACCAGGCAGGCTAAAGCACAATAGACAGAAAATCTTTTGGCAGCCAGAGCTAAATGGTTAAGGTCTCCACGACCTAATATCAGCCGCAGCATCCTGCACTAAATCGGTGAGCATTCTGGTCCCCCAGTGAACTCCTCCAAGGAACAGAAAAATGCTAACTACTTGTTTATATGCTGGAGGCCGGTGTGTGCAGTCATCTGCATAACAGAACTGCCCAGGCTGTCTCTTTGTCTGTTTTCCAGCTCCTATGTTAATCACTGACCCTGCTGACTCTGGCATTTACCAGTGTCTCACTGCCCTGTGAGCACCGCTTTGCATTTGCAACCAAAGAAGTTGAAAGGATGAAAGATGAGCAAGGGAGCTCAGCAGCTGTGGGTATGAACACCAGCCTGCTGGGCAAAAGATCCAAGACTGGCCAGGTTGATAGTGGGAGTGGGTCTAGCTCTGGAAGATATGAAAATTGCCTCAGGGAGATAAAAAAGGGTCAGCAAGGGATGGTTTAGGTCCTTTTTCCGTGCATTGCAGCTTTTCTGTATCCAGTGAGAGTGACTCCTGTGAGAACTGAAGACCAGGATTCAGTGTCAGCTGGGGCAGTCGCTCCTAGGTGAGGCTGGGATGACTCACAATCAGCCAGTTCACAGCTTCCTGGGAGCCTGTTTCTCCTGTCAACTCCTCCTTGCTCAGCCTCACTCTGCAATCCTTGGCTCAGATATGAGGCAAGAGAAGTGAGAAAAAATGGTCTAGGGTGTATATTCCTGGACACATTGCAATGAAGATGTGCCTTGATGTGTGCTGTGATGCATACTCCCAGACTAATGTGGAAGGGAGGGCATCAGAGAGGGAGCTGGACACCTTTCCTCTGTTTGGAAGACCCATGTTTAGTTTTCTTCCCAGATGGCTTAAGAATTCCATACATGGTGTTGTCAGGAGCCCTCTTGCCCTCTCGTTGCCAAATGCTGCAGCCACAGTGAGGTTTCCCACAGGTGATGGCATGAGGGGAAGGAAACCCTTGCGTGGGGAGTTACTTTGCTCTCCTCACAGGGTGGGGGGATTGTGGTTAGTCTCTGGCTGGTCCCTGAGAGTAGGCTGAGGAGAGGAACCCAGATGCTGCTTGCAAGTGGAGCTACAAACCACAGGGTATATGAAGCATTGAGACCATCTGGTGAAGAGCCTAACTCTTCCCTGTTGACCAAGCTGTGTCCCCTGTAGTTAAAATGCACACAGCCCTCACACTTGAGAGCAGACAGGCTCCTCAGAGACCTGTTTTGGGGTGAGGTCAGCTGTGATAAGCCATGTCCTGGAGACAGCTCTGGAGGTTCTGGACATGTGAAGAAAACACGGGGTAGAGCTGGTGTTGGCAACTTACTGATGCTGGAGCGAGGTGCCTGGCATGCAGGCTGTTTGCACAGCCTCACGTGATGCCCGAGGGATGGGATGATCCCATTGTGCAAGCAGGAGTAAAAGAAGAGGACTTCAAGATTAGGCGGTTGAGGCATTAAGGCAGAGATAGCAGGGAGGAAGGCCACTCCAGCGAGGGCCCAGGCATGACTAGGCAGGCAGGCAGGCAGTTGCAAGCCCGTTCCGGCGGCTGCCCAAAGCTGAGGCTGCTGTCATTTAGGTGCCTCCTGCAAAAGTTTTTTGGCACAGCTGAGCTTTGTCAGCCCTACCTGGCGGGGGGTTGGGTCACACCAGCATTATTTTGCCGGGGGGAGCAGGTACACCGTTTCGGGAGGGGAGGGGAAAAGGCAACTCTCTCCTAGCTAGCAGTGCCATGAAAGGACCATGGCCTCGGTAGGAGCAAGCAGGAAGACGCACACTTGCTGTGCCCACCCCGTGGGCTTTAGTGACACCCACTCGGGACCTGCTTACTCTCCGTGGGACATGAGGGGTGCCCCATGCAGGCACCCACCTCCCACCGCGCAGGCCTAGTGGGCTCTGTCGCCAGCTACGAGGCCGCAGACCCGGGAGATAGCTGGGGGCAGGAGGATGCAGGGTGCCGGGGAGCAGCAGGGCGCAGCGGGGCAGGGCGGCGGGAGGCGGCGGGAGGCGGCGGGCCCTTTAAGCGCGGCGGCGGCGGGACAATGGCCATTATCACTTTAGCTTTGGAAGTGACCCCCGGCCCGCTCCGCTTTCATCTGGGCCGGGGCCCCGAGGATGGCCCGC
>VWZI01002426.1:380827-586964 GCA_013396835.1 Psilopogon haemacephalus | reverse complement strand
GGGTCCGCGGGTCCGCGCCGCTTCCTGCCGCCGCCCTTAAAGGTGCGGGGCGGCCGAGGGCGTGGGTGGGGTGCGACCCGCGGAGCCAGGTGAGTGCCGAGCTGAGCGCCGTCGGGGACGCGGCTTCCCGCCGTCCTTCCCTAACCCCGCAGGCTGGCCCGCTGCAGCGGGCACCTTTACCCGGCAGCCGGGCGCCCCGTCCCGCCCTGCCCTGCCCTCAGCCTCTGGTCGGAGGCTGCACGGCACCGGCGACCTCTCCCCTGCCCCGGGGCTGTTCATCCCTTTGTCTCCTGGGCCAGAGGAGCGGCGGCCTCTGCTCCCGAGGCGCAAGGCTGCCCTCGTCTCGGGGGCCGCGTTCCGGAGAGGCGAGAGTGGCCGCGGGGGCGGCCCCGGGTGCACGTTCACGGGTGGACGGGGCTGGAGGCGGCTGTCAGGCGCTGCTCGCAGCCGGTGCCTCTGCCCCAGAGACAGCTGTAGCCGGGCTGGGCTGCAGCCCTTCGGCCTAGGTGAAGGCGGGTCCGTGGCTTCTCTCTATGCGAGTGTTGCCGTGTTTCTGGGCTCTAGTGGTGGCGTGGATACTGGCAAACAGAGCGGGCTTCTCCCACTGACCTGAGCTGCGAGCGCTGATGATCCTCCAGAACCTCCTTCGGGCTTTCTGTTCCGGTGGTATTTCTCGTCTAAGCAGTCCTTGAGATTACGGCTTCTGCTGTGTTATTGTGGTGGGTCAGATCTCTTCCTCTCAGATGAAGCCTTAACCGACAGAGTGGCCTGAGCTCATAGCTGAGGCTGGGAGTTGGGCCACCCAACCCAGCTGGACCGAAGCACATGAGTACCTCCATTACATACCCTCAGTCCAGGGCAGCATGGATTAAGGTCTCCTGGATTCCTTCTGGTGTGAGCAGGTTTTTTTGGGGCTGGCTTGGGGAACTTGCACTACTGGATGCCACCAGCCCATCAGTTTGGGTGAGGGAACGTGATCTGCAAGTGCTTGCTTATCTGTTACAATGCAAAAGCGGCCAGGTTAAGTAAAGCCTCCTTTATCCACTCTGGGTGCTGAGGCAGTTTTGGAAGCACTGGTCTGTCGTGTTCAGCTGGCTTCGTGGGGGTGTGCAAGGAAAGTGTTCCCTTTGCAGCAGGTCCTGTGTGTTCAGAGCTGCTGAGTTTTATCTGGGGATAAACCCAAGCTCCCAGTATGGCTTACTTCTGCCCCCTTCCATCCGGCCTCGGCAGCACACCTGCGCTGTTGTAGTTGAAGGGTTTGCCTTAGGATTGCTTTCGAGGCTGTGTTGCTCTGGGCGGCAGACGCTGGCAGTGACATTGAGGTTGTAGGGTTAACACTGAAGGAAAGGACTAAATCCTGTGCCTCCATCTCTCTCTTTTACTCTTCCTAATCCCCCACCCCATAAGGGGGTGGAAAATTCCCACCAAGGCATAAAGACTAGGGTTGTTGTTGGTGTTGCCTAGCCTGTGTTGGCTCCTCACTCTTTCTAGGGGGAAAGCTAGCCTTGCTTTGCCTTTCCTGGCTTTCTTGTTGGCGAGTGTTCAGCTGGGCAGTGGGGCCCGAAAGTGGCAGTGGTGGCTGCTGTGGAGGAAGGTGCCTGTCTTTGAAAGGGTTTGGCAGGGCATGGAGAAGAAGGAAGCTGTCCCAGCTCTGCGGTTCTTCCAATGAATGCCTTTGCTTAAGCTCCTCGAGCATGTGTTGGACTTAATAAACATTTCTATAAATCTCCATGGTCTTCTAGAAGAGGAACAGTACAGGCCTGACCTGAAGTGACAACCCCATACTTGCTCAGATTGGGATTTTAGATAAATTTATCTTCTCTATTTTACAGCTGTGTGCATTTTGTGTTGTGTCTAATATCTGATGTCCCACAGAGAGCCTTGACCTCTGACATGTAGGCAACTGAAGAAGCTTGAAGCAGGGGAAGGGATCTGATTTGGTGACTAGCTATGTCCCGTTAACAGCAAGGGGCAGCTGCAGCTGGGAAGCAACCATGTGATTCTGTGGCACTTTGTTTCATTTGCTGTTTGGTCGTAGCCGGAGGCTGTAGATGTTACAACCTTATCTGCATCAGAGCACAGGGCTGAAAACTGGGAGAAGTCAGAAGGGACATCTGCTTTACTGCAGAGCTGCTGCTTTTCCTGCCTGGCTCTGCTGTTTTCTTGCAGAGCTTTGAGTACATAGTGATGTGTGTGAAGTGTTGTGGGATGGTGGGTCTCCAGCAGGGATTGAATCGAGTAGACTACAAATTGATGCCTTGCATTTTGGGAGTGGTATGTGGATGAGCCTTAGGAGAAAAAGTGATGTAATCACTGGTAAAATATTCATTAATGAGGGATAAATTGAGTTGGCTAGTAGGAAAATGGTGCTGAAGAAGGATGTACTGATGGAGCTTGGATCATGGACTGTGATCTGCAGTTGATGTGAAAGCTCCTGGAGTGATAATGGAAGAGCCACGTACTAAGCTGACAAAGGAGGATGTGCAGATGATGTGTAGAGGGAGGAAGAACAGGACTGGGTTGCTCAGGTATGGAAAATGTGCTCCATAATCTCTGAAGTTCCCATCCAATGGTCGTGCTCCATCTGTACACCTGGGTGCTCGGTAGGTCAGTCTAGAAGTCCCTTTGTGGCTTCTCCCTGGCTGGTGGTATGTGTCTGCTGAGCAGCAAGTGACATCTAGTGTCAGCACAGGCAACAGTAACCAAGGCTTGGGCTGGCTCTGAATCTTCCTCTCTCCCAGGTTTTGTGACAAAACCGCAGTTTTATGGTTGTATGCAATGAGTGTGGCTGCAATGCCCTGCTTTGAGGGAGAGGCCAAGCTCCTTGCCCCTTCTGTTGGGCTGAATACCTTGAGCCAGGTCCCTCTGTGCTCCTGTGCAATGTTGCTCTGTCAGTGGTCTCTTCCTGTACAGGTGACAAATGTTTCTCTTTGAGGTTCTCTTCCCACTGTGTGCTCGTAACGGGACGGTAAAACGAAAGGTTTGGAGGTACTGATGAGAGAGATGGTTGCAGGGTGCCCACAGGTGGGAGGTGATTTGGCTTCCCACGCTGACAGGCGCAGGCACTCCTTAATATCCCCTAAAAACTCGTCTCCGGAGGTTGTGTGCCGTGTGTACTGCCCACAGGAGGTCACTGGAGAGCAAGCTGAGCCCAGGTCCTTGTCCCAGGTCTGCTTGTGTGGATGGATGGGTGAGCAGTGGCCTTTCCTTTATCTTTTCCCACCATCCTGCCCTTTGGGGAAAGAGGTGGACCTAAAGGCTGGGTTCAAGGTAGTCTGGAGCATGTGCTACTTTATCTCTGGTGACTTCTTTTTTTTTTGCTGTCCTTCAGGATGATTCAACGGCACCAGCTGGTGCAGTCTGTGCTGCAGGAGCTGCAGGAAGCTACTGAGTGCTTTGGTCTGGAAGGTCTCACCAGTGCTGTGCTGGAGGCAGAGAGGACCTTGTCATCTTTCTCCCTGCCTGGCTATTGTGGGAGACAGTTTCAAGAGGAGCTGGAGGTTGACCGGGTAGCCAGGAGCCTCTACCCTGAGGATGCTCCAAGTAACATGCTGCCTCTGGTTTGCAAAGGTGAAGGGAACCACCTCTTTGAAGCTGCCAGTGTGCTGCTCTGGGGCAACCCCAGCCTCAGCCTGGAGCTGCAGGTTCGTACAGTGGTGGAGATGCTGCTGCACAAGCAATACTACTTGAATGGCATGATTGATTCCAAGGTGATGCTGCAGGCTGCCCGCTACTCCCTCTGCACTGAAGAGACTCCAGAGATGACCAGCCTCCCCATGGCTATACTAGAGGCCATCTTTGACGCTGATATAAAAGCTACCTGCTTTCCTGGCACTTTTGCCAATATGTGGCATGTCTACGCTCTTGCCTCAGTTCTGCAGTGTAACATCTACTCCATCTACCCCATGAGCAACTTGAAGATTCGTCCTTATTTTAACCGCCTCATCCGGCCCAGGAAGTGTGGCCCACGAACCTCCACTCTCCACATCATGTGGTCAGGACAGCAGCTCTCCCGTCAGGTGTTCAAGGCACAGTACTTTGTGGCTGTGGTTGGCCTGGAGGAGCTAGAACCCACACTGCCTTCTCCAGAACCTCCTGTCCAGCCGATGAAGACCCTTGAGCTGCTGAATAGTGACCCCCAGCTGACTTACTCCAACCTGCGTGACCGCTACAGCATTACCAAGAGCACCTTCTACCGCTGGAAGCGCCAGTCCCGTGAGCACCGGCAGAAAGCAGCTGCAAGGTTTGCAGCTAAACACTTCCTCCAGTCCTGCTTTCAGGAGGGCAACATAATTCCCCTCCAGCACTTCCGACAAATGTTTCCAGAAATCTCCCGATCCACCTACTATGCCTGGAAGCACGAGATGCAGAGCATGGTCAATGGCGATTCCTCTGCTATGGCTGAGGCTCATGGGTTTCAGGAACTTCACAGAGATGTCCCAAAAAAGGTTGACGTGGAGGAGCCAGCAAATTCAGGGAGGAGCTTAAGATCTCCAAGTCCTTCCCTTGACCCCGTCCAAGCAGGAATCTTCATGCAAGGAGCCAAATCTTACCTGGAGAAATGCATTTCCATGAACACTCTGGTGCCTTACAGGTGTTTCAAACGCAGCTTCCCTGGCATCTCCAGGTCTACTTACTACAACTGGCGAAGAAAAGCAATTAAGGAGAACCCCAACTTCAAGCCCCCCCAGTCTCCCTTGGATAACCAGAAACCTCTAGCAATAGGAAAGCCATTCCTGCAGTTGAAGCCAAGCAGTGTGCCTGTTAGGAAGAGGCCAAACAGAGACCAGCCAGCACCTAGAAGTCTCCTGGAACAAAAACCCTCTCTGTGTTGGAGAAAGCAGCTGCGAGATGTGGCCAAGAGGCAGGTCCAGCAATGGCGGCTGCCATTCTGCAAGTACCGCCTGCGCTACCCATCTCTCTCCTCCACAGCATACTGGTTTTGGAAGGGCAGTGGTCGGGCCCTCTGGCAGCATCGCCTGCCCTGGACCAGCTCTAGACGGCCATTGAACCGGGTGGTTTCCCTGGCACCCATGAGAGCAGAGCCAGACCTCAAGCCCCAGTGCCCCGTGGAGGTAGCCTCCAAGCAGCTAGGCAAGCCGGTGCCGTCTACACCATACAACGCCACCATTTCAGGCTATGCCGTGTCGGAGAGAGCCAACAGCCGGATGTTTGTGATGGATGTGATTGCCACTGCCCAGTTCAAGGCGCAGGCCAAGCTTTTCCTGCAGCAGCGCTTTGAGTCGAAGACCTTCCCCACATACAAGGAGTTCAGTGCCCGCTTCCCGCTCACAGCGCGTTCCACTTATTACATGTGGAAGCGTGCCCTGCACGATGGGCTGACGCTCGTGGATGCCTGAGTGCCAGTTGCCAGCTGGCTTGGTCATAGCTCCTCTGCCGATTGTGCTTTTTGGCTCTCCAGTAGAGTGCCTGGGCTAGGGCCCTGCTCTGAGTTTTGTTCTGGTTTGGTTTTGTTTTGTTCCTAGTCTCTGGTCTTCTTTTTTTGTTTGGTACCATCAGGTATGGGAGCACAGTGCCCGTTCCCAGAGATGGGAGGAGTGGAAGGAGAAGGCACTAAGCTGCCCCAAAGGGGAGGGGCTAGGCGGTTGTCTTCTCTGTGCTTAGAGAATGATCAAGTGAGGGAGTACCATGCCAGTGGCACAGGATGCTGCTGGGTTTCTTGAGACAGAAGACTTGAAGTGATCTCTGCCCTGGGCAGTTGCTTGAATGAGTAATATGGATGTGCAGGATGAGTATGGAGGTGCCCAGCATTCCTCTGGTGAGCACAGCAGTGCTGGCTCGGTTGTGGGTGAGAGAGGGCTTAAGAAGTGCTCAGCTTTATGGAACAAGTATCTTTGTTTTCCCAGCTAAGGAAAACAAAAGCTTCACTTGGAGTCAGTACCAATGCCACCTTGGCTTCCTGGCTCACAATACCTGCCTCTGTTTGCTCTGATCTTCCCTAGAAGGAGTAGAGGCTGGTAGAGGAGGGAACTTGTTTGTCTTTGTACTGTAGTCTGTATGCTAGCAGTGCAAAAGCTAGGAGCCGGTGTCCTTTGCAGACTCTGGAGAAGCTGTCTCTGACTTCTGGTCTTGTAGCAATAACCTTTCACACAATCCTTTACTCTCTCACAGCTGGCAGATGCCTTACTTTTTTAGAGTCTCTCTTCCCTGGTGCCTGAGAGGCACTGAGACACAATCTTGTGTTACCTGTATCTCCTGTGCCGTGCTGCAAGCTGAATGTGGGTGTCTCCTTGCAGCCAGTCTAGAAGCATATGCATCTCACTTGTAAGAAACCGGAGTAATAAAAACCTCTTCCACTCCTAGTCTTGTGTTGTTTCTTACTCTAATTTGTATGATTTCTGGGTGAGGCTTTCCCCTCCATATCTGATTCTGAGACTGGTTTGTGAGGTTAGAGCCTGTGCACACCTCAATCCCTTCTGTGAAGATCCTTTTCTGCTTCCTAAGACCTGGTGGGGACCATCTGCTCAGCAGTGCTCTGGAGGCCTGGAAGGGATTGTGCTGTTCCTGGTGAGAGGTCAGGACTCACCTCTCAGAGTGAATGCAAGGCTTGGGATGATGTTTTGAGTACAGCTCTGTGTGATGGCAGAGACACAGTGGCAGTGTCTGACCTGTTGAGATGATCCAGCCCTGAAGTGGTGGTGCTGTAGGAGGCAGAGACAAGATTTGTGCACCTCTGCCCAGCTGGTGTCTTGGTGTGCTGGGCTGTGGGGTCCCTGCCTGTCTGGGCTGTGCTGGGGGGTCTCCAAAAAGCATTGCCTTCTTAGCATGTGAGCTTCTATGTGGTGCCTGCCAGCATGGCTGTGCAGGGCTGAGTTGTAGTGGCTCTGAGACTGGCTGCTACCACTGAGGAGGGTGATGACAGCTGCAGTACCTGCTTGTGTTTTTCTCAAAGCTGCTGGCAGTTAGAGCACAGTACTGAGGAAGGTACCTCTTGAGCCTTGTACCTAGCAGATCAGCCCTTGACGCTGAGGCTAACAGCAGGTCTGTCTTGTCTGTTTTACTCTCAGGCCTTTGCAAGTGGTATAGGGAAGTTTACCAACCATGTTAGGAGTCAAGGTGCAGTGGTGCCCCCTCAGATTTGCTTGCAAATGAATTATTTTTCTTCCTTCAGCACGTCTGGGACCTGTCACTCTTTACTCGGCCCAGTCCTGCTCCGGGTACGGTCTTGCTTCATTGACCGCTTGGAGGGAATGTGTGCTAGAGACCCCTGCTGAGCTTTCCTGGGCATCATCTGCATGACAAAGCAGGGCTCAAAGTCGTCCTGTGGCATCTTTGGGTGTGAAACTTGTGGTGAGGCAGCCCTCTTGGAATGGTGCTGTGCCAGTGAGGCATCTTTTCAGATGCTGCTTAGCTTCATGCCCTTGGTGTTGGTGAGTCCTCACCACAACCCATCCACCCAAGAGAAGGGAATCTGGGGCAGCAGATACCACATGGAGGGAGGCAAGCTGGGAGCTGTGGAGCAGTGCTGTGTGCTGCTGCAGAGAGCCCTGGGCATCCCGGCTCTGTGTCAGGAAGTAATTGGAGTAATTAGCTGCCAGAGAACTCCTCCAAGGGTGTTCTGGTAATTACACCAGAATGATTACCTGTGTTTCCAAACTGCTGGAGGCTGGAGACAGCTACTAGTGACTGTGAAGGTGGACATGAGGCCTCCCAAAGGAAGGAGGGGTGAGACTTCTGACCATGTGTGCTACCACATGAGGCCATTTGGATAACTCTGAGGCTGGGCCAAACCGTGTACAGCAGCAGAGCAATGGCTTGAGCATCCCTCAGCATGGCACAGTGTGATGGATGGCTAGTAGCTGTTGCTGGTGGCAGGTGCCATCAGGAGAGCTGGGGAAACCTCTCTGGTGGTAGGTACACAGTTGTCTGCAGGGTGGAGGTATGGTTTCTCCTGCTTTCTGCCACCCAACTCTCCCTGAAATAGGATGCCTCACACTGGGGTATGTTTGCAGGACGAACCTCTCCTGTGTACTGAATTTGGACTCACTTCATCCTCCACCACCCTCTTGTATGACATTTTGAGGAGCCTTAGTGGAGTGCTCTAGATGTGATGTTTTTTCTGCCCTTAGCTGAATGCCTGGGAAGGGCATGGTGGGAAAATAGTACTCATCCCTCAGAGGTGTTTTTCAAGTACCCTTATGTTTTTTCCTCACAGGGCACAGATGGCAGCAGTGTCATGGTGGCGTTCTGCCAGTTGGCACCACCTAAATGGTGGGTGCTTGTTATTTACTGATGTAGTTCGTGTCTGAGTAGAGTTTAATTGAGGGGGAATTTGTAGGACTTAATTTGTACTTCCTGTGCTGCTCTCACATTGAGCTGGTGGTGGGAGATGAATTTGAGGCGGGTTGAGCTGCTCCAGGCTGTCTGATAAATCTTTGCCTTTGCCATGTGGAGTGAGACTTAGGTGCCACCCAAACTCCCTCATAGGTGGTGCTTGAAAGCACTGACCCCCTCAAAGATGGAAATTGAAAGGCAAGTGAAGCTCAGAGGCTGTGGGGCAGCAAATTTCATGGGCAGCAGCCCTCTAACCACCTGCAATTTGTGTCCCTGGCTTTTTCCTTTGCCCTTCTCCCTATCCCTCCTTCATCACTTCAGCTAGGAGAAGTGCCATGGGATGGACATCTCCCACCAAACTCAAACACTTGAGAATAAAGTTTTATCTTCCTAGTACTTCTGCAGCTTGAGTGTAGGCAGAGGTCAGGCAGCCAGCTGCTTGTGCAGCAGCAAGGAGGGTGCTGTCTCCAGATCCTTTGCCCACGGGGCTCTGCCTCAGGTCTCCATGCAGGACAAGTCAGACACCCCTTTGTGGGGCACTTGCAGGACTGAGTGTCCCCAAAGGTTGAGTGGTCATCTTCCTTTCCATGCCAATATCATTTCTGAGGCGCTAACCTCTGAAAACCAGCTTTCATATGCCTGTTGCACACAGAAGTTGCAGAGGATACAGATTACTTTAAGCACCATGTGCCAGGCAGGGGGGCAGTTAAAATCACAGGTTTTTGCCACTTGTTGGCTTGTGAAGCTATGTAACACCTCACCCATCCATGAAGACATTGAGATGTTGCAGAGAGTCTTTTCCCAGTGTGCAGGCAGATCTGTCTTGCTGTGTCTTATGCCAGCATACACGAGGGTGTAGGGCAGACCAGAGCATCCCTTGCTGTGAACAACAAAGCCACCAGCCCAACTTCGTGGGTGAGGCTGAGAGTGTGGTTAGCAGAAGTGCTGCTGCAGCACACACAGACTTCTGGGTGACACTAGGTTTGGTCCTGCCTGACATTTTGATTAAGCAGCAAGACTGGTTTGATGAAAAATGAAGTTAGAAACCACTGAATGGATTAAAGTACAGTTAAGTCCTATGTCTTCAAAGGTAGATAGGGAGACCCTGTGGGCGTTTATGCTGGGAAGCCTCCAAAAGGCTCCCAACAATGGGAATGAACTGAGCACAGCCCTGCAGCTGGAAGAGCACTTGTGCAGAAATGGGGGCAGGAAGAAAGAGAGCCCAGCATCCCAGCTTCTTCAAAGCCACAGAGAAGGAGAGCTGGGCAGACCCTAGTGGCATCAAGGCCAAGAGCTGGCAGTGGGACTGAAGCAGTGTTTTCAGCATTAGCAGAAATCAGCCATGTGAACTCATTCCCTGAGGTCCAGGTGGCTGCTTTTGCTTGCTGAGAAAAGGAGGTAGGAAAATTCTATCCATGCAGTATGTGGCAGGGTTGGGGGGAGAAGAGAGGTTCTTCCACCACTGCCCCCATCCTACCCTCTGGCTGAAAAGGAAGCACCAGCTCCTCTGATTGAGTGAGTCTGGCCCAAGGGGAGCTCAGCCCCACTAGTTCATTCCTGCATACATGGCTACTGAAGGCTGTAGAAGAGGGAGCTGGTGCCTGTATCTGCAGAAAGAGAAGAGGTAATGAGCCTCCTGATTTCACAGCAGCTGATGCCTGAGTGATGGCTCCTAATTGGCTTCTCTCTGCAAAAATCTTCTCCTGCCAGTCCCAGGAGAGATGGCATTGCCACAGGCTGTGCCTTTCCTCAATCTCTCTGCTGCAGGCTGGTCTTGGGGAGCAAAGGGGAAAGGATAAGCTAGGTAAAGAGATGCACTGCTAAATGCTTTTAGGTTTTTGGGGTTTTTTGGTTGTTTTTTTTTTTTTTTTTTGGCTAGGAGTAGGAAATTCTCCCTATCTCAGATAATTAGCTATTTCCTTACTGGATTGCTGTGAAGGCAAAACACTCACTGTGCCATTAAGTGAGGAAAAGAACTTACTCTGCTTTTATTTCCATGTGCCTCCAGAGAACACTACCAGAGTGCTAAAGTACTGGAGCATGTTGCCCAGACGAATTGTGCATATCCCCTCTCTGGAAGTGCTCAAGACCACGTTAGATGGGTATTTGAGCAACCCATTCTAGTGGAAGGTGTTCCTGTCCTTGAAAGAGGGTTTGGGACTAATGATCTTTCTTTCCAACCCAAACCATTCTATGGCTTTATGATTCATTGACAGATAGAGAGGAGAACTGAGGCATTTCTGCCCCACTAGTTCATGGTGTGTGCAGTGGGATTGCACCAATGGGCACTGCTTGGAGAGCAGGCTGTGTCCTCTCAGGTAGATGGACTACAGCATGAAGGACAACATGCACCACTGGTTTCCATGTCACCCAGTTCAGAGATGACCCTGAGGAGAGGCAGGTTGGCTGGGAGGATGCAGCAAGACCAGTGCCTCAGCGGATCCCTTCAGCTGGGAACGAGGTCCCACAAGGGTCTTGTGCCCCTCACAAACTGCACCAGCTTCTTTTCCTTTCTGTGTCCTCTCACCTCATCCCTGTGGGAAGAGAAGCAATATCTAGGCACAGCCCCATCCTTCATCACCACTCTTGCTCCCCAGCCCCAGTCTGTAGCTAGAGGCCTCATTTTGGCATACTGTAGCACATGCCAAGGGGTGAGTGGCATGAGCAGAGCTTGGGGAAGCAGGTGGTGGCTCAGATGCGTGGTAGCTCAGATTTTTGCCCAAGGTGCCAGTGTTTTTTTCCGTGCCTTTCTTTCTGGTTGTGTTTTAGAAGGAGGCACTATTCAAAGGACAGCCCCACCCTTGTTGTGGACTGTCTGCCCCGTTCTTAGGTGCTTCTGAAGAGTAGTGCCTGCTGGGAAGTGCTCACCTGGGCATTGCAGGTTATGAAAGGAGCCCAAGCTGGAAGGTGATTTCCACTGCTGTGAAAAGAAGCCCAAGCCCAGCACAGCCTCCAGCTCCTAGCTGAGCAAGGACCATCTGCAGGCAAGGAAAGTGATGGAGGGGAGCCAGCTACATGGAGCTTACCTGACTTCATCCCCAGGGTCTGCTCACAATGGCATGGTATCTGTTTCACTTGGTGGTGGCATGTCTTGCAACCCCAAAGTTGCCCAGCATGTGAAATGAAAGAAGGGTATCTGGGCATTGGTGGGGGAAGAGGGGGCAGGGAACAGGCTTGCTGATTACTTTTCCTGGCTGTCTCTTGATGTCATGGCTGAGGGTGTTGGTGCAGCCAAAGGCCCAGGGCAGGGGCATTTGGGGAGGAATAGGCAGAGAGCAATTGGAGGGGGCTGCTGGGGCCAGGGATTTGCAGGACTGTGCCTGTGCTGGGGGTGCCAGACAGCAACTCTACTCACATGGACAGGCACCTGCAGCCCACTGCAGCAGGAGCTTGGTTGCAAATGGAGGTCTTGATTTATGGATAATTCACTACTCATGAATGAAGAATGGGGGCTGCTTCTGATGCATCAGGAGACCCTTAAGCACCTCTTATATTTTCAGAAAACCTTTGGGTATGGGGAAATGCTGCAGGTTGCTGAGTATACCCTACTCTATGTTTGCCCCATGGCCAGCTCAGAGAACCCCAAATCCTCCCTCTTCAGTAATCAGGAATCTTGCTCCACTACTGTTCCTCCACATGAGCAGACCATCTCTGCACTCTCTGCCTGTTGCATCACCTCTCACAGCTGTGATCTTTTGGGTCCCCTGCACTCCCTTCTCGTTTCTGTGCTAGAGGTTGCCATACCATACTCCTTTGTCCCAAATTTCTCAGTATCCCTGGTGGGATCAGGACCATTGTGGAAGTCTACCATGGGACTGAGGGTCCTATGTGGGAGAGGGACCCCTCTCCTGGGAGGAGAGGGGGAAGGGAGCAAAGGATCACTCTTCCACAATTGCTGGCAAGGTTTAGTTTGAACTTGAAAAACAAAAATGAAATTTCTGGGGCTTGTGTCTTCCCTGACTGCTAAGCCTTATTGCCTTGTTCACTTGTCTTCTGCTGGGGCAGCTGCAGCAGGTGCTGTGAGTCTATAATAAGTTATTCAGCAGCAGTCTTCATGCTAGTCCTCGGATTTCAATTTCCACATTTCCCTTCAGGCTGTTTCCAACTAATTTCTCCATTTGCATAATGCCCCCCTTAGGGATGCTCTAGCACAGCCCCGTCCTCCTCCTTTTACAAGATCATCAGAGGTTCAAGCTATTAGCAGAAGACATTTTAATTCTATTGGCCTTTCACCCTGGTCTTTCCTCTTGCATCTCCACTTGAAAAAAACAGAGGTGGGTTGGGATGCAGGAGATGGGGATGCCCATGGAAAGAGGGCTGCGGGCTGCTGGCCCCCGCCTGATGCAGCCTCTGGAGGGCACCAGACAGCAGTTTCTCGTCGCTGATTCTCGTCCATCAGTTCCGATCTGAACCAGAATCAGCAGGGGCTGCTGTGCTGGCCAGCAGCCACCTATGCCCACTGGCTGGGGATGCTTAAGGGGAAGAGGCAGGATGGTGCTGAGCTTGGTGGGGGAGTGATGAGTCTGGTTCTCCCTGTTGCATGAGCACTGACAGACTGAGACAATGCTCCTGTTCTGCTCAGTTATTTGGAGTGGCAGATACCCAGGAGAACATGTGGATGACAGGTGAATTAAAACCACCCCTCAGCTGCCAGGTGAGGGTGACCCTTATCTCTTCTGGACACCTCAGTCATTCCTTGAAAATTCTGTCTCTCTTCACTATTAGAAGACCTCCTTATTCCCTCCTGATATCCATATTCTTTTGCCCCTCTTTGAGCATGTTTTATTTATGCTTCTATTTCACATAGAACAGCCTGAACCCATACACATGCACATGGCTGTAATACTTCTCTTGCCCTAATTTTTGTCCATCCACACATGGCAAAAAGACCACATCACCATCCTGCTCCCAACGCCGGCTGCTCACTGTGATCTCCGTTGCGGTGCATTTCTCTCTCAGTTGCCCAGACACCAGCTGGATTATAACTTCCTTTAGGAACTGCAAAAGCATCTCCAGGTTTAAGTGAGCTCAGCATTCCTGCAAAGCTCACCTCTTCACTAAGCAGCTCCATGTCCTTATAAACAGAGTATTTTTTTATCCCTGCTTCTTTTATTAGCTTTTCCATGTTATAAAATGTAATGGTAAATTTCAGATCAGCTTCTGAATGAGTCTCTGAT
Source organism: Psilopogon haemacephalus (assembly GCA_013396835.1). NCBI lineage: Eukaryota > Metazoa > Chordata > Aves > Piciformes > Megalaimidae > Psilopogon > Psilopogon haemacephalus. Next base: position 573,492 of record VWZI01002426.1, on the reverse strand, counting down.
GTGCTTCTCTTTTTTCATGGCTCAAGTACAACAGCAATTGCAGACATTAACATGCTTCTCTATGACAAAATGTACATTTGAATGGCAGCCTGCTCGAGGAACATGCTGTGCCTCTTGTAGAGGTGGCTGCAGACCACCCAGAAACCCTGATGAGTGGATTATGGGCACACAGAGTTTGCCTGCAGCATTCTGCACATAGGGATAGGGAAAGGAGGTGGCAGGGGAGCCATGGCTAGGGCAAGGATGGGTTAAGGTGGATGCTGGAGAGGTGGGTGAAACAGGGCCTTTTAACACCATCCCTTGAGGGCAGTCATTGCCTTCCCGCCCACCTTTGAAGGACTTGTGTCACTAACAACATATGAATTACCAAAAGTAAGATGTAGGTGAGGATGTGTGGGATTTCTTAGTCAGCAGAGCCTTAGGATAGATGGAAATACCCCTATCTGAGGCATAAGAAGTGGTGTCACATAGGGTCATCTCTGTGTCTCAGGCTCCCTCCAAGTCTTCTCCCTCTCAGGATCTCACCCTCTTGTGAACAGCACTCCCACCCTGGGTTCTGCATGTCATGGTGGCTTTTATTTTCATCCCTCTTTGTGTGTGAGGCCCTGACCTAGAGCTGAGATTGAAGTCCTTCAGGCCCCAGCTCCCCCAGGTAGTTTCTTGGGTGGAAATTGCAATTACAAGTTTTTTTCCAGGGCCCAGCAGTATGGGATGCCAACTTTACATGGACTCTGACTTGCAATTATTGTGACAAACATTATCATCATGGAAAAAAACTTGCTATCTTTGCCAGCTTGCTCCAATTAGGGGAGTGACAGGTGTGCAACCACCAGCCTGCCTTCATCCTTAATTCTTGCCTGGGATAGGCTGATGACTAGGATGTGCCCTAGATCAGGATCTGTCTGCAGAAGGATATGGAGAGTTTGCCCTTCAGTCATGTCTGTGCTTTGTCCTCCTACTGCTGCAGCTGAGGGGCCAAGTGCCTCACACTTGAACTGAAATAAGAACATTATCCCCACCACCAGTGCCTGAAGACCAGTCTCCCAGGGTCATTCCCTGGTGCCGCATCCCTTCTCCTCCCTATGTGCTCTCTGTGTGGGTCAAGGTTGGGCACCAGCAGTGGATCTCCCAGGTGTGGGGCTGGGAGGGGAAGCCATGGCCCCGGAGCAGGTGTGATGGCACCAGTCTAGCAGCAGGATGCAGCGTCTCTCCTGCATGTCTTCCAACAGCCAAATGTGTTCCTCCTGGTCGCAGCAGCCAGGCCAGTGCCAAATTCCCTGCTGTCAGATGGTGGCACCCCACAGCCTTCCGGGGTCAGGGTCTACTGTTTGTTTGAAATGGGAAAGAGCTTGCACAGGGCATCCAAGCCAGAGTCTGGCCATGCAAGCAGCATTTGCAGGCACTGGTGCCCCCTGCTCCACAGGGAAGCTCAATCCCAGGAGGGCTGGCAGCTGTGGACGACACTGATGTGCAGGTGACAGCTACACGTGCCCCCCTTTGGAGAGATAAGCAATCAGAGCTACCACCACCCCGACGTACATTCCTGTGCCGATGGTGATGGAGAGCGCAGCGAGGAAAAGAGCTCGACGGGAAGCTGAACTGGCCAGGTGGAAATCTCCTTTGGAGACAGCCTTGCTGGTCTGGAAGGAGAAGAAATACTCATTGCTCACAGTAGTACTAAGCTGGCCTTTTAGCAGTTGTGTCACTACTGAGTCAGCCCCCCTTCTTCTGCCACTGCATCTCATGAAGGGTGGCAATAGACAGCAAGGCATCTGTCAGCCTGGAAGGCCTCAGCATGGCAGTGCCACCCACACGCGTTTCCCTGTGGATTTTGCCTCTGAAGGAAGCATGGGCTTTGGCCATTTGTCTGAAAGCCCCAGTTACCCGGGTACTCACCCAGGGCAGTGAGTGGGTGGCTGGACCCTCGCAAGATCAGGCAAATGGTTGGTGCCTGGGGTAATGGCTGTGTGGCACCAGTTAGATACCTTATACAGACATATAACCAATCTGCCCAGTCTCAGGAAGCTGACTCCAGGCAACACTGCCTCTTGGCCTGAGTGTGCTCCTGACTGATTTTGCCTGCGTAGGGTTTTCGGTTGAAGTCCATTTGCCATAGAAGGGTTGATTGAGGCAGCAATGGAGACAGATGTTGGTGCTAGTTCTCTGGGCTGGCAACTTCCAGCTTCACTGAGTATTTGGGACCTATTCAGAGCTACTCTTGATGTTACTCTCTGTTTGGGTTTGATGTGAAAATCAGGGCACTCGCTGTGCACAGACACTAATAGGAATGGTCCTTGTCTCAGTGAGCAAAGGGAAGTGGTAGTTACAGCAAATGGAGCTCAACAGAAACTGCACCAAGTCCATCACCATGTGGGAAGTGCACTCTGCTGCTCTGCACCGTGTGGAAAAACACAAAATCATCCACACGTCTGGGTCATAATCAGTTAAAGCTTCCTCTGCCTCTCACCACCGCTGCATCAGTGACTCAGGTTACATATATTTCCATTTCTGTTTCTGTCTTCTTGATTTAACATCTTAATGTCTGCCCCCATCTATTCTTGCTACAGCAGCATCTATGCAAACACAGAGTAAATCCCTTGGCTCTGCATGAATTATTCTGGGTCAACAGCAATTTAAATGAGCCCAAGCTCTGGGCTTAGCCTTAAAAAAGGCAGCAGCTCCTCACATCTGATGCAGCCTTAGTGCTACCACCCTCTCCAGGCTCTGCCAGCCTGGCATTGGCTGATGCACCTTAGCCAACACACCAGAAACAAATGCACCAGAGGAGCTGTAGTGTGTGGTATGGAGACCAGGCTCCCTCCAGCATCCAGTTTCTAGAGCAGACTGATTCCTGGGCCATGAGATGCCTCGGACTGTGTCATGCCATACAACCACTGCTTTAATGGAGATTTGGAGGGCAGGTGGGAATATGCTATTTTCCTGAGCCTGACTGGAGGGTGAGAACCTGGACAAGGGGCTAAGGGGCATTTCTGTTTCCTAAATAACACCTGAAAGACCCAAAGGACCTCCAATAACCCACAAAAGAGCTGGAGGGCTTGCAACCCCACAGCAGTTGCAGAGATATCTAGGAGACAGCAGCACAGTTTGCCTCAGCCCTTAGGGGTCTGAGTGTGGCACAGAAACAAGCCTTAGAGCAAAAAAGGTGCCTAGTACCCTCCAGGGCTTGCAGGGCCCTTGCTCCAGTGCTCAGTGCACGCAGTCAGGCAAAGAGATCTCTTACCCCCTGGGAGAAGTAGAAGGCAGCAATGCCCAGGGGCCAGAAGCAGCACAGCATGGAGAAAAGGGCCAAGCCCAGGTGGTCCCGAGGAGGAAGCATCAGGAAATGATCCTCACTTTCGCTGTCGCTGGAGGAGTCGCTCTGCAAAACCAGATACATTTAGCACATGCCCACCTCCTTCTGTCATCTGGCATCTTAGCCCTTCTCCCAGCTCCTGCCTTTCCTGGCCCCATCGTGTATTCTCACATGCTTTCCACCTGCAAGTTCAAAGAGTGAGTTTCAACAATATTTTAGCCTCCTCAGCCCAGTTTGATGAGAAAAAAATGTAGCTCAGCAAATTCAGCAGCAGAGCGTCTTCTTGGCTCCCAGCCAGAGCAAATGCTGAGCTCGCTAGCTGGGGGTCTGGGATTTCCCTGGAAGACAGATAGTCTTACACTGAAATATCTTCATCTTTGGCAGAGCTGGCTGTTTGTCAGCTTAAACAAACTTAAACTGAGTGCCTTATCCCCATTAGGGACTAGGAGATCGATAGCCTGCTAAACTAATTTAGCAAGTGAGGGAAAATGGTTGAATTGGAGCCTCCATCACAGGGATGGCTTCTTCTGTCCCCTCAGCAAGTGCATTGCTCCGACTGACTGTGGGCAACCCTCATGCCTTTGGGCACTGCTCAACCAGCCCCAAACTGACCTGGAAGAGGTGTGTCCCAGGCACTGAGGAATGCAGAGGTAGGGACACCCTTGCTGCCATCTGAGAAGGCCACACTACTGACATCGAAAGCAGTAGAGCTGTGATGGGGTATCAGACATCAGCTCCAGTAAGTCTGTGGACCTGCTCCTACCTCTGAAGGTCCTGAATGATATTCTCAGCCTCTGCAACTCCACCTGAGCCATGGTGGAGCACAGACCACAGCATGAGGCTGCTTTGCCAGCTCTTACTCTTCCTTTGCAAGATTCATCTTGTCTTTACGTGTCTAAAGCTTTCCCACAGTTGCTGCCAACAGGCATGTGAATTTTGCTGTTATGCAAGGATTGCAGTTTCTCCTTAGTTTGAGTGCCACAGCAGCAGCAGGCTGCTTTTGTGAAGGGTCCCCATATCCCAGTGGTCCTGCAGACATGGTCCCAACTCCCCTTTACTCTCAGTGGGCACGCAGCCACACCACCTTCAGGGAGGCTGATCTCCTCCTGAGTTCTACAGTGAGGAAAAGGGAGAAGAAATTATAAGGAGGAAGAAGAAATATTAGGCACCGGTGAGGCAGGAGATGCTAGAGTCTAGGAGGGAAGCTCTGGAAAAAGGAAGGAAAACAACCAACCAAGAATTTGGGCTGGTGGCCAGAGTTACCAGAGAGGAGTCTGATACCATCCCACTTGGCAAAGCTCACCTCGTACTCCTGGAGCTCCTCCTCTTCCACCTCGTAGGACACAGTTTGGATGCGGATGTCGCTCTCTACCAGGCAGGACCCTTGCCCCTCGTGCCCATCAGGACCTTCAGGTGGAGCCTCTTTGCTTTCTGTAAAAGTGGTCTCACAGCTTTCCATCTTGTTGTCCTTGGCCTTGAGAGTGGTCTCATCCTTCACAAGAATGAAATTTGGGCCATACAAGGCTTCAACGGCCAGCTGCAGGGAACTGGCATCCAGCAGCTGGTGAGTCCTGGCACCACCAGTGTTTTGGAAGATGTAGGAATACAGTTTCCCTTGGCAGTGATGACTGGAATAGTCCTGGCTGTGATGCTGGTGGTAAGAATAGCTGCTGCGAAGGTGCCCATTGGCCTTGGCCAAGAGTGGGTTTTGGAGCTCGCGCACACTCTCCATGATGCTGGTGGCAGAGGGGGAGCAATCCTGTGGGAGCAGAGAGAGTTGGACAGAGAAGGCTGTTATTTTAGCAAAGCAAGGGAGCAGAAAAGCCTCTCCCTCATGTGGAGCCAATATCAAGATGAAGCTAGTGGGGACAGAAAGATTTGGCAATGCTAGAGAAAACAGGAGCCTTCCCCACTTCTCCGGGGCTTCAATGCTATCTTGGCAAACTGAGCATTTCTTTATCTCTCCCTAGCTGGTAGTAAGATAAGGAAGCAACCCTGCTACAAGACGATCTGATTCAGGCTGGATTAAGGTGAGGATTTGCTGTATCTCTAATGCATCTTGAGATGGCCACGTGCAGTCTGACAGGAAAGGACCTACTGCATCTTTTCTGCTGGTTCATAATATGTGCTGTGACAAAGTCTAACAGACAGCACAGAAGTAGATAAGAGGCTGACATTCACTTGAGTAGCCTCCATGGCTTCTGAAAGCAGAGGGTGGCACAACGAATGACAGACTTCCAGGCATTACACGTGCAGGCGGAGCCAGCGCAGAGAGCCATCGAGGGAGCCCAGAGGCTGTTGTGGGAACATAAAGGTGGTATTGGGACTGGGGTGGGGAGTGTTGGATGCTCAGCTAGCCGTGAAGGAACGGAGGGATGCAGAGGTTAAAGGGGAGACCCCATGGGGTTTGATCAGCATTGAAATTAGGACAATTTGAGTAAAAGACCCATCACATCAGAGCTCTGTTTAAACCAGCTCTACCTCTGGGCACACCAGCAGCCATGCAGTGCTGGCCCTGAGCCATTGGCTTCAGAAAATACTAAGTCTAAATGGGATCCTCAGCTACACATGTCAAAATAGGCTTCTTCCTCAGGTAAATTCACTCGCTTCTCCCTTCCTCCATTTCAGAGTGCCAAAGCCTTGTGCTGCTCTTTTCTTCTTCTTTTCTTTTTTTTTTTCCCCACGAACATTTCTGAGATTAAATATTTCAGCTCCCTTTCTTCAGATCGACATTTGCTATTTCAGTTTCCCAACCCACCCTAGTACAAAGAAAACGGGTAGTGAAATATCAGCATTTCCCCGGAGAGAGGAACAATTACTTTGCGCCCTTTAGTACCTGAGCCTTGTGTTTTACAGCTGCACCCTAGCATGTTCTCAGTTCCTAGACTGTGCCACCTCATTGACTTGCAACCCCAAATGCTCCTGGCCTCTTTAGACCACATGACCTTGGCTTTAAATCTGTCCTCAAGAAGAAAATGTTAAGTAAGTTGGAGTTGAAGACTCCAGAGATTGAAAAGTTCAGATGTTCTCTTGGTCAAACTATGGGTGTGAGTGCTGCATTTGGCTTTAAATGGCCCTGATGAAGTGCTTCGTTCTGGCAGCAGTCGTCACCTTTTGGAAAGCTTCTCAGGAAAATGAAGCTGTTGAAGAACACTCTCACACTGCTAAAACTCTGCACATTTTGGTAAATGCCCTCTATTTCTCCCTCCCCAGAACCATTCTCTGCTTTCTGCAGTCTTCCACCTTGCTAACAAAGCCTGTAACGGCTCCCACAGCAGATGTCTCTTAAGTATTTTCAAAATATTTAAGGGAGATGCAATATTTGTACCACAGATGGGTTTATTTCCTGCACAGACCCAAAGAAGCAAAAAGCTCCAGCCTGATTTGCAAGCAAGGAAAGCATGAACCTCTTCTTTGCCTACGATGACATGCAAATTAAATTTCCAATAAAATACCTTGCTTTTTAACAAATTGGTAAGGAGACACCCATCTCTGAGTGTTATTTGAGAGAAGCTGTCCAAGCAGGAGCAAAAGCTGAGCTCTAGCAAGAAAAGGGCCTGGAGAATAAATCTGATGAAGAGCAACTGAAGGAACTCAGGCTGTTTAGTGGGAAGAAGAGGAGGCTAAGAGGAGACCTCACGGGTTTCTGCAGTTACCCGAAAGGATGTCCCTGAAAGCTTTTAAGGCCAGTCTGGGTGGGGCTTTGAGAAACCTGATCTAGTGTGAGGTGTTTCTGCCCATGGCAAGGGGGTCGGAGCTAGGTATCTGATTTTTGAGGTCCCTTCCAACTTTGACAATTCTATGATATTGTAGAGAGGTTTGGTGGTGTCTTTTCTCACAGATAATTAGCAATAGAACAAGAAGGAATGGCCTCAAACTGTAAGAGTAGATTTATACTGGACATTAGGATTTTTTTTTTTTTTTCACAGAAAGAGTAGTCAGACATTGAAACAGGCTGCCCAGGGAGGTTGCTGGGTCACCAGCTCTGGATGTCTTTAAAAGTCGTTTATATGTGATGCTTGAGAATATGGTTTAGGGGTGAACTTTGTAGAGTAGGGTTATTGGTTGGACTTGGTGATCCCAAGAGTCTTTTCCAGCCTGAATAATTCTGTGATTCTGTTTGGGTGGGGCATCCACGGCTCATCTTGCTGGGAGCTGCTGGAATAATTTGGCTCCAAATGTGCTGAGAAGTACTAGCAGATGGGCTGCAGGCAGGCAGGCAGCCCACCACTGGGTAGCAGGTGATTGCTGCAGGGAGGTTGCTGCTCTGCTCACTTCAGGCCTCGAGCAGTGAGTTAGAAGAGGCAGGGAGCTGTGCAGTGAGCACTGGGAGACGGTGAGGGGTCAAAGAGGGGAATGGAGACAGAACAAATGGGAACCTTGAAAGGCAGCTTAGGAGGTGGTGGGTATTATGTCCCAGGATGGGAAGAGTGCATCTCTGAGGCTGGATTGCTGCTGGACACAGATTCTAGTGACTTTGGGCATCCTGAAAGATGCTAAAGTGGCTGTCTCTAGGAAATGGCTGGCTGACCCTGGCTGGTGGGAAGAGGCAGGGAGGGCTTGCAGGAAGCAAATATCCCAAGTTGGACACACCTTGGAAGAGTAACACTGCAGGCAGAAAAAGAAACAGTGGGGGGAAAAGTGTTGATGTGTGGGGATGTCTCTGCAAATGTGAGCTGGGCAGGGCTTTGCTCTGGGAGAGCAGAGCAAGCACAAACTTCTCTGCTCCTTTAAACTGCCCTGGAACTGTCTCTAGAGCAAGGCCAGGACTTCAGAGGCTGCTGCACTGCAAAAAGCACGGAGAGGGTAAGGCTGTGGCTAGAAGACTTTAGCCTACCCTAATCTTGCACCCTCTGGAGTTATAGAAGATTTATTTGAAGTAAACTCTTTTCCTTGCTGCCTTCCACTCTTGGGACCTGGCAATGATGCTCTTCGTGGGAGCAGAATGGGGCAATAACAATGCTGCAGGGACAAAGGGAAAAGTGCAAGAAGGAGCTCTCTTTGTACATCCATACATACTCAATGGGACCACCGGGTGTATCCCCTAGCACCCAGTTTTGGCATTTGTCAGCAGCAAGGAGGAGACACCAAACACCAGTGTCACAGCATGCCTATGCCAGCATGCTCAGCCCTGCTGGAAAGCAGCCAGGCTGCCCCCCTCTCTGATAGCCAATGTGATGAGTCCCAGTGCTGGAGGGGTTAGAGATACTTCCCACTCCTTAGTCACTAAGATCACTGCATCACATAGAGACTGTGCCTGTGTGCATAAACACTCAAGTTTGCATGCTCTGAAGGGTCTGGGTTTGCCGGTGGACATGAGTGCCATTAAATCTCTAGAGACAATATTAGAGAAGGAATGGCAGAGCAAAGACCAGCCCCACGTGTATGTGCACACGCACAGGGAAGGACAGAGCCAAACCAGCCCTGCCCTTGTCCCTAAGCCTTATTTTGATTACCTGGATCCTACAGTGAATTTAGCCACACAATGACTTAATAAAATAAGCCTAGCAATAAAGTAAGGCCAGTAATAAAGTAAGGTTGGTAATAACCAGGCTTGGGGGAAGAGGAATGAAGAGGCAGATGAAAGCAAGGAAGCTATAACAGACTAAACTGTCAAAGCATGTCCATTCTCTGCCCACATTACCAGTGTGAGTGGATAGCGTGCACATGCTCAGCCCCATGGGGCTCGCCTGGGCTGTACTGGCAGCAGGTATCAGTAGGGAGATGCAGAGAGGATGTGCACAGACAGACCTACACACACAGCCTGAGCCTGGGGGGAGGGCACACCTGGGAGAGGCAGACACCAGTGCCCTAACTGACCAGCAGCCCAACTGCCAAGGTAATTGGCTGCAGACTCCCTAACAAACCATCTCCTCCCCATTTCATGTCTGTTCCCATACCGATCTCGTGGGGCAGGGCCCCCCATGCTCCCCAGGCTGGTTGCAGTAGTCTCCAACAGAGTAGGAAATGCACAACTATGTTGCGTAGGCTCGGCTTCTCCAGGTGAGGAGGCAAAATAAAGCATGAAAATAAAGAGGTAGCAAGTTTAGCTTTGTGCTTCATGGATCTCACCTCTAGATCATACTCCTTGGGGCAGACCAGGTCCCCTCAGGACCATCCTAAGCGATTTTCCTCAGCATGAGAGGTGCTCAGGTCACTGGCCAACCCAGCTGCAGAGTGCAGCCCTCAGAGGGATCCTCAGCACAGATGCCAGCTATGATAAGCCCAGCTAATGATGAATTAAGTAGCTGTTCCAAGAATCAATCATCATTTAATTACCCTGTCAAGCAAACATTCTGCCTTGCTTCCTGAGCTCATTAGCAGCTTGAAGCTGTGTGAGAAGGTTAGTCCATCCTGGCCAAAGGCTTTCCCCTTCAGGACAGCAGCCATGGAGACCAGTGCACTCAGGGAGCAGTGCCCAGCTGTGCTGATCTGAGGGCAGGGAGCAGTGCAAGTGACGGTTCCTGGCCCAGGCGATGGGAAGCAGCATCACATCCAAGTGATCTCTGCCTCAGAACAGAGATGGACCCACTCCTGATGGAACAGAAGAGCCCAGGAGATGTGGCTAGCACCCTTCTCAGAGGCCAGGCCCTCCTGGAATCTCTCAGGAGATCCTTTGGGGCTTCTAGGCAGAGCCCAGAGTCCTACCATGGCACAGTACCTCCTTCTCTGGGCATCCAAGCTTGCAATTCTGCCCAAGAGAAAACTAGCTTGGAAAAACTGCTGAGAAGCAGAGACAGATCATTTCAGGTAAGGAAGCTGGCATTTTGGAGAGGGAACATGGGGCTGAAAGAAGGGCTGCGAGGACTCATCGACAGTATGACTTGCAGGGGTGGACCAAACTCTCTCTCAGCCGTAGGAGTCTGCATGACAGCACAGACACCTGCCAGCCACACCAGGCGAAGCAGAGCTCAAAGGAAGAAGGAAGTGCTTCCATCAGCCCCACCGATGTGGCTGTAGAAAATGGTTATGCTCTAGCCAACATCTAAGCCCTCCCTCACCTGCTTGTCTCCACACCACTGCTCCTTCCCTAGGTACAGCACCAGTGTGCAGAGTGAGGGCCTCTTTATATCCAGGGTGACAAAGCCTTCACTGGTTCTGAGAAAGGAACATCAGATGAGGAGGTGGCCAGGGGCTACAAGGTGTAGGGGGGTGGTGTGGGGACAGCATCTCTCAGCATGGGGCAGGAGAGGAAGGCAGTGATGCATGACAGCCCCAGTGGGGGTGAAAGAAGTGGCACCCTGCCGTGGCGGGCCCAAATAGGCCAACATAGGCCTGAACATGTCCTCAACATAACACACTCCAAAGAAGCAAAGGGTCATGGTAGGGACAGCAGCAGGAAGGGAAATGGTGGGCAAGAAGTAGGGCAAATTAAATCTGAGCTGTGTGAAGAGCTGGGCCCTGGCCACAGCGATGGAAAAGAAATAGGTGGTGGAGCTGCTAGGGAGGAGAGAGTTGGTGAGGTCAAGGAGGGAAGGAAGAAGGTGGACACAGAGACCATGGACATGGATTAGCGGAAGGATAGCTGAGGTGTTCCTGGTGTAGAGCATCTAATTCACAACTTTGCTGCAGCCAGTTTGATAGATCTGGAAAGCAGTGAATAAAGCCACTTGTCCTGATCTCCTGCGAGCAGAGAGGCAGTGCCTCAGCAATGGGCTCCTGGCTCCAACAGAGACTAAATTGCTCGGAGAATCGGGATGCAGTGGGCTGCTTTTCAAGGTTCACAAGTCAAATTGGGCAATTTCCAGGTGGAAATCGAGTCTTTATTCTCTCTGATAAACATGTTTCTCTGCAGCAGTGTTCCAACCCAGCTGTGCTCAGAGCCAAGACGTTGCTCCTAATGGTAAAAACTGGCAAATCCATCCTCGGGGCCGGCAGCAAAGAGCCGAACCAGGGGCTCTGCAAGTCTGTGGGCTCTCCCTCTGCCCTGCTGCCAGCCCCGGTGGCAGCAAGCTGGCCACGCTGCCCGCGAGCATGAGCAGGGGAGCAGTGTGAGCTCTATCGCGTCCAAACACCGGGCAGACGCACTCGTAACGCTCAGCCTGAACCCAGCAGTGGCTGCGGACAGGCTGCGCCCTGCCGCTGTGGCAGCGGTGGCCGCGGGGACGACAGGGCGTTTGCGGCCCCCTGCCACCCAGGTCCTCATCCCCGGCCGGGACGCCCGGCTCGGCGCTCGTCCCCGGCAGGGTCCACCACTTGAAGAGGTGGCCGCTAGATGTCCCAGGCACTCCACGCCGCACCAGCTGCCGCTCGGGCCGCCGCGGCACCCCGGGGCCGCTGAGCGTGGAGGCCTCGCAGCTCCCCCGGCCCCCGCCTGCCTCCCCCCGGCCGGGCACCCCCCGCACGTCCGAATCGCTAGGCACGATTACGCCACCGAATCACCCCGTGGCTGGCGCTGGCCTTGGCTGGTGTGCGCCCAGCGCCTGCTCGGAGTTGCCGGCACGGATGCGGCGGCGGGACGAGCCCCGCGCGGCTGCGCCCCTCCGTGCCCCTTCCCGGCGGTGCGGAAAGGGCTCCCGCAGCTAGCGGTGGGGGAAGGAGGAAGCACAGACTGACGGTAATAACACAGGGCTGAGTGGGCGGCGAGGTGCTTAAGTAGCAGCTTTGGACTCTCGGTGTGCTTTTTTTAGCTGGAGGTGCGAACAAGTAAATAAGGCAGTGGTCAGGCGTTCCCACAGGCTGCCCTGGGTGTGCGAGGTAGGGGAGAACGGGGGACGACGGGGCGGGGGTGCTGCTCCAGGGGGCTGCCTCGGTGCTGGGGGGCAGCGGGATGGCCATGGGGAGGCCAGATGAAGTGGAGCAAAGTGGGTGACCTGACCGGCAGCGTTGTGCTGGGGAAGTGGGCCGGGAGGGGATCGGGATGGGCAAGCTCTAAAGGTTACAAAGGCCACGCTGGGATGGTCTTCTCAGCTCTGCAGCACTCCTGTTGCGTTTGCACTCAAATAGTTTTCAGCCCCGTAGGGCACTCAAACAACAAGGCCTAGCGATGGACTCTTAAAGGGCACAGAATGCCAAGAAAACCTGACCGATAGCTCTCACTGGAGGCTGTCAGAGTGATGACTCCCACACGAGGAGGCTACTGGGGCTGTCCCTCAGCATGTCCAACCCTTTGAAGCATTAGCCGAAAAGGACAGCATTGGAGGCTGTCGGGCTGTGCACATCTCAGCCACAACATGCCAGCCCAGAGGAAGGAAAGAGTGAACTCCCCCGTTTGCTGCAGCATCCAGATCATTGGCCTGGTAAAACATGAGCTCAGACTGGGAAGTTCAGCCTCCTCTTTCTCAGCTCAGGACCACCCTATGGAAATACACTAAAGCTGATGCACACAAAGCTGCATGGGTGTTTGCACTTTACCCTCAGTGCAAAAGCCTGCTTAGAAACATTCATGGCTGTAGAGCTACTGGGAGCAAAGCTCACTGACCCTTGGGCTCCAGGAAGCACAATGGCACAGAGACATCCTCATCCTTTGCTGATATCAAACTCTGTGCCTGAGATGCTCAAAGGGACACCAAGTATCCCACAGGAGAGGTCACAGAGGTTCCTCGAGATGCATTTATTACCAGGACTTTCTCACAGCTGATGGAAGATGCACAAAAGCTCCTGCCTGTAGATTGTAATTTTGCTCACGGCTGATTTTCCTATGCTAATGGTTACAGTCTTCAATTTCACATCAGGTTTTCTCTGTCACTATTCATACCCGTTATTGAACTGAACATGGTAGGTATCCTAGACAGCTCCACACTCTTCTCCCAGCATGCCCTTTTTCACCCATACCTTTTGCTGCAGTCTCTTCATCTCCATTTCCAAGGCTCTTCTGCCTTTTGAAATCCCACAGGCCATCACTCCTTCATGGCTGCTGCTGCTGCCCAAGGACTCTGCATCCCATCTTCACTACTGCTCCCTCTTCAGCAACCACTCCAGGCTGCTGGGGCCTGTGGCACTTAGTGAGCATCTTCCTCAGGGAGCAGTGATACGCTGTGCTGGGGCAGACCTGTGCTTAATGCTCCTATCCAGGACTAACCCCTGAGCCCTCCAGCACAGCCTGTCTCAGGCCTATGCCCAAGGTCCACATTCCAGAGATGGTCTCCCTACCATGGTCTGTCACCCAGCATGGAAATGATCTGCCAGGTAGAAACCTGAGTTTCTTCCAGGTGAGAGACCTGCACCAGCTGAGACCATCATGGGGGTGGGGATGTAGCACATTGTTGTCAGATGGCATCAGGGAGACAGAGATGCCCTCCTCTTTGCAGCTGTGGCTTCCTGATAGAGCAGCTTAGCTGCAGCACCTAGCTCCATCCTCACATCTCTCTGCAAATCCTCCTCCTATCAGTTGAAGCTGGCAATGTAAAGCGTCTGTTAAGGACTGCTCATTTGTCTCTGTTTAAAACATATCCATACTCAAATGATTCATAACCGCCCTAAGGCTAGCACATGCCAGCACCCTCCTTTCCCCACTGTCCTGTTTATTTTATCCACTGTCTGCCTGTCTTCAGCTCAGGGCTATTTCCACTTTGCTTACTGTGGCCTGATTCTCCTGGGGATTCACACAGCTCCTCCACAGTTCAGATGTTTAATTCATTTGCCAATGATCTGCTTCTCTCTCTCTAAAAATGAACTTCCTCTGTGGAGGTGACACCTTTCCAGCTTACTTTTCAAACCCCTAAGTTTCCAAACATAGCCTGTATTTATCAGCTGTAAGCTGATCTCCTTTCCCAGCAAGTAAGTAGATCACTCTCTTCCCACCCCGGACAAGATCTGCAGCCTGGGTCAAACTTCAAGGTGTTAAATTGTTGCCAGAGTAAATATATGCAATCTAACCCAAATGTGGAAGCTGTCTTTATTGTTATTGCTTAATAAATTGAATCCTTGGGTGGAGATGTGCATTCTGTGTTTAAGGGAGAGCAGTTCATGCTGTCAGGAGCTATAGGAGAGCTTTATTCTGTCTTATGAAACATGGGGAGAAGAAAGACAGCAGCTGCCCCCAGCTTTTCTATAGCTCTTGTCCATCCAACAGTCCCAGGGGACAGGAGCATGCAGAGGATGATGCCAAGTTAGCTTGGCATGGTAATGGTATGGAAAAAGATGCTACAAAACAATATCAAATATCTTCTCTGTGGCCCTCTGAAGTCCTGACCATGCCTCACTGAGGGGCATTCTGGGCTGCTCCTGCCTCTGCCGTATGGATTCTTTCCCTCTTTGCCTGGTCTATTTCTCTCCTCTGCCCCCCTTGCAGCTTGATTCAGACCAGCCTTTCTTGGGACAGAGCTCATGCTGCTGCCTGCATCCATCCAAAGTTGTAGAGTGTCACAGGAGGTGCCTCTGTTCTGGGTGAGCGGCACCAGTCGTCCTGTGTGACCTGAGTAAGGGCATCCTCTTCATGGTGCTTCCAACACAGAGTTTCCCTGCTGTGCCCCAGCATCCTCTGTCTCATCCTGCCCTTCCAGTTCATAGGTCCTGGGGAGCCAGGAGGGTGTGTTCAGCTCAGGAGCAGTGGCAGTGTAACTACTGCACATGGTGTTGCATCTCTGAGCAGGCACAGATGTGCCCTTGGCAAATTTTTCATGCCAACAGTTGAGTCTCCAGACACAGAACCTGGAGACTAGTCCTGTGATTTGCTTTCCTTTTGAAAAGGCACCTGAAGCATTTCAATGTAAAAGGAAGCTGGTTTACGTGATGCACCTGAAAAATGCCGGGGATCAGTGCAGCCTCTCCTTCCAGGCTGAGCAGAGCATTTGAGCTGGTTTGCTGCCTTTTGCACTTGGCAGAGAAGCAGCAACAAAAATTGAACTCGGACAAAATCTTGTAACAGAATCTCTTTCCCCCTCTCTAATATTGTGGATTGGGCCTTCAGCTGGAAAACTCAATCATTCGCCCATCAGAAATTCTACAGAGAGAGGAATACTGGTTGAAGACCTGAAATTACCCACTGAAAGCATCAGTAGAGCCATGTCCTGGCAGTCCCAGGCTCAGGTACAGGCTTCAGAAAATAGGCAGAAAAGAGATGGAATCGGCTTGATTCAGAGTCCATGCTTACAAAGAAGATGGAAAACAATTTCAAGCATTGATACTAAATAAGAGGGAGGGCGATAAGGGGATAAGACCTGAGGAAGGGTATTAGAGTCTGGGGTCTAATGCCAATGGGGATGGAGTGGAACCAGGGACACTCAGTGAGGAGGGTGGAGGGCATGAAGCGCAAAGCTTCAGGCTGCGTATTAAAGTTGAGGATGCTCCTGGGAAGCTGCGAGCAGATCCCATCCCACACAGAGGGGCTATGAAGGGGACGGCCAAACCACAAAGCCTCAAATGCCCACATTTGTGCCCTGTGGCCATCCTCCTAAGCTCCTCTGCTGCAGGCTGCCCCTCTAGGGCTTGATCCATCAAGCTTGCAGATGTCAGAGGGAGATTTTAATGGGCAAGTTTTTGCTGAGTGCTTGGGCACCTCTCTTCAAGTGACGGTGACATCTGCAGGCTGAGCTGAGGGCAGGGAGGCGTTAAGTACCACGCAAAAGCAGAGATCTGCTTTACAAATTCATCATGCTGGAGCTGCAGCAAATTACTCATTCTTTAATAATGGTGTTTATTACCTGCCTCTAATGGTAGTTCAGGGAAAGTGAAGGGGATTCAGCTCTCAAAGCTTTAGCTCTGCCAGCCATTTTCATGACACAAGAAACTTTTTCTGGAGAAATGCAGTCACTACATTTTGGCTTAGGTAATTCCTTCTCTTGACAGCCTACAAAGTAGCCAGCTGTTATCCTCAGAGACCAAGACGCTTTTTTTCACCTTGCACGTTGCGGGCAGGCTCAGCCCCCACTCCTCTGGTTATCCCTGATATTTATGTTTACATAGCTCTACCTGCCCTCTGGGAAAAAGCTTTCTATTGTCTACATCGGCTCGGGTGGCAGACCCCAAGCTCATGAAAAGGGAATAAATTTATTTCAGAAGCAAAGTAAGCAGCCCAGTAAAGTGGGTCTGGGGAGAGCAGCACAGCTGTTGTAAAACCCGCAGCAGCTTTGGAGAAGGAATTGTAAAGAAGCGCTGGCCAGAGACGGAAAGCGCATCCCTTCGAAACTCCTGAACGTGAGGCTCTTCCCCCAGTCACAAACGGGAAGGCATCCGCAGGGCTATAGGGAGATGGTGCTGTTGAGGGATGGTGCATGATTCACAGCACTGCGAATAGATCTCCCCACCGGGATCCCCGGACCGTTCGCCTGCTCGGGAGCATCCCAGGAACGCGCACCCGGGGCACCGGCGGTGGGGGGTGGCTCCCGTTGGCTGCTAAGCTCCTCAGCGGAAGGAAAACAATCCCCCAAACTTGAGCGGGCGGCTAAGCAGCCTGCCAGAGAGGGAACCCCAGTGGCTGTCTGGGGCCAGGGTGTCATTGTCGTTGCTCTGACATATCTGGCCTCAAAAACTTTTGCAGAAATTCTTACATTTTGCTCACCCCAGAGGCTCTGATCAGGTAATTTTGTCCTGGTTTCTCCAGCACGCAGCCTTTCATCTTCACGGTCCCCGACACATTTTCCGACCCTTTGGGACGAATTCGAGCTTGGCGCTGGTCTGGTTTTCCCCCGGGACCCGCTGCCACCCCATGGGAACAGCTTGGGATCGAGCTCTCGGACCCCCCAGCAAAGCCGCTCGGCCCCCCGCCGCTGAGCGGGCTCCTGCCCCCACCCGAGAGCGGTGCGCGGCTCCTCACCTGCTGTCGAGGAAGGGCTCAGCCGCCAAGTTGGAGCGGCGGCGGCGGCAGAAGTGGAGCGGCGGCAGCGGGCATGACTGCNCGCGGCGACAGCGCGGCCCTCTAGCTGCGGCACCGCCGCACCGCCCCGCACCGCCCCGCAACGCCCCGCCGCGCCCGGGCACCCCGCGCTCGCCCGCTGGCTCCCGGGGCTCGGCAACGAGAGCTGCGCGCCGCCGCTTCTCCCCTTCTCCCGACGTGATTCTGCTTCTCCTGCTGCTTTAGGTAGCGCGGCAAGAACTCTCCGCGCTCTCCTGTGCTCTCTGCATTTCCCAGGGCACAGCCCTTCCCGCCCCTCGCAAGGGAGAAGCCCGCTGTTTGCAAGCGGAGTTTAAAGGAAACGGTGATGGGGACCCGGTGCTGAGGGGTCAGGCAGCCCGGCCTGGGGGCTGCATCCCAGAGGCTGGCAGCTCGTTTACTGGCTTAGACAGGTATTTTTCTGCCGTGCTCCGTAAGGGCTCCGGCGGGATGTTGATTTGCCTCACAGATACACAAGCATCACTGTGGTTACTCCGGATTTACACCAGCACAACGGGAGTTGGCACCAGAGCCCTGTAACTCATTCTTCCTGCAACTTCCATCCAGCCCATGCTGCTCCCTCACAGTCTAGCAGCTCCCCAAGCCCCGCAGTCTCCCCACTTGCTCCTAACCTCCCCAAGTGCCCCCTCGCAGAGGCTCCCCTCAACTGCAGAGCATCCAGCACCAGGATGACTGCTAGCAGATACAAACGTAGCTGAAGTCTGGTCCAGCTGGGGGTATCTGCTTGCGTGTGGACAGCGAGCTTCCTTTCCTCAGCCATCTCAGTGTTGCTCTACCTCAGCTGGGAGACTATCTTCCAGGGATGTCAGCTGGGACACAGAGGTGATGCTGTGAACAGAGTGAAGCCCAGGGAAAAGGTGTCCCTTTTAGCCAAAGTCAGCCAGCATAGCTCGAGGAGGGTCTGGGAAAGGAATAGTCCATACCCATCTGCCTAGGTAATAGGACAAACAGGAAAGGGCTCAGAAGGTAACAAAGGTTTGACATCTGCATCATCTGAGATTTGCCAGTCCAGGCTAGAGGCATCCTTTGGAAATTACCTCAGCACAAGACACTGCCTTGGGGCAGAGAGATGGAGCAGATGATTTGCATTAGCTCTTCTGGCTTTGGCGACTCACACTCAGCCAGGCTCTTAGCAAGTGTGAAACAAAGGCTTGGCCTTGCATACCCTAGGATATTACGGTATTTGCAACCAGAGCCCAGGTAACCAGTGCTGCACAGGTGTGGGGAGAGCTACAGCCCTGTGAGGAAGCAGGGGAGAAAGTGAGAATTGCCATTGCATGGTTAAGAACAAGAAGGTTTGGTGGCAGCCACCTTCCCCGGGTGAAAGTTCCTATAAAAGTCTTACTCACATCCCTGAGAGCTCACGGGGATGTGGTCAGCTGGATCACAGCCCACTGTCAGCTCTCCACTTTCCTGGTTCTGTTGTTTCCTCAGTCATCAGATTCTGTGCAGCCCTGTCCAGCCAGCACACACCAATTAAAGGCATAAGCAGCCTCGATGTGCACAGACTGAATTTTAGCCAGGCTAAGGGGCTGTGTCTGTGAAGGGGAGCAAGATGTAGGCTCAAGCCTCCTTCTCTCCATGCTTTGAGGGAGATGGGAAAAAAAAACCTTGTCTCTGGATGAAGCTTGCCAAGGGCCAGAGAGCTGCCTCGGTTTTACACCATGCCAAGGTGCCAAGGTGCCCAGTAGAAGACAAACGGGCAGACAGGGAGTCTGATGCAGGCAACACTGTCACCACGGCATGTATGGTCACCCCCACTACAGCTGCCTCTTCACAGTCCCTGCCGGCTGCTTTTGTCAGCCCATGGCGACCACTCCATGCTTCACCCCAGCCACACACGTTGGATTAACTCGCAGGCACTGCAGCTGCCCGACGAGGCAGGGGATTTGCCCTCATCAACTTTTATAGGCACACTGCTTAGCAGCAGAGCTGCAGCTCTGTTTCTTCTGCTTTAACGATGATAAGGCAGCATTAGCATCCCAAATCAAAGCCTCTCCGACTTCAGGCAGCTCTGAGAGAAATGTGTTCATGCACAGATATTTTATGTACATGCTACTGCTTTATGGAGGTATGATGAAAACCATTCCCAGTGAGGTGGTACAGGGTTTTGCATTTATAACCATTTGGTCTAGATTAGGGAAGAGCAGTGTTCCTGGGAGGTGACATGAAGCAAAAAGACCCAGAAGTGTCAGTCAGAGACAAACCACCTCAAGGGCAGAGAGGATAAGCTGCCAGTGGGAAACTTTCCTGCCCAGAGAATGAAAAGGGACAGACTCCAAAGGCAGTGCAGCAAAATGCATGGTGCCTTCTTTTTCACTGAAACTTCTTGTTGTATTTATGCATCCACTGGGATGAATGAAAGGAAAATGGATATTGAAATGGCCCTTTGCTCTCAGCTGCGAGTGAGACCTCTGGCAAGAGCCCATCTAGCAGAAGGAAATGAGATCTCATTACATTAAATATTAGCTGATGCACATTGGGCTTGTTATACCAGCTAAATGATGCCCCTCTTAAAAAAATAATTAGAAAAGATGTTGCCATAGACATAAAAGGCACAAGGAAAAGGCTGTGCTTGTGTTTCAGGGCTGCCTCACACGGGAAAGTAGGGGCTTGATTATGTTATCTCAAACATTAAAACCTTCCTGACAGTATGTCCTGAGCTTCACACGCTTCATCTAACTACAGGCTTAGCAACAGATAAATATGCCACGACAAATTTGGTAACATTACTTTAGTGACGGCCCAAAAAACCCCCAGCTCACTTGAGACCGAAAGCCTGAACTCCTGCCAAACAGTTGCAAGTGGAGAGCTCAGAGATGAAAGATTTTGTTCCATAAAGGGACAGAAACTACCAAAACCCCCTGATAACTGGATGGCCTCTGTAAAGATGAGGAGTCAGCTGCAGAGAATTCTCAACGAAACAGAAGCAGAAAACAGAAACATGATGAAAGGGAAGCAAATCACACTTTAGACAACTGGACATTGCCACTCGGGTGGCTGCATCAGCAGAATCAGAGGACACCAGGCAAGACCTGCTCGTCAGGAGCAAAATAAGTGGTTGGATTTGAAGTACACATTTATGATGGCTGGAGGGAACACTGAACAGATTAAAGTTATATTTGCGGCTATTAAAAATGATCAGATTAGTGAAATCCAGAGAGGAGAGAGAAGCTTCAGAGGGATCAGCCAGAGCTAATTAATTGGGCAATGTGATGGGAGATGAAACTAAGCGTGGACAAGGAAAGAGTGAAGCATATTGGAAGGAACAACTTCAACACTTCATAATCACTAGTGATTTCTAAATTAACTGGAAGCACGAAGGGAGAAAATGATGTGGGTGTATCTGTGGACAATAGAGTGAAAACCATCTGGTTAATGTACAGTGGTGAGGAATGCTGTCGGGTTGCTTTCTTAGAGAGATACAGAAAATAATAAAAAAATATTACACTGCTGTGCTAGTACTGCACTGAGTCACTACTCAGCTGTTATAGATAAACTGAGGTTTTACAGTTAGAGGACAGATTCAGATCACTTGTTGTGAAAAATATAGTTTAAGAAAGCAAGTCTTCTGTAAAAGTGAAGCACCAAACCCTGGAGTGCAGAATGGGGTTTTGAAGTGTGTAGAAGGAAGTCTGGCTGTTGAGAAGGCAGCAGTAAGCAAGGTGGTCCTGTATGAAATCCAGCACCCAGCATCAGGTTTTGTTAGGCCTGTGATGTGAGTAGTACCTGATAGCACAGATGTCTCTGACTTCCTGTGTAGTTAGAACTCCCGAGAAGCCCACATCTGTGATATATTTAGATAGCATCCTCCTGGGGTTAGCATCATTTTCTGGCCTCTCAGATAAATTTGGCTTCAGATAAGGCTGAAGACTAAAACTCTACAGTGTGGGAAAATTCGCTGAGAAGTTCCTTCTTACCCACCTTTTGCCCCTGATCACCCATGGCCTTGACAGTGTCTCATGCAGACATGACAGCACATGGATTTCTTCTTCCTGCACCTTGCCAGCCGTGCTGGAGCAGTATTTAGGCTGCCCAGTGCTGGGCACATTTCTTGAGCAGCTGATGCATGGGGAAGGCAGGTGCCTTTGGAAACAGCACCTGAATTCTGTGGTAATTAAGCTCTCCATTGACAGTCTGTGAAGAGCCATTCAGAGTGACCTTTTCCTCAGTTCAGCTGCTGAGGCTTGTTGGATGTCTAAAGTACATGGCAGCATCTACACTTGCTCACAGCAAAGCAAACTCCCATCTTCCTCAACAGCCACCTGGATGCCCATCCCATGTGTGTTGTCAGGACATGGAGGTCATTACAGAAAAGGGCAAGTCCTCATGAGATCAAGAGAATTCAGTGAATTCAAAATGTCTCCCTTCTCAGAGTTGGTGCTCCTGGACCAGAGCCAGCCAAGGTGTAGGCCGAAAGAGTGAGGGAGATTGGGTTGTACAAGCATGTAAAGTGGGGCAAGGAGAGAGGGGGAGGTGGTGTGAATGGGTGCATGCATGTCACATAGAGGATGTGTTCAGGCAAATAACTGACATCTGGAGGATGAGCAGGATAGGGAAGGGAACCCTGTGTGTGCTGTCTAGCTGCTTTGCATCCCTCTGGCAAAGCAAAGCAGCTCTAAACCCAGAATAGCTTGTCCATATGCTTTGGCTGCTTTTGCCTGCAGCCAAAGTCTTGTGGTAAATTTGGCCATGAAATAATAATAGTCTCTTAAAAAAATCAAAGCTGAGCTTTGAGAACTACCTGTCTGCTACATATGACATCAGAACTGTCCTTACAGACTGGTGTGCTGTGATGCTGCAACCACATAGTGTTTGGATGGTGTCACTGAATGGCAGAGCTGAGATAATTGTTGAAGGTGAAGCTCTGAGTTATGAAGAAAACCAAAGGAAGAAAGCCACAGAATTGTTGGGGTTGGAAGGGATCTCAAGGATCATTCAGTTCCAATCCCCCTGCCATGGGCAGGGACACCTCACACTAAATAAGGTTGCCCAGAGCCACATCCAGGCTGGCCTTAAAAACCTTCAGGGATGGGGCTTCCACTGTCTCCCTCGGCAACTTATTCCAGTCTCACCATCCTTATGGTGATGAACTTCTTCCTAACATCCAATCAAAATCTACCCTTCTCTAACTTGGATCCATTTCCCCATGTCCTATCACTACCCAATACCCCAAGAAGTCCCTCACTAGATTTCTTGTAGACCACTTCAGATATTGGAAGGCCACAATAAAGTCTTCTTGGAGCCTTCTCTTCTCCAAGCTGAACCCCCAACTCTTTCAGCCTGTCTTCATAGGAGAGGTGCTCCAGCCCTCTGAATCACCCCAAACACACACTCCTATGCAACGGGTACCAGAAAAGCTCAGCGAGCTTCATCTGTAAAAAACAAATGTGTATGGGCCAGGGCAGAGTGTCTGAGACCTCTCTGTGCAGTTCTGCATCCTATTATATTGAATGTAGGGCATAAACTGAAGGCTTCACTCTGACATCAATCTTCCCAAGAACAGAATTCGGTGACACGTGCTTGCCTGGCAAACTTTGCCAGCTCCTGTCAGAATGGAAGTGAGGTCAATGGCTGACGGACATGATTCAGCCTTCCTGCTACCAGGGCTGGTTCTGCTGCTGGTACAGATTATAGCCACTAGTCCCTGGGGCATTGGAGGCCAAGAAGAAAATAGCACAATTGAGTTGTGTTTCGAGAGGAGATGACAGATTCACAGAGAGTGAACTTTCCATGTCCCACAGCTGGCTTTGGGCCAACAGGGTTCAATCCTGTAATCCCACAGGCATCTGATCTGTGATGCTTTACTTCCTCAAAGGTTTATCTACTTCTTCTTTTCCCCCTTTCTTCTCATTTTTCCATTGTCCTGCTCTGCCCCAAATAGGCTGTGTTGAGTGAGGATGTGTTCCAGCCTGTGCCCCTGTAAACACAGGCAGTCACGGTGGCTGGGGGCTCTCAGGCTGCCTCCATGCTGCAATGTGGCTGCAGAGAGTTTAAGTCCAACCCCAGCAAAGACAGCAACTACCTGCAGTGGCAGTGGCAGTCACCTGCTTGAAAACAGGCTCCCCACTGAGTAATTTTTGAATAAAGTGTCTTCAGAGGCAGGCAGACTGAATCCTGGGGACCTCCTCACTCAGCTATTGGCAGGAGGCAATGTCTCTGGAAACAAAGCTTTACAAGGCTGCTGAAGCCTGAGATGAAAGGCAGGCAGCAGGGTTACACCAAGGTGCAGCTGTGTGAGCACCACAGGAAACTTCTCCATTTGTTCTCTATCCCTGTTGGCTCAGAGAAAGGGCAGCAGTCGGCTGCATCCCTGTCTGCAGGATCCTAGACACAGGCACTCCAGCATTTCCCTGCCCTCTTCTGTGAATTTGTTGTCAGCTCACTGGAGCTGGGTGCAAGGGTCAACATCCAGTTCATGACGGGGGTGGAGAGTTGATATTGCACTGGGGTAGCTTGCAAACTCCTGTCCACACCAACCTGTGAATCTCAGGGCTTCTCCTTTTCTCCTGCTTCCTGATATCAAGCATCTGGGAAACTGTGAACATTTTAAGGAAATTCAGCTCAGCAAACAGGAACAGAAGGACTTTGCCCCCTAGACACTTGAAAAATATTGAAATTCACTTGAATAAGCAAAAAAAAGGGCTGAACTGTTACACATGAAGCACATGAATCATCTTCAGGGATGAAAGCAATGCTGGCAATGTCTGGGCTTGAAGTAACAGTAGTTAACATTATAATGACTCATACCATATATGCGTCACATCATCTTCCATTACGAGCAGCATTCTGGTGTCCTGTGACTAACTGGAAGCTGCAGTCGTGGTCCTAAAGCTTTTGCCCAGGGACTTGTCTTGCCCATATGCTCTGGGTGAGTGCCAAAGGCGTTATCAGCCATCAAATATAAAATAATAATAATAATAATAATGATAATACTCAGATCTAGCACTTCATTGAAATGGCAAAATGAGATGAAGTTTGGAGCTGCTGTCCTCAGGAACTGTTGTGGTTTTGATAGGGAGAAAATGCATAAATTGAGGGCAGGCA
Organism: Psilopogon haemacephalus; assembly: GCA_013396835.1. NCBI lineage: Eukaryota > Metazoa > Chordata > Aves > Piciformes > Megalaimidae > Psilopogon > Psilopogon haemacephalus. The sequence continues at coordinate 549,358 of VWZI01002426.1, read as the reverse complement.
CCTCCAGAGAGGTTGTTCTTCTGCTGTCAGCTCATTAATGTCAAACAGGGCTCTGCAGACCATTTGTAATCTTCAGACAAGGTCAAAAATGCCTTTTTCATCTCTCTGTAGAAAGACCTTGGATTCCTTTTCAATGACCTTATGGTCCCCTCTGCATCCTCCCAACAAACATTGTGATCTGCATAAACCTTCACTAGCAAGCCACAGGCATCAGCCTGAGCTACTCCATGAGCATCATCCAAACCAGGTCATGTTCCACCGGTCCTCTTGGTTTGCCCAGGGACTGCCGCTAGCACTGACCATTCACCCTGCAAAACAAGACTGTGGAGAAGTTTGGGATGTAAAAGGTAGAGGGGTAATGGCAGGCAAGAGATGAGAGATGGATGAATCAGGGAGGGAGAAATGCAGGAGGAGTCAGGGAATGAATCAATGGCAACTAACTGAGGACAGCCTCTGTTATTGAGGGCAGCTTTTTCAGGCTCAGATGATTGCTCCTGGCTACAGGAGGAGGCAAGGCTTTGTGATGATGCCACCTCCCCTGGCCAGGCCAGTCTTTTCCAGCATCTTGCTGCTGCCCCATGAGCTCCATCGGGCTATTTGGGGTTTGCTTGCAATCTGCTGGCATGGGACTGGAGTGCAGCAAGCCCACCCAAAGCAGTGCTCATGGACCATTGCCTCTGCTCCCATGACAAAATGCCCAGATTATATTGAACACTGATGATTAGCAGGACAAAACTGCCAGGAAATGGAAGGTTAAAGTGAGGATGCCCTCAGGAACAACCTGTCATGGGAAAATGGGACAGATGCAGCTCTGGGATATGAGCCAAGAATGTGCTGAGCTGCCAGGTGAATGGTTTCAGGCTCTTTTGCTAAAGCTATGTTTTGGTGGTGCCATTAGTCTGCTTCTCAGAGGACTACTATGGGCTTTGAGGCACAACTGATGTCACTTGTTGGCCATGTTTGCCTTTTTTGGTGCTGGCAGAGCTACCACAACTGTTCAGGACTGGAGCCCTCCATGGGGCAGTCCATAAAATGACTGCTGAAGCCTGCAGGCTGAGTACGACAAGATGTTGTGCAAACACCTCTGCGTATGGAAAACACACCTCCTGCTCAGACCTGCCCTGTGGTAAGGCTCTGAAGAGCTTGGTCCATGAGGCAGGTGGGAAGCTCTAGTACAGAGCAGCAGCAGATGTGTTTTGCAGCAAGAGCCCCTTCCTATGGCCATCCATGAAGGCTCATGTTCTCAGGGCAATGGTTTCTCCAGGGTCTGGGCCCCGCTAAAGCTTGAACCATCAGTTTAAAAATGCTCTTTGTATACAAATACAAATTGTCCTCCAGCATAATGATGGCATTGGACCTAAGTGTGAGCAGAGCAGCTGAGTGATATGCTGGAGGGAATGTATCAAACGGTGGCAAGAGAAAAAACACAATCTAGAAGATACCTGTGGTGAGAAAATCACTTTACTCTCCTCCTACCTGAGTAACACAGACCATCCAAACAGATTTTAATCAAACTTTACAAAATATACCACCTGTGGGCTGAAAGAAGCAAAAGAAAATGCATCTTGAAGGGTAGCACTTGTACAGAAAGTGACAAACTACTGAAAAGAAGTGTTCGTAACTGAAGCTCCCTCTCAACCTTTGTAGCAGGACAAGGAGAGTGCTCTTTCTGCTGAAGAGAAAGCACCAAGCCACCATCTGAAATCCATAGCAGGCCAATAATCTTTCACATCAGCTGCTGAGACACCTTGTAGGGGCTAGATGAACAGCAGGGAGGGTCTGACAGAACTTGGGAAGCAAGGTTGCCTGGAGATAGAGGCAAAAATACAATAGCGGTGGTGTTCAGAGGGAAACAGCAGTTGTAGAAATTGCCCATTCAGCTTTGCCTCTCTAAGCCCAGGACAACCCCTGAGCTGGACCTGTGACAAGGACAACATCTGCAACCATTTTGGTACCACACTGACTCAGTCTTGCTCCAAGGTACTTTCACAAGCGGGCAGGCTGTGGTGAGGGCTTTAATCTAAGGAGAAGTCGCCAATATATTTGTTTTCTTGTGGATGCTCAGCTGTAACAGCCAACTGTGCGTGAAGTCTGTGCAGCTGCTTGGGTTTTATTTCGGTCCCTTCTCAGGGTTATAGATTTAGTTCTACCAATAACTGCCTCAGCCTCGGACTAAAGACCATTTATAAACAGCAAACTATTTCAAGTGCTGAGTGTGCCAGGCTATGACATAAATGGTAATAGTGTGGAGGGACTGTGCCATAATCTATTGGCTTAAGATACTATTTTTTTGTGAGATAGTTAAAGATGCAGACGAAGAGCACATTTCTAAAAGGTGAGAATACAAAATAAAAATCTTTTACAAGTCCCTCTGGCTTTCCAAAAGCCATCCACGCAATACATTTCTAACACAGCATGTAAGATGTATCAGCACAAAGAGGATCATGTCCTGAAGGGACCTGCCTACCTACATCTTTATCTCTGCCTCTCGACACCAGCTGGAAGGGGGCCATGTATGCAGCCATGGGGGCTCAGGGCTTCTGGACTGAAGTGTCCCAGCCAGGGTCACCTCATAGCAGGTCATCCAGTACATGCAGATGGACATTGTTCCCAACTGCAGCATCTCTCAGGTTTTGATGGTCCCTTATTTTTTTACCTTCTGCCCCAGATTGATGTGCCAGTTTTGCAAAGTTGGTCCGACCAGGTTCTTCACAGTCAGGTGTCACTCCCCTGCACTGCACACCGTATCGTAGAATCGTAGAGTCATAGAATTGTAGAACGGGGTGGGCTGAAGGGACCTCCAAAGGTCATCTAGTCCAACTCCCTCTGCAGTCAAAAGAGGCATTCTCAACTAGATCAGTTTGGCCAGAGCCCTGTTAAGCCTCACCTTGAATATCTCCAGGGATGGGGCCTCAACTACCTCCCTGGGCAAACTGTTCCAGTTTTCCACTACCCTCATGGTAAAGAACCTGTTCCTAACATCCAGCCTAAATCTACTCATCCCTAGTTTGAAGCCATTGCCCCTTATCCTATCACTACAGGCCTTTGTAAAGAGTTTCTCTCCATCCTTCTTGTAGACTCCCTTCAGGTACTGGAAGGTCATTATTAGGTCTCCCTGGAGCCTTCTCCAGGCTGAACAACCCCAGCTCCAGCAGCATACTTTTTTTTGAAGTGTGGGGATCTTGCAGCAGCTTTGATGGCCTGGGAAAGCCATGAGATGGGGTACCAAAGAGCATTCTGTGTTTTTCCCCTAGTTGTGCAATCTGCACAGGCTTTATCCTGATTTACTGCACCCCCTGATGACCTTGTGAGAGCAGTGGACACCCAGCTGGCCATTTGGTTCAATTATTGTAATTGCATCTCCACAGGCCTTCTCCATCGTGCCTTGCAGGTTGTTCTGGAAGCTGCAGCATGCTGGCTTGCTGGCTGGAATCGCATTGATCATGTCATCTTCACTTCCGCTGCCTTTAAACCACTCGATTGACTGACTTGGCCTCCCCAGTCCTTAAAGCCTTCACCAGTGGTTACTGTGACTGTCCTAAAGCCCTGCCCTTGATCTGCACAGGAACTGCCTGCTAAATCTTCTTGTCACTCCTCTGTCCTCACCTTATCCTACTCTGTTCTTTCAGCAGTGCAACTATGGAGCAAGAAGATCTGGGCCTGGAAGATGCTGCACCATTGGTATGATTCTTGTGACCTGGCTGCAACAAGGACTTAGCAAATACCATTTTCTAACACATTGAAATGCTTGTGAGAGGCAATATGCTGGCAGCAAGTATTGCATGGACAAAAAAGAGGAAACCGCCTTCAAGAGAGCTTGGAGCTAAAGCAGTCAGGAGATCAGGAGGCTCAATCGGAAGCTAAATAGAAAAAAAAAATAAAACAAGAGAGGAAGTGAGGGAGATGAGGACGAGAAGTTTAAACCTGATTCAAGAAGAAGCCAGCAGTGAGACATCCATTGATGCCACATCATGGTGCCAGAAGCAGGGCCCACTGAGCATGAAGGAGGCAGAGATAAAGGAGAATGATCAGGGGCTGTCAAGATATGACTTTGATCAGTACCTGGGTTAGAGCCAGGGCTGTCCATATAGTGGAGCAAGCCAGACCCCAGAGAAGCCAGACAAAACAGATTGATGAGTCTTGGACATGGGCTGGGTGTGCAGGGCAAAGGATGGAAGCTGGATGATGGCGCCCACACCAGCTTCAAATTTGGGTTGCAGGGAGAACATCACTGGAAGAGTGTCACCCTGCTAGTAGGTTTTTAGCATCCCATCCCATTCTTCTCCGCTGCTCTGCACCAACTCCCTCTAATTTGCTCATTAAAGGGAGCTGGGTTTTTACAACAAATTGTGGCATTTTCTCTTTAAACCTGTGAAAAAGTGTGAAGGGTTAAGCCCCCCTGGCGCCCCCTGTCTTTTCCCAAGGAATGGTTTCACCCTTTTCCCAGGTTGCATGGTTAGACACTCCCACTTCCTGCTAGGATTTTGGGACTATAAGAGGGGGAACCCAGTCCCCCCGCGGGGGTCTCTCTCTCTTCTCCCTTCTCCGCTTCCCCTCGTGCTGGGAGGTCGAGCAGCTGCTGGCGCTCTGTGCTGCTGCAGCACGTGTCTCCCTGCCGCCCTGTGTTCCAGCACCGTTACTGTCTGCTGAAACTGGGACTGAGACTTTTTCGCTATAGGACTCCTGCATCCTGCTTTCCAAAACCAATCGAACTTCAGCTGCCTGCCGCGGTTGTATTTTTTTTTTTTCTTTCCCCTTCTCCCCTTTTCTCCCTGGTCTCTGTACCCCTTTCCCTTATTCCCCATATCCCAAAGCTTGTTTCCCTTTCTCCCACCTTTTGTAAAAAAACCCTTTCCCCTTACTTGTTGTTAAAGTTTATCCTTTTTACTTCCAAATCGTTTTGAGTCTTTATTGGGCTTTTGGGCTCAGGGTGGGGGCAGCTAGCCTCAACCCAATACAAAAAGCCAGTCCTGAAATTGCCCTGAATGCTAATGGGTACAATCCTGGCACAAGCAAGTTACTGGCAAGCTTCTCACTGACTCCCGGGGAGCCAAGATTTCACCTCAGATGGAGGCTATCTTTCAATTAAAGGTATTACTCTTAATAGTCATTAAAATTCTGTTTAATCCAGGCTCTACAAGAAACAAACCCTGAAATTCATTAAGAGTTGTATAAAAAGCCCGCACGAAGAACCACTGTTAGGAAACATCTCATTGCAAAGGCTGAGGAATGCCAACGATTTAAGGTCATGTTCAAGGATTGGGACAACCTGCTGCTTCAGCCCACTGGGAACTTCAGGGTGTGAGGGGCTGTGGAGGCCTCCTCCAGCTCCCTGTGGCTTCACTCCCATAGCTCTTTGCCTTTTCCAAGGGTCCCGGTGCTGATGCAGAGGAGGGCAGGTGAAGGAGGCAGCATGAGATAACACCCTTGTGTGACCCTCTTTCCTTCCTCCAGCTTCTCTCAGGTATCCACCCAAGTACAGACCCACTCCCATCTGAAGATGCTTCCCTTGCCTGCCCATCTCAGCTCACAGCCATGCTGTGGTCAGTCTGATCCTCATGACACTGCAAGGCTTATCCTTGCCATTCCAGCCTGTTAGGTGCCCATCTGTCATCCCCAGAAAAGCCATGGAGGAGCACAGCTATTAGTGGGGAGCAGCTGCTGCCTGTCCTGCACAGGGAGAGAAGTCAAGAGCTCTGCTCTGCTAGAGATCTGGTGGAGATCATCCACCCTTCCCTTCTTTTGGAGGCTGGAGGTGCAAAGCAGAAAACACTGTATGTGAGAGGGATGCCCCTGCTTCTTACCGGCTGTGGAGGCTGTCACAGTTGCCCCTCTCAAGGACCTCAGTGGCACCCCTGAAACTGGGATACCACAGCATCTGCCTGGGGATCTGGTAATTGGCTTCCAAAGACCCTTAATAGCTGGAAGCACCCCAGAGACTGGATGCATCTTACAGGCTGACGGTGGACCTCACTGTCTGCATGAAAGGAGGATGAGGGCAACGGACAAACACAGGAGCCATCTCAGGTGGCTGGTGCCCACTCTCTTCCAGCACATTGTCTGGCTGTGGACAACATGCTAAGTGAACATATGCCACTCCTTCCCTTTGCAGAACTTTGGCCTCTGCTTGAATGGCAAGAGGAAATTCAAGATGATCCAAGATGCTCACCTAGAGGCCATCATATTCCTGAAGAAAACTAGCACCCATTCTGCACTTCAGCCGGTGAGCTGCTTCATCTTTGCCACAGTCTGTGCTTCGCTGCTCACCTGTGTAAAGCCTCATGGGCTCTTTGTGACTTACCACTGACATCTGATGGCGCTTTGGACCACATTCACTGAGCCATTGAGTGAACAGACTGAGAAGTTGCCCAAGGGTTTGCAGTTATCTGCCTAGATACCCCAGATACCATAGTACTTTCTGACCCTCAGTGTGAACCCAAGTGCCTTGGGTTTGTCTTTCAGGTCACTTCAGTTTCAATGCAGGTGTCACAGATTCTCTGCCTGTACTTGTGGGTCATGTTGGTTTTGTATGCATTTTTCAAGGGGCTTATACAATTGAAAAGTATTTCTTCATCTAATGAGTATCAGTACACTTTTCACAGGCTGCAGCTTTAGGTGGTTGTTCAACCCCTGTGAGAAGCCCTGCTCTGCCACATGTTAGACAAACAAATTTTCTCTGTCCCCTGTGTTCCTCTTCATCCGTTAATTCCTTTACTTTTATTTGTAGAAGCTGTCCCATCAGGCTGTGTGACTCCTAAATCCCTGTAGTCTCTCTGCATTCTGCAACCCAAATTTAACTCTATGAGCACCACTGCTGTCTGGAGCTAGAAGGTAAGCAGCCAACAGCCCCTGCTCCCTCTTCTCACAAACATCAGCTGCCTTTCCCAGCCATGAAATGTTGCTGTATGACATATATTATGTTCTCTCAATCAATAATCCATCAGTACTTCTGAGTGCCAGGGAAGCAGGCAGCTTCCACCTCGTTCAGCTATTTCCTAGAGAACCGTTCTCCTGTTTTCCCTGCTGCCCTGCCAGATTCTGTTTTTCTTCATCCCTTCGTGTCCCTCTGTTGTTTCCAAAATCTGGTACTGGGCTGCCTTCTGCTTGGTGTTTTGTTTTGGTTTGGGTTTTTTTGTTTGTTTTGTTATTGTTGTTTTTTGTTTTGTTTTGTTTTTTCTAGACTCTGCTCACATTTCTCTTCCTTTTTGCCCTCTACCTCTTCTCGCTTTCTTCTTCCAGCCTCTCACCTCTGCTTCCTCCTTACTTCCATCTCTCAGTAAATTGCATACTGTCATTTACAACCATAATGATGATGAAAGACCCAAGATGTGGAAATAGCAGGAGCTGGTTCCCTCTCTGCACCTTCCCTCCTCCCCTTACACCCCAGGCATATTTCATTTTTCCAGCTCTCCTGCAGCCAGAGCAGTGGAGCTCCAGCCTGCCTGGGGAGCATCTATGTCATGCCAGCAGATGCAAAAGTGATGAAGGATGGCAGAAAGGGCCAGCTCCCAGGGCTAAACTCCATCAGGGAGCCGTGATGTTAGAGCTAGAGTAAGGTGAGGGCTGGCTCTTAGTGTGCTTTCCTCTCAGCCATCACCAAGTGCTCTGCAGTGATAGGAAAATCACTTTATCTCTGTGGCACAGATGGAGAAGCTGAAATAAATCACTCAGCTCTGTAAGGAGCAAGAGGGGCACAAGCTGAGTGCCCTCCCTTTAAGCTTTGAAGGAAAGTATCATTGAAGGGACCTGGCCCCTGGCCCCAAGGACCAGCCATAGCTGAGCTCAGTTCTCCTGGTGGGAGCAGTAACAAACGTTTTCATTGCAGATCTGCAGTCTACACTGTAAACTTTAGCCCGAAGTTTGACACTCCTCTACCTCCAGCCTGCTGTTCAGGTGTCAGGAGACTGACCTGCAGTGAGCACAGAGAGAGGCTGGACCTTGGCTGCAGCACATGCATGGTGGGAAGGCTCAGGGAAGCCCTTTAGCATGGACCCTGACAGCAGATGAACATGGTGATGGGTATGATCATGACATGCCAAAGGCCGTGAGAGACAGACAAAGCTCACATAGCCCCATGCAGAAACTCTCACCTTCATCACACCCAGACTTCAGGGAGTTAGGCACATTTACTGCAAGGTGATCCGAACAGCTGCTAGACAAATCCAGCCCAGCATCTCACCCTGACCGTGGCTACAAGTCAGGCCCCACAGGGCAACCAGTCCTGCTCCTGCTCATTCTGTTCGTCTTTGCTTTAAAGGAGTGGTTTTTACCTGTCTCTCCTCTTGAAATACCTGTGCCTGTTCCTACATTGCATGTGCCATTCTTGATGATCTCAGTAAATCAAAGCAGGTACCCAACTGTTGGCTGAACATTAGCTGTGCTGGAAATGCTTTTCCAGTGGTTTAAGCTGTTTCAATAAGATAATGAGAAATTAGTCAAGCGTTCATGAACAGATGCTCTTCCTTCTGAAAAACACAGGGCAGACTTCATTGTTTGAACAAATCTTTCTGCTAAGCCACTGCTAGCTGCTAAGGTGCTGATTTGATGTGACATGTACCATTCGTCTTCATAACAGTTTCCAAGTTGAGTGCTACAGAGGTCTGCCGTCACCCATGGGCTGTTTTGACTGAGTCAGATGCACCTCCCAGTTGAGTGCCTTCAGTGGTTGTAAAGGAAACTTCTGGAGCTGGCTGAGGGGGCCACCACACACTTCTCATTTTGATGTCTCCCCAGCACTCCTTCTGCAATGCCACTGGGCATCCAGCCACCACCTGTGAGACCCACAAAGCCAATGGTCACTGTCATGTTGGCTCACAGGATCGTGTAGCCCCGTTCTCTATTTTCTTACCTCTGGAAGCCACGTGCAGTTTTCTGCAAAGATGCAGTGTGACATGTGGACATCTCCACATCAGTGGCCCAAGGATGTGGAGACCCTATCAAGGATGGACACGTAGAACTAATACCCAGTCATCTCCAGCAATTCAATGAGCAATTCAGTGTCTTCTCAGGAGGACCAAATGAAAAAAAAAAAAAAGCAGGTTGATGCTTGCTGTACCACATAGTATAGTTTTGGTCAACGTTTTCCTGATCTTCATAGGGAAGAATGAAACAGTAGAAAGCTTCCAATACTTTTTGGTTTTTTGTTATTTCGGAATCCCTGTGAGAAAAGACTGTATTCCAAAATTGCTTGCATTTCTGGAATGAGAGCAAACTCTGGACTTCAGAGGCTCAGTGGCCTCATTCATATGGATCAAATTCTTTATAAAAGGTCGATAAAACTGCTTCTTGTGTTTGTGAATCTGAAAGCTACAGCTCTTCACATGGAATCTCAGAAGATTCTATGTGCAGCACCTTGGCACTCAGGGCTGTCATATCTAGGGGTTTATTAATGTGTTTACTCCTATCCAGCCACTGGTTCAGCCTCACGTCTCTTCCTAGGATGCTGTATTTCTTCCTGGTTCTCTTCTGAGTATCAAACCAAATTTGGATGTGAACTCAGTGACGGACATCATGGGGCACAGGAAACAATTATAAGGAGCAGAAATATCCAACATACACAGCAGGAACAGCTCTCTGATTCAGAGCCCTTATTATGGATCTGAGCCCATAAGATTCAAAGCCTGTATAGATCATCAGAGACTGTGTGGGCCCTGGGTTTCTTCTGAAACATGCCCTGACAAGTAGAAAAAGACATGTTTGACATATAAAACAATTTATTTAGCCCTTGCCAGCCTGGGATGGATCAGTGTAGCAGAAAGAATGGTGTCTGGATTGAAGTGCAGCACACTAGTCCGGAGATTTTTACATCTGGACTCTGCAGTGGCAACAGATGACTTGATTAGGACTAGTGGTGGTGGAGCTCCAGGGCTGGCTGAACTAATTGCCTCTCAGCCCTGAAAATACACCCCAGCCATTTTCAGAAAATTAACTTCTGTGTCCATGGGAATCTTCCCACTCCCTTGCACACTGGTGAAACAGCCTTAATAGGCAAAGGGGTTCATCAGGGAGGTCACAGCAAATTATGAAAGCTGTTTATGACCAAAGCCATTGCCTTCCCAAAAGCAGAATTACCCTGAATCCTTGGGAAGCCCCCAGTACTCTGGAAATGTATCTGACCAGGCTGCTCTTTACTGCGCTGATTCCCTGCTAGCTCTGCAGTGCAGGAGGCAGGGGGCTGCATTTTTTGCCTCCTTTACTGACTCTACCTCTACTCCCAGTGGAGGAACTGGCCTCTTCTGTGACCACTTCTTCTGGACGAGAATCATTACTCAAATCTGCTTTCTGATGCACGGTTTGCACCAAATCCAGTGCTTCCTGACTAGAAAAATAGTCAGGAAGACTGGTAACTGAAGCAGCAGTTCCTCCTCTGTGCAAACATTGCTGTTTGTTGTTTCTCCTGCATTTTGGCATCAGAGATTCACATACCTCACTGCCCAGCCCAGCAACTCATCGCTACCATGATAAGTTTGTGAGGCCCATCAAAGCCGTGGGATTAGGGCTGTCACAAGCCACCAACTGCCTGCTGCATGCTCCCCCAACTTCAGTGAGAAATCTGCAGCAGCAACGACCCAATTTCGTCTCTCTCCACCACTCAACCTTAGACAAGAGCGTGGGATTTATTATGCTGGGACTTGTGCTCCTAAGCGTGAGGATGTTGCTCTTATCAGCAGTTGACAGGCCATCAAGAAAACATTGCTGTCAAAGTGAGAAGCCAGTGGTTAGCATTTTCCCAAACCCCTGTTTGTTTGTAAGCAGCAGGAAGAGTGCACATCCTGCTCATGAGAACTCGAGCTCTCTGGGACCTGGGCGAAGTCATCCCCACACCCCCTGCCCAGGACAGGCTGTTAGTCCCAACTGTGCAACGTTACTGCTGCAGGGTGAGCAGCTTCTGAGATATTTGCTGTGTGCTGCTGCAGGTGGGAGGGAGCCCAGGCTGCCTCACTGAGGGTTTCTTTTGTTGGTGAGGCATAAGACTTTTGTCGGTGTGGCCACTCACCTCATCTGCACTGTGTGTTTTTGAAGAACATGCATGAAGCTTGAGCAAACCCTAAGCACAATAGAAGAGGACCTGGCATGGAGCATCAGGCCTGTGAGTTCTCTAATTTGGGCATTACCTAGCAGTGGCTACTAGCCAGAGGTCATATAGCTGGCCTGGTGGCTTTTTATTTAACATACTCTTAAAATTTAGGACCACAGTCCTCATCAGGGTGAGTTCCCAGCAACATAGACAGTTTTACATTGTGGCCTCAATTCCTTCAGATGAGGATGCCTCTGCCAGCAGCAGCTGAAGGGCTGTCAAACATGCAGTCTCCAGGCTGACAAAGAGGAGGTCACCTGCAGTTATTTTACAAAACAACCCACATGCATTATTTAGAATGAAGCCCAGAGTGATGTCTCCCTTGTGTGTTTCTTGAGCTAGGCTAGTCCAAAATGCAATTGTTTGAAATGTCATGTCAGGCAGACCTTTACCGGCAAGTGCTGTGTGTGAAAAAGAGGTGTTTTGGAAGCATGCGTTTTAGCTCTTTTTAAGGGCTGATCTCTCAGGTCAGTGGGCTGTATCTGTGATTTGGTGTCTGTTTTCCATGGGACAAGCCAGTTCACACATACACACACACACACACAAAGAATGTTAGAGGTTGTAAAGGACCTCCAGAGATCACCAAATGCAATCACAGAATGTTAGGGGCTGGAAGTGACCTCGAAAGATCATCCAATCCAGCCCCCCTGCAGAGCAGGATCACCTGTACCAAAGCACGCAGGAATGTGTCCAGGCAAGTTTTAAATATCTCCAGAGAAGACTCCACAACCCCCCTGGGCAGCCTGTTCCAGTGTTCTGTCACTCTCACAGTGAAAAAATTACTCATTATGTTTACATGAAACTTCGTGTGCCTCAACTTCCACCCATTGCCCCTTGTCCTGTCGTTGGGTATCACTGAGAAGAGCCTGGCTCCATCCTCCTGGCACTCACCTTTACATATTTATAAACCCCTCAGTCTCCTCCTCTCCAAGTTAAAGAACCCCAGCTCCCTTAGTCTCTCCTCATAAGAGAGATGTTTCATCCCCTTAATTATCTCTGTGGCTCTGCGCTGGATTCTCTCAAGCAGTTCTATGTCCTTCTTGAACTGGGGACCCCAGAACCTGACATAGTACTCCAGATGCGGCCTCACCAGGGCTAAAGCAGGATCACCAGGGCAGGCCACGCAGAAACACATCCAGGTGGGTTTTGAATGTCTCCAGAGAAGAATCCACAACCTCTCTGGACAGCCTGTTCCAGTACCCAGTCATCCTCATCATAAAGAAGTGTCTCCTTGCACCCGTCGTTCCTTGTCCTATTACTGGGCACCACCACAAAGAGACTGGCACCTTCATCTTGACACCCACCTCTCAAACACATATAGACATTAATTAGGCCCTCTGTCAGCCTTCTCTTCTCAAGACCAAACAGCCTCAATTCTCTTGGTCTTTCCTCACAGAAGAGATGTTCAGAACTGCTTGGTTACTTTTGATAATGTAGAGGGGGTTTCTGCCTGAAATAAAGCCACTGCACTGGATAGTTCCTTTAGTGTTCTTTCACCAGAGGAATTGGCTGAAGGTTTTAGGGCATTGAATCTCTCCCTTTCATTCGTGGGTGGTTTTGCCCTAATAATGCACCACAAAGTAATAAAGATAAAAAGAGAGGGGAAAATGCTGAAGTCCATCCATGATGAGACATGAAAAGAAAGGTTTCAGCACCTCGTTCCCTCATTCCAGAAAATCCTTCATCCCAGTGAGATCCTTTAGTGAAGTGTTGAAGTACAAAGCATGACCCTGGATGCAAATGATCACCCCTGGCTGAAATTTCATCAGGAGCAACCCATTCCCTCAAACCAGCTTTTCTGTAGCCGTTGTTTCCATCCAGGCAGTGCCAGCAGTGTCAGGCAGGACACAGCATAAACTCAGCTCTGCTATAGGTGGGCAGGGGGTGAGCAGGAGCCTGCCTCTAATGGGGAAGGAAACCAAATGAATCCCGTTCAGACTCAAAGCCTACCGTCAGAGGAAGGCTGAGAGGCCAGCAGAGAGCTGCTCTACATAGCTACGTTTTTATTGTGTTAATTTGCTCATTGCTCAGTCAGAGGATCCAAATCCACTTTGCAGCTAATATTGAAATAGTATCTTTTAGAAAATGGTGTGAACTAGTATCACAGTGAGTCTGCATTGCCCAGCTTTGCTTCTGACAGCAGCAAGGCTGCCTTTACACGGTGGCCTGATGCTGCTTACTCTCCTGGTTCTTGATTATGATAGGTATCAAACTGAGGTTTCTCATTTAGGGCTGGCTCAAGGTCAGTGCTGAGCATCCTACTGGAGCCACTGGTGTGAAGCTGAGTTCCTATCCTCCTGCCTTATTTCAGAGAGCAAAGACACTATGTTTCCCCCAAAACCTTTCACACGACCCCGGCTGGAAAGACTCCATGCTTCACTCAAAATCAGGAATTCAGAAGATTAAAGGAAATTAATCACTATTTCTATCAATGAGATAGAGATCAACTTTTCTGCCCTGAGTGAGCAGGCTTTGTTTTAATTCTTCTGCTAATGCAGAAGCCTGCAAATTCCTTCCACAAAAAAAACCTTCTTAATTAACTGGTGACTACAGGCATGCTAACTGCTGCAATGTGTTCAGTTGTTTCACACGTTTTATTGTCATTATTAAAAGGTTGGGGACAAATGTAGCTGCTGTCTCATGAAGCTGAGGCCCCCATCCCCATAGAGCTTCCAGATGCCCACATGCCAATGCTGTCTGTGACCAGGTCAGCTTCTCTGATCCTCCCTCACACTTAAACCACACCATTTCTGACTTGCAAGGGACAAGTTAGAGGAAAAGTGGCGGCCTGCCTTGCTGGGAATGGAAAAATGCTGGAGCTGGGTGATCCAGGTATCAGATGCTGTTGGATGGGTCTCAGTTCTGACTCAGGATGAGGAGGTCTTCATTGCCATTGCCTTTTGCTGTCTCTATTGCTTCTGTGATCTCAGCTGAGTGCTCACTAGAGGTGGTCCCCCAGGCTCTGTGGATAGGTCTCCTGTGGACAAGTGTTCAATGGAGTTTGAAGGAGGACTTGTTATTTCCACTTTGTGAGTGCAGCCTGCCGTGCCTCCACACTGGGCCAAAGTTGGGGGATCACTCTGCAGTTGTGCTGGAGATTCCTGGATGTGACCTTGGTAAGTATCAAACTGCAGAGGTCCTGCCTGCCAGTCTGACCCCCACAGAACCCTGTCCCAGGCTTCTTTCTGGGTTATGCAGGCAGTGAGAACTTGGACTTTGGCTTGGTTTCTTCTGATTCTGTGCAAGGTGCTGGGCTGAGCTACTTGCCAGGGCGGGGGTCCCCCCTACTACCAGCACACTGCTGACTGTAGGAGTTCCTTCAGCCTATTCCACCAACCTGCTCACTTACTGAGGAAAAATTGTATGGATTGAAGTGCAGTACCATTTTACTTCACCAAAAAGACATTTCCTATCTAGCCTGATTTTGGGGCCAAGAGATATGAGGTCACTCCAGAGCCAGCAGCAGAGGCAATTTAATTTCACTTCTGCTGATGGGGGAAGACATCTGACGGGCTGATCACTGCTGCAATTCACTGCATTAATGTCATCACAGCCAGGACCTGCCTGCTCCAGCAGGCACAAATATTCTCTGAGAAGCTCACCTAGGGAGACATCATGCCCCAGAGAGCCTTATGCAGTGCACAAGCACAGCTGGCTGGCATCTGCCACAGTATGGGTTCTCAGGGTGGTGCGAGATATTCATTCTCCCACTCAGTACCTGGAGGGCAAAGCCATCCTGAGCTCTCAGTGCCTGTGCTGGTGGTACCTGGCACCTGATCACCTCTGTTCCTCTATCACAAGTACAAAACCTGCAGACTAGCAAAGTTGAAGTCACCATGGCACTTGGGTCCATTTAAGGTGATGACTGCTTGGCTGTCGCCCTGTGTTGGGTGTAGTGCTGCTGCGATATCTCACCATGACAAAAGGTTGTCACTAGAGGTACTGCCCTTGGGACTGAGGTCCCCCCACTAGTCCTCCTGCTTTCTAGTTGCCGTGTTGCCACACGGCCACGCGAAAGGGGCTGTGTCACAGCACAGCCAACTATTGCAGATGGGATGGGACATAAACCCATGTTACAGCAGGCACATGTGCACATAAGCATCTCTGTCCTCAGCAGTGGTTGGAGGTACCCAGTAAGTCCATGTGCTCACCGAGGTAGGCTGGATGTTCCTCATCCACCAAAGAGGCTGTCTGGTGAAGAAAGAAGAGGTACCAGCAGTCCCAGCAGCTGACAGGGCAAAGCTCAAACAGGGAAAATCTTGGCAGCTCTCCAGCTCAGCAACTAAACTGGAGCAGGTGAGTGTGCAGGTATGAAGAAGAGGCGTGAAAAAGAGGCCCTTGCCTGTATTATTAATTGCCATCAGCATAATGAGCCAGAACAGGATGCTATGCTGAGCGAAATGGCATCTGAGGGTGAGGCAAAGTCAGAAGAAGATAAAACTGACAGTGGGCGTCAAGTTGCTCTTTGAACAAAAGGTCCTCAGTGCGCAAAAAGCCAGGGAGTAGAGGAGGAAGAGACATGTGGGGCACAGAGGACTGGGGCACTGATTTCCTGATGGCACAAACACTTGGCACACAGACAGCACTCACAACTTCATTCCTAAGCTCATGGCATTTGACAGTCCTCCTTGGGACCCAGTGTCCATAGGTGTGTTTCCTTGAGCTGCACATAAAAATGTTTTTTCATCTTTTCCAAATAAAAGAAATTTCCAGCCTCTCAAAGAGTAAACTGGGACTGTGCCATTAGGGGACACTGGTAGTGCTGCATCCTGCACCTAGGCAATCCTCATGAGGCAAAGGGCAGCAGTTTGGCTAAAGTGGCACATCCTAGGGATCCAGAAGCATCTGCAGTGTGGCCAGTAACAGGCAGCAAAGAGCAGCTTGTTCATGTGGTGCTCTTTTTAGCATGCAAAATGTCTAAAAAAAAATCACCCATCCCTAATGGATCCACAAAATGGAAGAGGCTGAGCATCCTCTGCACATTTAGAGACTTTTGGGTAGTTGCACACCCTCCTCACACAACTCTGTGCAAGATGAAGGGCAGGGATGAACCAGGGACAGAGGGCAATGTAGTGACAAATGTCCTCCTGCCATCAGCCAGGACCAGGTGCCAGGATTCACGGGAGGAAGCTGGAGAGATTTCCCCTCTCTTACAAAACTGATATTGAGTTCTAAAATCAATAGCTTCACCTTCTAAGACATTCCAGAAGAGCCTGTAACGATTTTTAATCTATTCTAAATGTCAGAACAAACAGCATTTTCTTCTGAAAGGCTTTGCAGCAGCAGCATTAGGAGCCAGGCAGGCAGTGAATGCAGCTGTCCTGCCTTTCCATCCCTCTACTGTGGCTTACACAGCTGCTATGGCACCTCATACCCATCCATAGTCCTTGGCTGCTGCAAGAAGGCTTAGTCCAAGCTGTGGGTAGAAGCCAGAGTTATTTCTTGGGCTACCTTCTATTAAAGCAAGAGTAACTACAGAGAGAAGACCTGTGCCCTGCGGCAAAGCTTTATCACTATCTCTTGCTGCTATGTATGGCTTAGGCTGGAGCAGCCAGGCCCTGTGGAATGTTTTGACCCCCCAGAAGGGAAGGATGTTAACCCTGAAGTCTGCTTTGACTTAGAGAAAAGTTCCTGGCAGCTGTCAGGGCTGAGAGTTCCTCAAGGCACACATCATGCTCCCACAGCCTTCCCAGAGCCACTGGTTTGGGATCGCTGGTGTCAAGCCTATTGCAGTGAGCTGAGGCATTCCCTGGAGCAAGCTGCTTCGAAGGAGATGCTTTTGGCAGTCCTTCATTCCCTCTGGGGATTCACAGACAGCTTGAGCCACATCTACTGCTTGGTTTTTTTCTCTCTTACCTTTGCAGATGCATTTTCCTCACCCTTCCTCTCTAAACTGCCAGGGGCTTGGGCTGGGAATCTAGGAGAGGGATGTAGACAGATGAAGCCATACTGCAGCTGGTGCCCAGCACAGAGGTGCTGCCTGAGACCAGAAGCTGCACTGTAAGCGGCAATTTCCTCTTGACATCTAATCTCTGAATGAGAGATGAAAAGCATGCATGCTTCTCAGCAGGCCAGGCATGGAGACAGGATTCTATGACTGTGCCTGCTCCTCTTTCTGAGCAGGAAATCATGCATTCAGGCTCTCCAAGAATCCTCTTTCAGGAACATAATTATGCTGGAAACCTCCACGTTTCTCTTCCCTGTGCTGCACAAGCCATTGAAGGATGACCCTGCCTTATTTATAGTTCCTCTCCTCACCCACATAAGCTAGAAATGGTCAGGGACCCAGTTTTCATCCCTGCAGCAGAGCTTGCAGCTTGAGTCAAAGGCAGGAGCCAAAACATCTATCCATTGGATTGGTATTACTCTTCCCATCGTGCACAGAGAGCTGCTGGCAGGAGCCAGGTCAGGGTGAAATCCTAAAGCAATCATGTAGAGCGGCCCTGGGTGTGGCCAGGGTCTTTCCAGCCTGCACAGAGCACCCCTGGGCAGCTTCACTCCCCAGGCAGCAATCTGGGCTCTGCCCAGCACTGTCACACTTCAGGTACCTGGGTTGTGCCCAGAAGCATATGAAACATATTTGGCATGTGCCAAGTTTGCCTCCAAATGCAGTTTTCAGGATGCCAAGTTTTTCAGTCACATTTGTTAGCAAGTTTTGTCTGAAAATGTATGGGATAATTTTTTCCTGAAAATGTCAAAACATTTTGTTTAGACATTTTCTAAATGAAGCAGCTTGGCTTGCTTTCAGCATGGCAGCTCCATCTCAAAACTGACCTCACCTTTAAAAGGTTTTTGGGCTTTGTTTTTTAAAGCTAGATAAATATGAAGCTTAGGCTTTGAATTGGCATTTTTGTTTTCTGAAAGTGACCCCCGAGTTTTCCAATTGGCTAGAATGGGTAGGTCTCCTCCCCCTTCCTCCTGTCAGTGTGGGGAGAGATGGGATGGGGATGATTAGCAGATGGTGAAATCACAGGATCACAGCATGTCAGAGGTTTGAAAGGACCCAAAGAGATCATTGATACCAAACCTTCTGCCAGAGCAGGACCATACAATCTCAGATTACAGAGGAACACATCCAGACAGGCCTTGAAAGTCTCCAGAGAAGGAGACTACACAACCTCTCTGGGGAGCCTGTTCCAGTGCTCTGGGACCCTTACAGTAAAGAACTTCTCCCTTGTGTTGAGTGGAACCTCCTGCGCTGCAGCTTACGTCCATTGCTTCTTGTCCTATCACAGGGAGCAAGTGAGAAGAGCCTGTCCTCCCACTCCTGGTATTTGTAAACATTGATTAAATCCCCCCTCAGTCTTCTCTTCTCCAGACTAAAAATCCCCAGGTCCTTCAGCCTCTCCTCATAAGGCAGTGCTCCAGTCCCCTAATCATCCTTGTAGCTCTCTACTGGACCCTCCCCAGCGGATCCCTGTCCCTCTTAAACAGGGAAGCCCAAAATTGAACACAGTACTCAAGATGGGGTCTCACCAGGGCAGAGTAGAGGGGGAGGAGAACCTCCCTTGATCTGCTGGACACTTCTTAAGACACCCCAGGATTCCATTGGCTTTCTTGGCCACAAGGGCACATTGCTGTCCCTTATAACTTGCTAGCCACCAGCACTCCCAGGTCCCTCTCCACAGGGCTGCTCTCCAGCAGATCACCTCCCAACCTGTACTGGTGCAGTTCATTATTCCTCCCCAGCTGCAGGACTCTGCACTTGTCCTTGTTGAACCTCATTTGGTTCCTCTGTGCCCAGCTCTCCAGTCTGTCCAGGTCTCACTGGATGGCCACACAGCCTTCAGCTGTATCAGCCAAGCCTCCCAGTTTGGTGTCATCAGCAAACTTGCTGAGCAGACACTCTGTGCCCTCATCAATGTCACTGATGATGTTGAACAGCACCAGACTCAGCACTGATCCCTAGGGGACCCCACTAGTTACAGCTCTCCAGCTGGACTTGGCACCACTGATCACCACTCTGAACTCTATCTTGTAACCAGTTCCTAATCCACCTCACTGTCTGCTCTTCCATCCCATACTTCCTGAGCTTGCTCACTAGGATGTCATGGGAAATGATGTCAGAGGACTTGCTAAGGTCAAGGCAGACTACATCCACTGGTCTCCCTGATGCTGAGGGTACAGGGAGTACCCTTGGAGCTCCCCTTCTCTTCTTTCTGGGGCACTGCCCTGGATACCCATACTCCATCACCTAAGCCCCCTCTCCCTCCCTGGGGTTTTTCTCCACTGCCCCATTCTCCCATCCTGAGAATAAAAATGCTGCTTTCAAGGCTGACTCTGCCTCTCTAGCCTCTACAACATGTTTTCCATTAAAGCCAAAGATTAATTTCTCACTTAATTGACTGACAATGTGTCAAGAGGGAAAACAGAGCAGGCTGTGCAGGAAAGAGATGGAGGCTGCAGGAGAAGACACAGAGCCAGGGTAGCAACCAGTCGGTATTGGTAGCCTGCCCAGCAGGGCAAGCAGTGTGTGAAGCTGGCTCTGGGGTGCACACAGTTCCCAAAACCAGTCCTGCAGAGGCCCTGGGGGGGGTTACACATTCCCATCACTCACTTGTGCTCTGGCCTGGCTGGTGGTGAACTGGGTCAGGTTGAGTGCTGCTACCTTCACAAGGAGCATAAGGAACAGCAGGATGCTCCTTTTCTCCTCCCACTCCACCACAGGCCCAGGATGGGGAGAAACCTTCATTTTCTTCTGCTGGCTTCCTATGCAGCTGACACCACTTATTGCTATGGAAACCTGGAGATGCAGACCAGGGGGATGCTGCCTGCTTAGGAGGCCTCCACAGCTGGAAGGGGTCCTACAGGAGGAGATGTATATATGGCAAGGCTGCACACCTGTGCCTGGGTAAGCCTGGGGCCAAGACCCTGCATGAAGGTTGAGTGCTGACTTGCCCTCCCCATCCCACTGACACTTCGGGGCGTTAGGGTTTGAGGTGATAGTTATTGCCTAGAGAGGATCCTGTGCTTTTCTCCTCTCTCTCTGCATCATCCGTGACAGGAGCTTGCAACAGAAAAGCAGCTCCCTTGCCAGCTGGGGACTGTTGCCAGATCTCAGCTCTGCCAGACTTTCTTCCCCCAGCGATGTACAGAGGTTTTCCTTATATGTGCTGCTCAAAGGCTCCTCTGCTTTGCTTTCTTGTGAGGACTACAAAAGTGCTTGTAGAGTCTTTTTTTTTTCTTTCTTTCTTTTTTCTAATATTTAGCAGCCTTTAAGAAAGGTCCCAGCACAAGTGAGAGGCTCTCATCAGACATGGGCTCTGTCTCCATCTGTGAGCTGCAAAAAGGCAGCAGAGAGAGTCTCTCAATTAGTGAGCTGGTGCACCCCTTTCTTTTCTCTCCCTGCCCAAGCCCCAGCAAAAGGCCATGAGCATCCACCTGCGATATAAAAATGAGCTTCTGATGGCAGTACCTCCCTTGGCTAGGCACACACATCTCCTGGCAGCCCCATGAAACTTTGAGGAAATGTAACATCTTTATTCTGCAAAGAGACCAAACCAGCTTTATCTACCCTAGGTATATTTGCAGCCCTCTTTCCTCTATCTCTTAGCCGTTAATGCAGGCAGACTCCTGCTGCTGATAGTGCTCTTATCTCGATATTACAGATCATGAGCTGACATGAGCAAAGGTTGTGAGCAAGCCAGTGATGTTAAGGAGGGGTTATCTGTGCAGGCAGTCTCTGAATTAGGGCAATAGCACAGCCTGTACTGGCATTTTCAGCCAGAAACATATCAGAGAGGCACATGCACAGGGAGTATCAGGCTTTTAAGTATGTCCAGGTTATGTTTCCTCCTTCTCTTCCCGCCTCCTCTTTTCCCTGGGGTAAGTTCATAAAGAGAAAACCCTTTACAGCGCTGCTGGCTCTCCCTGCACTGCACATGCGAAGCTGCCTGGACAAAAATACCCAGCTCTGTTATAGAATGGACCCCTTGAGAGACTGCCATCCCAAGGTACCAGTTCAGCTGCACAGACCTAAGCTGGGGAGAGGAGGCTGGTGCTCAGATCAGACCTAAGAGGCTTTAATAAGGCAGCAGCTGACTCATCAGACTGCCTGAGGCAGGGAAGAAGCAGAAGCAAACCCAAGGGACAGACAAGTGCTGCCTGAAACCCTCAGCAGGGAGAGGTGCGGTGCCCTTCGCACCAGGTGGGGAGAGGAGGGAAGCAGAACAGGAGCTGCTCCTGCACTTGGCATCACATTTTTATTCAGAAAGGTGGGTGTAGTTTTGACTTGTCCCCACATCCTGGCTTTCATGTGACAACCTGTACAGGGAGATACAAAAGAAAGGAGGGAGATCTAGAAAAAGCTTCTTGCCTGAGCTGGGGTTTAGTTGAACTATAATTAAGGACTGCAGCTCTCCTAAGAAAGATCCCAGCTGCTTCGCTCTGCAGCCTGTTCTATCAATTTTGCTCTCACGCAGCCAGCACGCATCAAACCTCATTCCTGTGAGGAAAAGGATGAGCATGTATAAATCACATGCATCTAGAAAACATGAGCAGGAGGGGACAAGGCAACAGTAGCACCAATTCCAAAGGAAGTGACACAAATTACATCCCTTGGAGGATGTGATCAGGTTCCCCAGGGCCAGAAGCTTGCAGCATCATGTGTAGGGAGCATTGGGTGAGGAGTTCAGGCAGGGAGTGAGACCTCTCTGTGCACAGCATAGCATACGCAGTGCAAGCTACGCTCTCATCTTGTCTCAAGATGAACAACTCTCTCAATAAACTGTCCTTCAGGCTGACTACTTTGTATTTGGACCAATTACCCTTTTCCACCCTGAACCCATCTTTAGGAAGCCCTCCCAACCTAACACTTCTAGTTGTCTCATCTGTCTTATAAAATTCTGTCTTCTAACATGGACTGAAAGGTCATCAAGTTGCAAAGCCAAGCATATTGTAGAGAAGAGCACCCTTCAAGCAGTAGAATTCTGTTCCTCTACTCCTTACAATGTGTCCATTACTCATTTGTATAAGTACTTCAAACTCCTAAGCATGGAACACATTGATCGAGGCTCTGTGTGAACCCTTGCTTTTCAGATCTGCTAACTTTTCTCCAGGACAGCAGGCCCAGTCCTTGAAAAGCAGGTAATTTTCCAGTCCTTTTGCAGGTCCTGTTTTCATCTCTGAAACTTTGGCACTATCTATCCATTTGCTGAGGGAACCCCTCCACAAGCTGCCACCATCCAAAGTGCAGCCATCGCAAGGCAGAATGGGTCAGTGGCTTCACGGGTCTGGCAGCCCTCATGGCCATATCTCAGGAGGGACAGACACTCATCAGGCATGGACACCTACTCTGCTCATCCCAGGCATTCCCTTGGCCTATCTGCCCCCTCTTTGTTCCTCCGTCCTGTTCACTTTTTCTATATGAACCACACCTTATCCCTTCAACAATTCTTATCTTCTCAGAGGCTCACAGGTCTCATCATGTTGTCTCTTAGGACACCTGGACAGCTGTGAGTGCCCTTCCACCTCCTGACAGCCGCATCTTTATGCAAAACTCTGCTTCTGTGGTGAAGCTGGGGGAGGCACAGCACTTATCTCCTGTTGCCTCCACCTCTAAGCATCTCTCTGGGCTAATTCCCCTTTCTCCCACACCAGCCTGCTCTTCACTCTCTCACAGTGCGAGCTCCATTTGCTTTGCAGACACAATTTTCTCTCATGTAATTCAGCTCTAGCCTGTGAATTGGCTCTTCACTGATACATTTTTGCTTAGCTCCAAGAGGATTAAGTAACTTCTTTCACCATGGCAGTCCTATTTCTGTCCTGTGCCTGTTATCTGGGAACATAGAACAGTGGCAGCAGGGGGAAGCATTTTGAGAGGCTGAGGGATCTGCTATGCAGTCCCACTGCTTCTCTGCCCTCCACTCAGCTTTTGCAGGTGCTGGTAGATGAAGTTCTGCTAACAATAGCACCACCCTATTATTTCTGCCTTTGTCACCAAAGGCAGCTACTGAATTCTCTTTTCTAAATGCTATTAGCTCTTCCCTGAAAACTTTCTATATTTAACATGAATCCCCTAGGTCTGAAGTTTGTGGCAGGGGTGTGTGTGTAGACAGGGAGATGAAGGGAAGCCTGCCATGTAGCCTGGCCACAGCCTGCTCACTCTTGCCTAGACACAGTGCAGGATGCTGGCAAGCGAATTGACCTTGCAAGCCAAGGAGAAGCTGAATGATGGGCTGTATTGCTCCCTCAGTCAATCTCTGCTCAGCTGCTAATGACAGGAGGGGAAGACCCTGAAGCCACCCGGGCTGTGCAGCTCTGCCAGACACAGCAGCAGGGCTACAACTGAGCCTTCAGGCAAACCTCCACCTTCTAGCCCATGGCAGAAGACAGCCAACCTGCACTGGTCCTCAGCAGGAAGAGACCAGGTTATCCCTGCTCGCAGACTACAGTGCAACAGGTCAGGTCCACACAGCAGTCAGAGGGCAGTCTCTGCTTTGGACATGAAGAACATACAGCAAACCTTCCTCTGTACTCACTGGTATGTTATGGAGCCAAGCCAGTCTGTTCCAGCACCAGCAGCGCATCCTCCATCAAGCTTCTGACAGCGCAAATCACGCAGAGTTTGTCCCAGTGCTCAGCACTTCAGCTCAAGATGGAGGTCCCCACACCTCAGAGACCACACTCAGTGTCTTCTAAGCAATAGTTCACAACTAAACCCTGGCAATCCATCCAGGCAGTAGTTATTACAGGGAGAAATCTTGCAAGTTCAGCAATGTACATGAGTCTCCGGTCTCTCTTCTCCCTTTGATGAGACAAAGCAAGCCCAGGATGTGACAGCTCTGTGTCATGAGAAAAGAGTTGTGCTTGAGTAGCATCTGCCTCACCTGGCTGATCTCTTCTGAAGATCATACCTGCCTCCATGCTTGCTCGTGAGCTTCATCATCCTCTGCTTCAGCACACACAAAAGGCTAGGGGGCAGATGTGGAAGAAGAGGTCTATCACATCCTCTCCATGGATAACTCTATTGCATCAGGCTAGAACAGTGCAAGACACAAGCTTTTTGTCTCAGTAACCAAGATTAGATCATGAATAAGAGGAATTAGCGAAAGGTCAAGCCAGCTAGAACAAGAATAATGAACAGCAGCTCAAGGAACAGCTGTGTGCAATTGTTCAAAGTACAGCAGATTCTGTCCTTTTTTTGACTCAGTGGTTAGAGGAGGCAGAGATGTTAGCTATGGTCATGAGCACTTCTGGCCAGGGGGCTGCAAGACCCATCATGGAGCAAACACCTGGGCTTTCTGCCCTGCATCCTCTGAGTCACGCAGAAAACATTAAAGCATCGCCTTTGATCCCTAACTCTGATGGATATGATCTCCTGGAGCAGCCTCTGCTGCCTTGCCTTACAAGAAGTTCCCTTACTCCCGAGGTTAAAGTGATGTGCCCCAGGTGCCTCTAGTCCCAGCACACAAAGGCTTCTCCTCAGAATCTTAGACCTCGTAATTAACCCTTGGCCCTTTAGACCAAAAGGAGCTGGGACACGTTGACCTTTGGAACCCAGCAGAAAGTTCAATTAACTTACAAGGCCTTTTCTGGGAGCTTGGTTGAGGAAACAAAGAGCTTAGAGAAGTGCTGGAACATTGTCATCAAATTGTTCTGAATGTCTCTATTTTTAGAAGGGTGAAGGAGAGAAGGAGATGAAGACAGTATCTCAGAGCCCCAGCACACAGGCTGGCAGCAGTAGTCACAGGCCTTTCTCAGCCTCAAGCCTGAGCCAGAGGAGGAAAGGGAGTGGGTGATGATGGCAGTGGTAGCATCTTTTCCTTTTTTTAATTTTGAGAGATGAAGTCCCATTTTCACCACCCAACCCCCATGGTCAGAAAATGAGACCCACAGATAGAGCTGAAGATAATGGCAGGTTGCCATGGAAATGTGCATTTAGTCTCACTGTTTCCATGGCAACTGAAAGTCATACTATTCTGCTCCTCTGAAGGATGCCAAAGGTAAATGAGCACTGATTAAAACAGGGGCACAAACTTGGGCTCTAATCAACCACAAAGACTAGGGCTATAAACTCTTATTGCTCAAGCAGGAAATATTAAGAGCTATGCAAGTGCTGGGAAGCCCAGAGGCAGGAAGCACTACACCTAAACTGCTCCCCACAGGGCAAGGAATCACAGGCTTGGAGTAATGGCCCATCTCACTGCCATTCAGCTGCCTCACCACAGAGTTTCTGTCCATAGCTGAATGTTAAACCCATCCCACACCCATGATCTACTGAGCTGTTTCCTGGGCAGGTACCTGCACAGATTGAAGCTAGCTGCAGCCTAAACCTCGAAACCACACAGAGTAAACATATCCTTCAAAACCCAGACAGATTCAAACTGCAACTATTAATTCTGCACCTAGCTCCTAATGGTGTTCAGTTCAAGGTGTCATCCTCTTAAAAATTTTAAACAAAACAAAAAGGCAATAAAAACACTATCCCAGCAGAAGAGTTTGATAAAATACAGGTGGCTGCAGTTTATTCACACCAGCGCTCAGACTCCCTGAATCATGGTTCTCTCTCCAGGCTGGCTAAGTCGCATCAAACACACCATTAAGCTAGGTCTACCAGTCTCTCTGGCAGCTACGGCCCCCTTGCAGAGGAGCATGGTGAACACTGGGTGAGAGCTTTGGCTGGTGTGCACAAAAGCAGGCAAAGAGAACAAAGAATCAAAATGGTGCACAGCCCCACCACAGTCTTGGCTAATGAGCCCGACTGCTGCGTCTGCTAGCAGAGGCAGCGTGCAGCTCAGTCCACAAGCATATGTTGTAGCTGCTCATCCTGGAAATGCAGCACACTTGCTCTGAATTCCATAAACTTCTCTTGCCAGAACTAGATAATGGTGTAAAGAGTGGGGTTTATACCACTCTATTTTTTTCCCTTCCAGCTGTCAGCAGACGTTCAAAACCCTGACGAGTCTGAAGACAGGTCTTGAAACAAAAGCGTTTGCCTTCACAATGTGGGACACAGACAACAGAAAGCTTCTTTCACACACTCCTGCCTTCCTGTTATTGCCTCCTCCACCGTTCAGTGTTTCATTCCCCCTAGGGACTGGATTCAGGCAAGCCCTATGTCAGTGGGGAATTACACTACTGCACGTGAAAAGCAGAAACCCCAGTGGGTGTCATCCAGGGAGGTACTGGTTCCTCACCCTGGGTGCCTTCCTGACTCACCTAACAGCTCTGTACAGACATACAGTTTCACAATGGAGAGGACAGAGCTTAGTGAAATTTCGCAGGTGAAAATCTGAGGGTGACAGGGCTGGCTCTTGGTCTTATTGGAGCCACTCACCCTCAAATGCTTTGTAACACCAAAGAGAAGCCCACCAAGGCGAGCATAACATTCTCATGCATATTCCGAAACCATGAGAAAAGGGACATGAAAGAAAGAAAAAAAAGCCATTCTCTACCACTGCCTGGTAGAGAAACCTGAAAGAAGGTCTCACAGTTAATAGGTAAGAGTAGATAACTAATTTGAAGAAAAGAAATGAGTCATAGGCTGAAGATGTGCTGGTCATCTATTAACAAGTCTCCGCAGAGCTCCAACAAGCCCTCCAAGTGAGGATTTCAATTCTGTGCTGTCCTACCCGCCTGTCACTGACACTGATGATTGTGCCCTTTTCCCTTCAAGTTTCATCTTAACATGGGTTTCCATAAATATCTTTCTTGATCGTTCATTCCTTGTCAGGTGGGTGAACTGAGAGAAACCTCCTTCTTCATGTGGGAGCAGAGAAAGATTTTCCACTGCAGTTTCTCATTTGCCATGAAGTGAAGGCGGCACCTCCAGCTCTGTACTGCTGATTTTTCTCAGTGGTTCAGTACAAGGGCTCCCACTGATGCCCGCATCACAGACCACTTGGCAGGCGTGCCTTGGCACGGTCTCACAGCCCAGGCAGAACTGAATCCCCTGCTTAATCCTCTTCACCCTTCTCTTGGCACCAATGGTCTTGCCCCACAGCCTAGTGTGGTGCCACTTTTGCCCCTTAAGGATATTCAATGTATTCAGTGTACAGACCTTGACAAATTTAATTGTTTTTCCCTTCTGTAAGAGCCTGGATCTAGCCTCTTCTGCCTACACAGCCAAAATACAGCAAGGTCACCTTCAGCCCATGTACTAACACAACCCCCTTTGTTGGCTTCCTAACATGGACAGAAGTTTTCAATTTCTGATTAACTGACAGATAAGATTCAAGTGGACTCCAGAGGTGAGAGAAAGACCTTTGCATCCATTCCCTACTGTGGGAAATGTGAAATGGAAGACTAGTAACTTTGGCCAGTAAGTTACAGCTGCTCCCAAGAAGCCAGGCAGGAAGGCCAAGAGCAAAGCGTTGTACAGCTGGCACCTGTTCAGCTCCTAGCAGTTTCTCTGATTTAGAGAACTGCTGCAACACCAGATGAACGCCAGCCAGCCAGCCTCCAAAACAGGCAGCTGCAAATAAACTTCAGTTCTTCCCTAGGTCTTGCATCGACCATATCCAATCTCATCCCAGACAGAAATGGAAATGTCCATGTTATGTCAAGTGCAATTCCCAAGGAGTAAGGGGTCCACCTAGTGCAGTCAGAGCAGTACTACCAAAACAGCAGATACACATGCAAGCTTTCCTTGTCAGACCAGGAACACTGCAAGTGACACTGGTGAGGACCTGAAGTGTCATCCACTGTATAGTTCCTTCAAGGAGAAGGCAGATTCTCAGAGAGGGGATAACACTCATCATTTGATTTAATCAAAGCAGAGTGAGTCAAGGCAGGTGAAACATCCACACTGAGGAAGCACAGTAATCTGAGATGAAGGCTGCATACTGACAGGGGCTGAAGGCAAGCTCTTAGCTTAGTGGGGAAAGCCTCAGTAGCTGCTGCTGCTTTGCTACCTCCCAAGCACTACTGCTGCACTTTTATTTCCCATGCAAGATCCCAAAAGATACTTGACGAAGGTCAGACTGTGTGAAATAAAGAACAGACATGCACTTTCTGGTTCTGTAGGCAATTCCTCCCACTGATTTTCATTGCTCAGTTATCCCAGTTGCAAGGAATTGAGTTTATCCAATGTCTTCCATCTACGCAAGATTTTAGGTCTATACACTTTTTTTCAAAAGCAGGTCTGGCTGGCAATACATTCAACACCTAGGAGCATAAGGACGGGGCAAAAACATCCTGCAGGTGTTTACACAAGTCTCTTAATCACATCCTTTTATGTACCTTTACAAAATGGGAGAGCCCTATGTCTAGCTCCATCTGATAGCAACATAACTAGGTAGGACTTGTTTGCTGCAGGGAACTAAAATGGAGAGGGGCTAAACCAAAAGGGCTACTGCTCTAAATCCTGTCCCTTTTCCCCATGTGGCAGAGTTCAAGCAGATCACATATGAATTCCTGTGCCAAGTAAAGATGAAACTAGAAGTATCTGCCTATCAACTCTCTAAGCGCTAGAGATTAATAGGCAAATCAGTGCTGTGCATATGCACTGCTGATTAGTAGTTTAGAAAGGCATTTGAGAAGCTTTGAATAAAAAATGCCTGTGGCAGGGAGTGTTAAAAAGCTCAAGGTTTACCATAAGCAGTTTCCTTGAGACCAAAGGCATGCAGAGTTCCCACACTCACATGAAAGACTGGAGTCTTAGGCAGTTTGGTTGTGATCAGATAAAACGCAAGGAGCAAAAATAGCTTCCCTACCTCTCCTTTCACCCAGAAGTAGGTGAATCATTGGCTTTTAAAAGACATCTAGTGGCAGATAAAAAACTACAGAAAATAACTAGCCAAAATTATGTTTTTCTGGAAACTTCCAGATTTTCCCATTCTACGAATGCTTTAGAAATCCAGGGAACTACTTCATTCTTTCACCAAACCAGGCACAAAATATAGACTAAACAGCAAAGCAAGTCAGGGAAAGGATTCTCAGGCATCTAAGTTCAAAGGACTTGGGGACCCTTAAATAGTACTCCAGATCCTACTCTTCCTCTTGCGCCTCCTGCTGGCAGGAGAAGGCAGAAGACATACTATGAAACCCGATAATGTTTATGACCTAAAATTCCTAGCCACGCTTAGGAGCAGGCAAAAATAGCACTGGGGGATGGAGAGCTGTGTATATGTGTGTGTATATGCATATATATATGTGACTTTTAAAACAAAAGAAATAAGCTATTAATTCTTCGTACCTCAATTTTTTAGCTTCACTTTGAACAAGTTACAACTTTCAGCCCAGGTACCACTGTAGGTTCCTGTGACAGAAAGCCTGCTGGGTAAGAAAGCAGTCAAGTATCTGTATAAGCTCACTAAGTTTGAGGAGTGGAGAGCCAGCATCACTGTAAGATGTATGGGAGAAAGGCTCTGAGGTCACTTAGCTAAGAGACAAACATGAAAGAATCCAGATTCTACCCATGCAGGAATACAAAAGCAATGTTAACCTCAGAGAGTTTTTAGTAACATCTTTCAACAAACACACACACACACATACACATGTATATGGTCATCTCTTGCAGAAACAAGCAGATAAGTGATTCCACATCCAGGACTCGGCAGGCAATTCAGCAGCACCTGGCTGATGGTTCACATGATGCTAAAAACGCTCCTATGTGCAAATGACCATGTGTTTGCTCAAGGCTACTTCATGAATCTGAAGGGAAGGCCAACAAATCTTGGAGATAGGCTCTGAGCAGGCACACACAGCGTTGGAGTCGTGGAACAGCTGTGTTACAGGTGATGAGAGGGAACAGATGAGAAAAGAAATAAAAGCCCTCTGAAGTCTGTCAGGAAACATCGACAGGCAGTGTTCACTCATAGGAAGTCCAGTCAAAATTTGACAGAGAAGGAAGTCCCACATGAGCAACCCTTCTCTGCCTGGGGGTTGCTCACCACCTGAAAGGAGCTACGAATCAGTTCCTGGCTGAAGTCCACCATGGAACCTTTCACAAAGGCCAAGCTGTCCACATCCACAACCACACGGGCACCACCTTGTTCAAATACCCTGCAGAAAAGAAGCACATTTAACCATTAACTGCACTGCAGACCTGACAGAGAAGCATAGCCTAAGCACTTTCTTTACCTCACAGGCTTCTTCCCTTCAGTACAAGAAGCTACCACATAACGCACAACTTCCTGGTTACTTTTGCAAAGAAAGTCACACTTGACCGCCACTATGTCTCTTGCCCTTACCTGTCGTCAGGATTGATAACTGTGTCCAAGGAAAACTTGTATTGGAATCCAGAGCAGCCACCTCCTTCCACCTGCAGCCTGAGAAACTCCGAGCCTTCTGCGATCTCCAGCAGCCTCTGCAACGAATAAACACCTGGTAAACATAATGGCAAACACTCGGACGCCTACCCTACACGGACAAGGTAGGTCAGCCAGTTTGGAAATGCCTCACAGAGGCATCGAGCTGCCCCCCGGGGCCCCTACCTTAACACAGCTCTCGCTGAGGAAGACCTGTCCTTCACCGGGGTCGCTCTCCGTTGGGCCCGGCTGGGAGAAGGACGACGCCCACCGTCGCGGTCCGCCAGCTCCACAGGCGAGATGCGGCGGGGGCCTCGGCAGCGTTCGGCCTTGGCACAGCGGAGCTGGGCACCAGCTGCCTCAGAGCGAGAAGGAAAGAGAGGGACGGCTCAGAGGAGCTCCCGCCACGTCTCCGCGGGCAGGCAGCGCGAACCGATCCAACCCTACACCCACCACCCGCCAAGGGGCCAATATGACCCAGCGGGCCCCCGCAGAGCGTTACCTGGCCTGAGCGCCCAGCGCCAACCTCCACCAGCCTCTCAGCGCCGCCATAGTGCGCTGCCAGCCGCGCCCCGCCTCCGCCTGCTCATTGGCTGCCTGCCGCCGCCGCTTCCGCCGACTGCCGCTGTGGCGGAAGTGCTGGCCGGGGGCTGGCCGGCGGTGGCCGCCGCGCGCCGCCGCCGTGTCCCTCTCAGCGTGCCGGGCGCAGAGCTCTCCGCCATGCGTGGTAGAGATGGCGAGCTGCCGGGCGCGGAGCTCCGCCGCTGGCCCGGTACAGCCGCTGGCGTTTTTTACAAAGGCACGAAGCGGCCGTTCAGTCCTCGGGAGTGTTCGCTTTCACGAGCGGTGATGCTTACGGAGGGAAATAAACATCAATAAGCAGTAATAAATAGTGCGGCGGTCTCCAGCTTCGCCGGTTTGTCCTCTAATTAGTTATGAGAGTTGTTTATCGTGAGCAGAGCCCAGGGACCCTGAGAGCCATCAAGTTGCTGTTGATGAGAATCCTGATCTGGGACAACACTATCACAGGGCTGTTAAGCACAGGAGCAAACACGGGGCCCAGCTGAAAAGGTTTTAGGGCTTTTTCCGTCATCCTCGCTTTTATAGTTTGCTCTCCAGATGGTGCTGAGGTGGCAGGTGCCTTTACAGACGAAGATGCTGCTGGACAAATTGAGATAACAAAAAAGAGCAGACAGGAATGCCAGCAATTCGGCCTTATCTCTCCTACGTGCAAATAACAAAGAGCCTGTGCTAGTGCCTCACATGGGGTCTTGTCATAAATTATCAGTGTCCTCCAAAGATAGCAGAAACTGGACACAGCCTGAACTTCAGAACGTTCAGATCAGAACTGCAGGCTTGATAGCCTGAATATTAACTTTTTCCACCCTGAGAACTGAAGAACTTAACTTTAATGAACACGGCATGCATCATTAAAGTGTTGAGGTTGAAAGATAGTTTTGAGATCATGAAATCCAACCGCTGACCCAGAGCTCGCAATCCCCCTGCTGCTGCTAACCCACGTCCCTCCGCACCACATACGCGAGTCTCTCATATACCTGCAGGGGTAGTGACTCCACCGCCTCCTTGGGCAGCCTGATCCAGTGTTTGATAACCCTTTCTATAAAGAAATTTTTCCTAATATCCAACCTGAATCTCACTTGGCACAGCTTGAGGCTGTTTCCTCTGTCCTGTCACTTACTGCACATGAGAAGAGACCAATCCCTACCTCACTCCAACTTCCACTGAGGTAGTTATAGAGGGCAATGAGGTCTCACCTCAGCCTCCTCTTCTTAACATCTAAAGAAACTGAGTTCCCCAAGCCGTTCCTCGTTAAAACTTGTGTTCAAGGCCCTTCACCAGCTTAGTTGCTCTTCTTTGAACACACTCCAACACCTTGATGTATTTGGTGTAGTGAGGCCTCCAAAACTGAACACAACACTCATGAGTTCCAAGTGCTGGGGCACAATCACTTCCCTACTCTTGCTAGCCACACTATTCTTGATACAAGCCAGGACTGCCTTTGGCCTTCTTGGCTACCTAAGCACACTGCTGGTTTCATATTCAGCCAGCTGGCAATCAGTACCCTCAGGTCCTTCTCCACCAGCAGCCCCCCACCCACTGTTCTCCAAGGCTGGAGCTCCGCAAGGCTGGAGCTCCATGGGGATGGAGTGTTGGGGGGGGGCTGGAGTGGTGGTGTACGTGTAAGGGAGAAGCATGTAGTAGGCAGAGCAGGACATCTGTACATTCTGAGTACCTCAGCCAACAGGGAAAGGAAGAGGAAATACTTGTGTTTGGGAGCTTAGAATAGAAGGAGACTTGCTCCCTCCAGCAATTTGAGAGACCCCACAGAGAATCTGCCTAGGGGACTCTCCCTTTATTTGAATTAAAGTTTTACAGGACTTCTCTGTCTCCACGGTGAACATTAACCTCTAGTGTTGGACCATTCTCCTTCCATCTGCTTTATCAGGCAGGGGCTCAGCTCAGAGGTCGCTTCAGAGGCCAGTTTTCCTTCGGTTTATGGCCCTGCCACCATGGTTGCACACTCACCCTGCACCTCCCCTCTGCACCAGGTAGGCCCAGCAGCCTCCCAGTAGCTGCCTGAGGCACACTTCCCTCCTGGTTTCACCTCCTGATCATCTGACATGTGACAGTGGTCTGGCCAGTCACTCAGGGATGCACCCACAACTAGAAGAGTCTTTATCGCATGCTTTCTCATGTGATTCTGGAGGAGGAAACCTGTTTGTCACCTTCAGCCAGGCCTGTGGAGAGTCACACAGTGGGAGGGTGGAGGAAAACCAGTCATCCCAGCAGGAGTCAGTGATGTAAAGTCAGAGGACCTTGGAACCCTGTGACCATTTGCTTCCTTACCTTCCCACTCAGAATCACAGGATTGTCAGGATTGGAAGAGACCTCAAGGATCATCCAGTTCTACTCCCACTACCCATGGGCAGGGACACCTCACACTAGATCAGGCTGCTCAGAGCCACATGCAGCCTGGCCTTAAAGACCTCTAGGGATGGGACCTCCCTGGGCAACCCGTTGCAGTGTTTCACCACCCTCACGCTGAAGAGCTTTTTCCTAACATCCAATCTGAATCTACCTACTTTGACTTTTGTGCCGTTTCCCCTAGTCCTATCACTACCCAACATCCAAAAAGTTGCTCACAGGCCTTCTTGTAGGCCCCCTTAAGATACTGGAAGGCCACATGAGCATGTTNAGATTTCCTATGAAATGTCCCATGTTTCATTCCATCTGAGCTGCACAGGGAAGGAAAAAAAAAAAAAAAAAAAAAAAAAGAAAAGACTGCTCTGAGTTCTTTGCTTTTGCTTGCTTTTGGGTTAACTCTTAACAACATTGGGATAAAGCCAGGGAAGTAGTTGCACGCAAAATCCCTGAGGGGCTGGTGTTAATGCAGGTACCTGCAATGGTTGAAGAATGCTCATCAGGCATATTGGAACATTTTGTGCTTCAAAAAAAAATACATAAATCATATAGGGGTGTTTCTCCACTTATTATCAGTGTAGCATCTCAAAAGCAGGCAACTATGGAGGAGTGAGTCAAGAACTGGGAGAAAAGGGATCATGTCTGCTTTCCATATGGCACTGGCTTTCCTCCTCCTGTAGGGTGTATTAGACTAACTCCTGTGAATACTTTTGGGAAAATGGATATGGCCCCAAAACCCAGACACTCTTACTTTCTAATTGCCTTAACTTTTACCAGTGTTAAGTGTCATAAGAGGGACGCATACCTCCAAAGTACTTCAGGATTGTTGCTCAGATGTTTACTGCAGACTGGAAGATAGAGAAAGAGGCTAGCTCACCTCACTCAGAGTTAATGTAATCTAATTAATAATCCACTAAGATGGGTGACTCAGGTGCTGGAGATAAAATTTTCAAGTGGCTAGGTATAGCCAAGTGGGTATAACTAAGGAGAACAGCAACATCTCCACAGCTCTTTCTTATCACTGGCTCTTTTCTCCTTCTCCCAGCTATGCAGCATGGTGGGTTTTTTCTCACCCAGAGTTATGGCCTAGGTTTTCATTCTTCCTTCCTGGGCTGTGGTTTTGTTGGTGATCTTGCTCCTAATATCTTGATGCAATCTGGTTTTAGGTTTGGTTGTGGTTTGTTTTCCATTTCTTATTCTGGTCTGTGGTGTCTGGGTTTGGAGACTTCCTTTAGCTGTCTTCAAGCACACTGTATTGAAGAGATTTATCTTGAGTTAAATTCTCTAGATATTTTGCTTTCATCTCTTCTGCAATGTGTATGCTCAAATCATCTGGTATCTGTTCTGGTGAAAAACTGAGCTTGTTTCCCTGCTTCAGAATAATAACATCTCTGGTGTGGAACACAGTGATGCATTTTGATGTGAATTCTGATGATCTATAGCAAAAGGAGCATGTTCTGGCTGAAAGAACAGCAAAATTGATTAGTCTCTGTATGTGGATTTTCTTGAGAACCTGACTTCTGTATTCATTGCCACTGTAGTGCCTGCAGGCACATTTGTTTACCAAGATGCAAGTGCAGTGCTATTAGAGGAATTTAGATTCATCAGGTGTAGCTAGTTCAGAAAGCAGAACCTTAGAATTTTTTTTACTTATGTAATAGAGTTGGTTGGATTACAAAAATAAAGAACTTGAATGTCAATCTTGCCAGAAAGAATTTATCTGCACCTCAGCACAAGCTTCTTGTGACGTCGATAATCTAGGAGAAGCCCTCTCTGCAAAATTATGAGACCAGCCTAATATGGCACTAAGTCTTTCTGAAGTATTCTGGTGAAGTATTGGGCTCCAAGCTGACAGGGAGGCCCACGTCTTGTATCAGATGCTGAAAGAGGCAAGTGCCTTAAAGCAAGGTCTGTTTGGACTACGATGCTTACGATGCCCTGAAGAATCTAAACTTCTGTGCTGCTATTGCAAAATCAGACTGATGGTACCAGCTAAAAACCTTGGGCAGAAGGTTTCCGCTTCCTTCTTGCGTAAAAGCCTTGGCTATAGTTTTAAAAACTTATACTTAATAGGCTTTTTATTAATCCAGTTCCAGGGAAGAACAGACTTGTTCACTCTCCTAGATTTAGTGAGTTTTACTTTAAAGCCTACATGTGGAGTTGTGTGTCTGTAACCACTGCCACTGCAAAAGCATCTGCAAAGCAAATACATCTGGTGAGCTGCCTCACAGGGAGACATCTTGATTTAATGCATTGTGGAATTTGCTCCCAAGCATGGCACTGCTTATCCTGTGAGTGCCTGATGGTGGTTTATGGCATTGCTTTGACCCCACGGTGCTCCTGCTTCCTGCTCTCAGATAGGAGGCCTTGTTTACCATCTGTAAGACTTGAAGGATGAGGAGAAGCCTTTCTAATGGCACAAGTTCCTATATGCAAGGAAGAGGCTTTATTTGGGGCAATTATGAAGTGTGCTAGTTGGGCTTAAATATACAGTTTAGTTTCAGTAGGGTCTTTTGTTTCAGAGGGGCTTTTTTTTTGTTTGTTTTGGGTTTTTTTAATATATCGCTGCCGTAAGCACCCTGTTGTGCTTGACTTGAGGCCTCTGAAAACCAAACGCTTATAAAGAATCACCAACAAAGGAACAAAAAAAGCCTGACTCCCTTTTCTGAAGGAAGGAATCTGGCTTCTTCTAAAGAGCTAAGAACTGCTCAGCAGAGATGCATGACAGCAAATCGTGCTCAGCCCTGCCAGCACGCCTGAGGTTCTGGTGTGACAGCCTTTGTGGAGAGCTAGAGCAATGCATGGGAGGTTCACCTCCAAGTCACTTGGCAGTGCAGCTGAGGCTGAAGTAGGCAGGCGCCTTACTGGGACAGAGGTCTGAAGGGGGAAGCTGCATTGGCCTTGCTGCGATCCTATGGAGTCAGCATTCCCGTGCCTTGCTCAGTTGGGTTTCTGGCATGGCTCCAGTACGAGAACACTTGCTACCATGTGAAACTGGTGAAAAGCTACAAGCTTTAGCTTGAGCCAAATGCTTTCCTAAACCTCTTAACCATTCTCCAGTGTGTCTCAGCACAAAGCTGTGAGCCTCTGTTGTTTCACAAATGTGGTAAGCAGGATAACTGGTGTGTGCTCCCTGAGAGGCAACGAGCACACCAGTTAATTAGTAGATGGAACTCGAGTTATGCAGTTTTCGACATGCAGCACACAAGTTATGGAATAAGTAACGAATATAGCCACAGGCTGGTCTCCTAAGCCAGCTTCTTTTTTATGCTTTTCCTCTTCCAGTAGATGCAGTGAAATACCTCCCCAGCCCGTCCCTCTGGCCGTCCGTAAGCACGTCCTTCAGCTGCTTCCCTTTGGCACTCAATGGGCTAGCAGAGCCCAGGGCTGCGCTACTGCAGAGGCTGCCAGGCTGCCTGCCAGGCTGCCTGCCAGGCTGCCTGCCTGTTTGCCTGCCTGCTGCCTGCCTAAGCACTGTAGGTTCAGCACAGCCTCCGCCGTTGTCCTGCCCGCGCTTGCACCGGCGGACTCGCATCAGTGTAGGCCCTGCCCTCGGCCACCGCTGCAGGGTCAGCAGAGCACCGCGAAGCTGAGGACACCCGGCAAGCCTACGGGGTGCCCGCTGGGGCTGGCGGACGGGGCCGCCCCTGGCCGAGCCCCCGCCCCCGCCCCCGGCCCGGCCCGGCCCGGCCCTGAGGCGGGGCGCTCCCCAAGCTGACCGGCGGGCGGGGCTGCCTCGCTCATGTGACGCCGCGGGAGCCGCTGCTGCCGCCGCTTTCGCTTCTGCTGCCGTCATGGTCCCGTCTGCGCTCACCCTGCTCCTGGTCCTGGGCGCCGCCGCTACTGTCCTGGCCGAGCCCCTGCGCTTCGTCGACTGCGGTGAGTAGCGCCGGCCCGCGCTTGGCTGACCCCAGGGCGGCGGGAGACGGAAGGGTTGGCAGGCGGAGAAGGCCCGGTAAGCTCGGCTCTTCCTTGCAGGTTCCATAGACGGCAGCATTCAAGAGGTGAACGTGAGCCCCTGCCCCACGCAGCCCTGCTTGCTTCACAGGGGGACCTCCTACAGCATCAACGTCACCTTCTCCAGCAGTAAGCATTGCTTGCCGGCTGGGGTGCCGGGGGAGTGCGTGGGGGAAAATTATCACCTGTGCTCCACTGTTTGGACAGAAGCAAGGAAAGGTGGCCAAGGAGTGGTCCGGGTGGCAAGAAGTGGCAGGGGAGGAAGAGTGGCCTTTAGTTGTGTTCTTGCAACCTCGAGGGTTGGTAGAGGGGAGGTTGTAAGTCTGAAATGTGGTCTGTGTGCTGCACTCACTTATCCGCGTCCTGCAGAGATTGAGAGCCAAGGAAGCAAAGCAAAGGTGTACGGTGAGATGCTGCATGTGGATGTACCTTTTCCCATTCCTGAACCTGATGGATGCAAGTCTGGGATCCAGTGCCCCATTCGGAAGGGCCGTTCCTACAGCTACCTGAATAAACTCCCTGTGAAGGACGAGTATCCCAGTGTAAGTAAGCAGGCAATTCATCTGCTCCTTAGAGGTATTGTCCTTCCTGGGACAGCGCCACCACCTGCCTTTAAGGGAGGTCACTTTGTCCTGTAGTTGTAGGAAAGATATTAGAAGAGTCCTCAGATTATCTGGTTTCACATCTGCCATAAGCATTACTCTGTTTCAAGTTCCCACTTTGGAACAGACCCCGCAGAGGAAGCAGTCTGTCTCCAGCTGCTAAGTGGCTTCAGCTGTCCAAGTATTCTCCCGTACTGTGCCTCCTGTGGAGCCTGTTGCTTCCTTCATACGCTCCCTAACTGGGGATGCTCAGCTCCAAGGTGCAGTTCAGCAGGGAGGGTGTCTCCTCTCTGTTTACCTGGAGAGTAGATATCTGAGGGCAGTGTGTAGAGCCTCCTGTGTCACACATCTGAACCACCCCCCATGGAAGATACTCCAGGATTCACTGCCTGAGTGTGGTTCACCTACTGTGGTGGTGGCAATGCCCAGCTCTGTTCTCTTTGCAGAGAGCTCATAGGACTTCCTTGCTCCACGCAAGTGATAACTGCCCTTCCCTATGTCCTTGTCTTAGGGTTTCCTGAACACTCTCATTTCACTCTGCTCTTTTGTCTTTCAGGTGAAACTGATAGTTAAGTGGGAGCTTGTGGATGACCAAGGCCAGATGCTATTCTGCTGGAAGATACCAGTGCAGATCACCAGCTGAGGAGACCTGCTGTTAGGCAGGGCTCAGGGAGGGAGAAAACAGAAGACAACACAGGCCAATATTTTTATATAATAAGCATTTCTTACTGTTTCCTTCAGAGCTCCTCAGCCTTTGAGCAGCTAGTACTGTGTTCCTACAAGGTCAGCTGGGGCAGAGGGCCTCTTACCCTCTTGGCTATTCCCCTGGGTTATTTTCCCAGCAGCTTAATGATGGAACAGTGTCTGCTGCAGGACTGACTGAGCATCATCCTCTAGCAGCTCTGCAGAGGTGCTTTAGCATTTGAAATGGAGTTGTCTGTCTTCATAAAAGAATTTCTCTGTGATGCACCTGGCTGGTGTCTGAGCTGCTACCTTGTAATCCTTCAGTGCCTTTTTTCTAGATTGCTGAGTCCACCCTCCTGCACTTCTGCTCTGTCACAACTGGAACGCCCCTGGCACCTGCGCTCACCATTCATGCAGCTGAAGTAGAGGAGATTTTCCCTGAATTGGCAGCCTGCTCTGTCCTGGGCCCATGCTTGAGCCAGCAGGACTGGAGCTGGGAAAACATCCTTTTTTTTGTGGATGCAAAGCCAAAGGGCCTTCAACACTTCTGCAGGGATCATTCTTTCTCTAACCAGTGGTTTTGCTCTACTACTAAAGGGGAGCTGCTTGGAGTTCCTAAACCTCTTTTTATAACTCTCCTTTTAATAAAGGCTAGAAAAAAAAAATGTTTGTCTTCTGTGAGTGGAAAGAAGCAGGAGGGAAAAGCAGAGTGGCATCTTCCAGTTGGTGCTGGGCTGGTCTTGCTTCTCAAGATGGCAGCATAGATGAAGGTGGTATGCTGGCTTGAGCCTGGGTGTCCAGCTGGCAATGTGTGACTCTGCTCCTGTTGTGCTGGCCTAAAATAGTGCAAAGGCTATCTAAGGCAATGCTCTACACCACCATCACCTCCTTGCTTGCTGCAGCCTTTTTTTATAAGGCCTCTTTAGTGAGGGCTTTGGGGCTGGAAAAACAGCTCCAATTGCAGAGAGCTACACCCCCTCACGCTTAAAGTGCAGCCCTCTCATGTGTGAACAAGGCAGAGTGTGAGCAGCCACAACTGCTGTGGTGGATGAGGAACTAGAATTGCTTCCTGCAGTTAGTACTGGGCCAGAGACGTAAGCAAGTATTTGGCCCAAAAAGATCTCTGCTTAGAAGCAGGAGGCTGGGTGCCAGCATGAGAGGGGTAGGAATTGGGTTATGAGAGTGGGAGGGACCTTGCCAGTTTGAAACCACAGTGAGTATGTGGCCCTCATACCCCCTTGGCCGAGGCAAGACAAGCACAGTTCTGAGCAGCCCCAGGGTCTTGAGCCACATGGGCCCGAAATAAATGTTTTATTTAACAACATTAGAGAAGTCCCCAGTAGACTTGGTTTAAAAAAAAAAAACCAACAAACCAAAAACATGTCCGTCAACTTTACAGAAAGGAAGCTGGACTTGCTCCTTCTTCCCCCTGCCCAGCCAGCATAGGGCACAAAGGCAAAGTGTGGCTAAGGGATGCACCTGGGCTGGCAGCAGGGAGAGCTGGCCCCAGGGCCTCTCCCCCATGCCCCAACGTTAGGGAACAGTTCTAGAAAGCTGGGGCTGACCCCTATCCTCAAAGTCCTAGCCTGGGAGCTGGATGCTTCAGGAGGAGTGGGGCCAACAGCCGTAGTGTGGGTGAGGCTTGTCACTAGGTCAGTGCAGCTGTGGTGGGGAGATGAACCCCCTTCCTTGGCAGAGCGAGGTGGGGAGGCTGGGGCTGCATGGCAAGGGAAGGCATCCCGTGAGCCTCTACAGCATGGTGTGATCTGACAGATGCTGGAGGCCAGAGTGGGCTCTGCTGTCGTAGGAGCAGGGGCTGGCAGGGCAGAGGGGGATGCAGAGGCTAGGAGTTGAGCCCTGGGCTGTAAGAAGAGGTGTCGGGGATGTTGTGCGCTTCGGAGGGGAAGGAGCGAAGAACCTCGAAGCATCCGCACTCCCAAGGGGCCTTCTCTGTGCTCCCAGGTCCTGGGTGCCAGAGCCATGTGGCTGGAGGGGAGCGTCCCTCACCCTTTCTCCCATAGAGCTATGCTGCCGCTGGGCTCTGCGCTGTCTGCGGTACGCATTGGTGGGGCTGGGCCAAGGCTACGTAGCCCGGCAAGCAGCGGCAGCGGTAGGAGCCCTCTGTGTTCTCACAGGTGCCACCCTGGCACAGGGGCTCAGGGCTGCCCACCTCCTCACACTCGTTGATGTCTGCAAGGAGAAAGACAGAGGTGAGCTGACAGCAAAGTAAGCAGTCACAACCCACTGCCAATATCTGCCACCTCCTCCACCCTCTCCTACAGGTGCCCCATGCACTCCCCCAGCACCTCCAGCATGCTCACCATCTCCCCACCAGTCTCCCATACCCTTCAGTAGACCTGCAAAGACTCCTCAGTCCCAAGAGTAACATCCCCAGCATCTGTTAGTAATCTGTGATAGCATAAGATCTGGGAGAAAGGCTTTCTCCAGCCCTGCAAAATGCCGTTTTCTGATCTGACAAGGCCAAGGAGGTAGATGATGGTGGCCCTGAGAGGACGGTTATCACCTCCAGGACCAGGACACAGAGGGACCTCGCATTGTGCAAACAAGGGCTTGTTTTATTAACCTGCAAACTGTGCCAAAGGGCTCACTTGGCTGGCTTGCTTCTGGACTAGAGCTTATGCGCAAGCCCCATAGTAACTGCCTCACTGCAATGAGTCTGCTCTGCTAAATGCGCTTACCTGAATATCTTGCTGAGGCTCCCCAAACTTGTAGCAAGGGCCCCAGTGGGGCAGAGCATCCCTGTGCACCCCAGAGCCCTTGTCTGCACCCACAGTAACT
This sequence comes from Psilopogon haemacephalus, assembly GCA_013396835.1. Classification (NCBI taxonomy): domain Eukaryota; kingdom Metazoa; phylum Chordata; class Aves; order Piciformes; family Megalaimidae; genus Psilopogon; species Psilopogon haemacephalus. The sequence goes on along the minus strand of VWZI01002426.1, from coordinate 508,106 downwards.
CCACAGTCCAGATCCTCACCTGCCAAGGCAGGTCCAAGCCCTTTGATGACAAACGTCTCCCTCACTCCTCACTGCAGATCAGCAGGGAGTGGGAAGCAGCTGATGGGTTCAGTCAGCCACCCAAACAAGAATGAAGTTCCCAGCAGTGACTGACAGGCCTCAGGACTGAGGAGCTCCCCAACCCTCAGGGACCTGCAGTTATGCCTAGCACAGAAGTAGGCCATCTGGCAAAGAAAGGGAAGTGCAGCCCCAGGGAAGGAAGCTGGAAGCAAAATCTCCAGGTGCAACGGAACAAAGCACAGCACAGCAAGAAGAAGGAACGAGATGACAGAACCTGAGGAACAACAGCCTTCATCATAGACAGCCAAAGCAATGGCTGAGTGGGCACTGCAGACCTGGGCCAAACCTCAGGACCAGAACATTGCCATGAACAGGACAGGCTCAGAAACCCAGGAGGAAATGTCAGGCAGCACATCAAGGGAGATGTACTCTGCAACATGGGAAGCAGGGGGAGGCAGCCTTGCTGGAGATTTCAGGGAAAGGTAGAAGCAGAAAGAACAGGCAGGCTGGTCTGGCTGTAGACCACCAAATCGAGGAAAGTAAACCAAGGCTACTTTAGTCCAGAGGTACCCTGAAGCCAGGAGCTGTAGTGTTAGCCATACACATTTAGCCCTGGAGCCTGCCCACTCAGGCAGGAGTGTGGGACAGTCAGCGTGACCTCCAGGGCAAAGACAAGCTATCCCAAACTGGGAGTCCTCTAAAGGCCTAGTCAGCAAGGCAAAAACAGGGGTGACAAATCACCCTGTAGAACTGAAGAGAGAAAAATCAAGACCAGCTCCAGTGTAAAATGAGTGCTAGTTAGGACAGGAAAGGCAAAAAGCAAAGGCTCCATAAATATGTTAGCAGGAAACAATGGGGAATGTTGGCCTGGTCCTTATCTGCAGGGGAAACAAAAGCCAGCCAAGCTGGCTGGAGCAGCTAATGCAGGCTTTGTTCCAGCCATGCAAAAACGCTTGTGGTGACCAGACACAGTACAGACCATATTTGAAGTGTTTAAATGAGGGTGTGGGAGAACAGGCAGGGAGGGAAAGGCTGTGATGGAGTGGTTCAGCAATCAGATAGGTTAAAGTTAATTACACCCACATTGCTAGAGGCTTGGTGCAACTCATCTTCACGTGCTAATGCTTCTGCAGCCCCTGGAAGGTTGGCAGTTCTCTCTGAGACGGAGGATAAAGGAGGTCTTAGAGACCCAATGAAGGGTAAATCTGGTATCTTCAAAGACAGAGACTGGAGAGTCCACAATTACAAAGCGCTCACCCCCATTCCTTTCAACAGGCTAGGTACATGACTGATCAGGTCATAAACCCTCCAAAGGATATCAGGGTCATTATGCAGCTGGTGAGGATCTGTTTAGACCTGATTATGTTAAGCCAATCTGGTTCCCTCTGCTGACCTGATAACTGGTCTGCCAGATAACAGAGGAGCAGTGGATATTATGTGCCTTGACCATGGTGAGGATTTCAACATGTTCTCACATGACACATGCAAACAAACCGAGAAAATACGGTCTAGATGAAACTGTGGGGATTGCACAATGGGCTACAAAGCCACACTCCAAAGACAATTAGTAATACCTGCCTGTTACAATAAAAGGCATTTAAAACATGGCCTGCAGGGGTCTGTCCTGACCTATTCTCCACTTGAATGTTGTCATTTAGGTGGATGAAGGAAGAATCCCCATGCTTATGAAATGTGTGTGATGACAGCACTTGGCAGAGTTCAGACTCATTCTGATCAAGAAGAGAAGCTGTCCAAAATCAATCACGTAAATTCACTAAAGGCAAATGCAAATGCGCTGCGGCCAAGAAAAGGGAAGCAGTGCGCAAATGCAGAAGGGGAAGTAACAGCTCAGGCAGCTGTTCTGCCCAGCGTCACTGGGGAGCCAGACACTATGGATTCTGTATGAAGAATCTGCATGATTCTGTCATGCAATAAAGAATCTGTGGGTTGGCATAAGTGCTGTGCCTAAGGAAAAAGAGGATCTTCATCTGCCCTGTTGAGTGCCCAGGGCCTCAGCTGGCTTGGGGAGCTGAGCTGTGAAAATGATGGAGACATGGCGTAGGGATGTAGATGAAACGCAGAGAGAAGCTTTAGAGACCGTGGCAGGGTGGAAAATGAGGACTTTCACCTAGGCAGTGGTGAGTGCAGAGGAATTTAATCAGGGGTAGAGTAACGCTGGCTGGCGATGTCAAAGAATGTTATGCAAAGATGGGAACAATCAGCTGCTCGCTGTGATGCACTGAGATGCCCTGCTCTATCTGCAAGCAGAAAGTGTCTGGTTGAACCTCCAGGAAGGTCCTCCCAGCCCTACGGGAAGGAAACGTTTTTAGAAAGAGTGCGGACTGCTCCGGCAGCTGTCCCGGACAGCACCGCCAGAGAGCGGCAGCCGCCAAGGGACGCGGGGCCGAGGTTGCCCGCACGGTCCCGGCAGCAGCTCCAGCAGCCCAAGGCTGGCCCCGGCCGTCACTCACCCACGCAGGCCATGCGGGTCATGTCCAGCTGGAAGCCGTCAAAGCAGTCGCAGGTATATCCCTCCCGGACGCGGACACACCGCCCGTTCTCACAGCCGTTGAGGATCCCACACTCCTCGGCCTGCAGCCCCTCAAAGCCCTGGTAAAGGCCTGGAGGGCGGCAAGGCGGTGTCAGAGCAGCCTGAAGTGCCACCCGGCTGCGGGGGCATCACCCTGGGGTGATGGTGCTGCTGGAGCTAGGACTGACTCAGAGCAGCCAAGAGCAGAGCTTGCTCCAAGCCTGGAGCACTCTGGCTGGGTGCCGCCAGGCAGCTGCCGTGGGCACAGGCAGGGTGGGAAGGCAGATCGCTGTGTCTCCCAGTACTCACCAGTTTGGCTGGGCAGGTAGCGGGGCACAGAGCGCCCTGGGCCATGATGGATAGGGCTGCCACGAAACTCGCTGTTGTGCTCTCTTCGGGGGAAACCAGCATCGGGGTTTCCATACTCAGACTCCAGGTAGTTGTAGTAGGGACCCATGTCAGGGCTGTGAAAGCCATAGTGCGAGTCTTCCAGGCCTGGTACATACTCATACCTAGGTCTTTCTTGGAGCTCAGCCCCTCTCTCACTGTCTTCACTGGCTCCATTACAGAGGAAAGCAAAATCGGCTGCAAGTGGCAAGAGAAAAAGAAGGCTCAACAGCTTGGCTGAAGAGGTAGATGACTGTGGTGACTGTGGCTGCAGAGAGCCACATCAGGCTGGCAGAGCCAGGCCTGTGTTCATTGAGCTGCAAAGCTGCAGCTCTGTATTTTGCTGATGGGACCCTGTCCTGAAGGAGACTAGGTCCTGCCTGGGGCTAGCAAGTCCTTAAGCAGCATGAATCACAATTTCCAGGGTGCTCCCATCCCAGGCTGCCACGGCTTCAACTCTCATAAGCTAAGCAGGAGCTGCAGGATGCACAGAGCAACTCTCCCCTTAAACATCTGGGATTCACTGCTAAGCAGTTACAGGTACACTCTATCCACTGGTATAGCTCAGCCCTGGAGCAGTGGGGAATTCACCCACTTCTTGGGCTGGCTTCAAGAGAAGCTGACCCTGCACAACATCACCTGCAGCAGCCCAGACCATTCCCACTCACCAGAGGACCTGTGAGGGCAGAGTGCACAGCTCTGGCCCCAGGCTTCACCGAGCCGGCAGCAGCACTCAGTGTATGTGGTCTGCTCGCCATGCAGCAGGTCCTGGCAGATGTAGTCAGCAACAGTCTGCCAGCAGACATCCAGGTGGATTTCATACTCCTCTAAGGCATCTGTGAGTGACATAAGCGACAGATGCTGTGAAAATCATCCAGAAGAATGATGCCCCACTATGGACAAGAGTGTGCCCCATCTCCTGACCTCTTTGTCCTGGCTGCACACCGTGATGGTGCTGGCACACCCCAGCCTGAAATCAAGCTCCAACTCACTGTTCCCTCCCAGGGTACCCAGATATGGGGTGGGATGTGTGGGGAGAAGATGTACTGCAATGGGGGCTTGGGCTCACCTGCCCTACTGGAGAGGTTCACACATCGATTGCCGGTGGCATCCAGCACGAGAGGGAGGCTGCAGAAGCAGTGGTAAGAGCCGACCGTGTTCAGACACTCACCATTGATGCAGTACACTTCATTCTGACACTCATCCTGGTCTGCACATGCACAAGGGCAGAGCAACATTTCAGGTTGGCAGATATGGGCAATATGACCCTTTTGCTGCCCAGATGGGGACCTCAGGGGCTCCTGCCACCTCTGCTTTTATTCCTCAGAAGGGTCCCAGGAAGCCTGTTGCTCAGACCTGGCCCTGTAGCACGGACAGCAGAGACAACTCTGGGTGCAGCAGCACAGCTGTCCCTCTGTGAGCAATGGAGTGCCCGCTGCTCTTTGAAGCCATCTTACCAACACACTCAAGTCTGCTGGAGTCATAGTAGTAGCCTGTACGACAGAAGCATTTGTAGCCTGGCACCGTGTTCAAGCACTGTCCGTTGCGGCAGAACTCAGAGCCAAATATCTCACACTCGTCCATGTCTGAGAGAGGGATGGAGGAAAGGAGAAAGCATCTCAGGGAGCATAGCCATGAAAATAACGTGGGCTGGGCGCTGTACCCTGCAGAGAGCTGGCTGCCTAGACCACTGGCATGTCCCTGAGATTGCCCCCTCTATTTCCCACTATTCCCCTCTCTTTTCCTCTGCTCCCAGCCCACACCTGGGAGCAGAGGGAAGCACACATAGGCAGAGCAGGAGAAGGGATGACAGGGAACAAGACACTCCCACAAACAGTAAATTCATTTGTGTTTCTGGAAGGTGGAGAACACAACCCCCTGGAGATCAAGTGCCAAAGACTGATCCAGCTGGCCACTGAGAGATCTGATCAGTGACTGGAAAGGTTGTGTCTTACCTGGACTCCACCTCTAGTTTGAAATGTGCATGGGAGATTTGCACCAAAAAACAACCTCTGCCAGTATCAAGGAAGGACTGGAGGAAGGGGCACTTTCAGTTAGATGATACTGGCAATTTGCAATTTCTTTGATGGAGGAAAGCAGCAGCAGGATGTTAACATCCCCCACCGCAGTTCCAGGGAGATAGTTCTGCGGCTTCATCTCCATGTGGGACTTCGCACAGTGCCCTCCCTCTTCCCCTGAGAGAAATGAGGAAAAGTGCTGCTAGTACCTGTGAAAGTGACTTTTCCTGAGAGCAGATCTTCCTGGGGAATGTAGCCCTTCCCAAGAGGGCAGATCTCTTGGTACTCCACTAGCCAGAAGGAAGATGCCAGGAGGAAGATGCCAGTGTGTGACAGAAGAAAAGAAATAGCTCATTAGTGTAACAAAGGTAGAGCTGGCAGGCAGAGCACACTTGCCTGGTGTGGTGGGCCAGAGTCCTACCTGTGCCTGGGATGGGGCAAGGGTAAGTCTCACAGTTGTCACCCCAGGCTGCCCCCACAGTACAGCAGCACTCCTCCCTGGTGATGTTCTTGGCCAGGACACTGTCACACAGGCGAACGTCGCTGATGTGGTAGTAGCATTGCTTGCGAACTGCACTGTCAGAGAGTTGGGCTGTGTGTGTCTCAGGGCCCTCTAGAAGACAGCAGAGGAAGGACAGGATGGGGTCCTCGGCACCCCAACACAGCATCCCACACTTAGGAGGGTACCCCATCACCAGCAGCATGGCCCTCTCGGGTCCCTGCTTTCAGACTCCTCATCTCTCCCCAGATGAAAGCTTGCCTGTGCTTGTGTGGGCTTGTACAGCTCTGGCAGCCCCTCTAGGTCCCCCCACGCAGTTCTAGCTGCCCACTCACCCATGGCTACTCGGGGCCGGCACTGCCCTGCCTCTGTGTCATACTCCTCTTGGTCACTGGGGCAGAGGCACAGGAAGGATCCCTCCACATTCTCGCAAAGTGCAGTCCCGCACACGGCAACCATCAGCTCGCACTCATTCACATCTGCAAAGAAAGGAGCAGCAGTGGGCAGCAGGTGCCCTGCCTCTGCATAGGTGGCCTGTACATGGTCTGCACAATCATCTTGGGCATCTGTTCCACTGTCTTCATGGTGAAAACATTTTTCTTTATATTACACCTTGCACCCATTGAGCTACCTCTAGCACTTTTCAGTGCCTCTAAGTCCCAAGCACCTCCTTTCCACCAGCACAGAGAAGGACTTCATGCTGACTGGAAACTGCTTGCTTTTTTCATAAAGCCCTGCTCCTTTGCAGTCCCAAGGATCTGCTGTGCTAAGGGAAGGGCATTTACCTCCATGAGCTGCCCTGTCCATGCCTGGTATTCTCCGTGTAAGGATACGGCCTCTGTCCATGTTCTGGGAGCTGGAAGGGACACCGGCTTGGCATCCACCAATGGCCATCCCTCACTGAATGGCAGAGTGATCGTGGGAGACTCACCAATGCAGTAGTGCCCAGAAGGTGAGCTCTCATAGCCACGGTCACAGAGGCAGCGGAAGGAACCATCTGAGTTCTCACAGAAGCCATGGCTCCCACACAGCGTCTCGTTGGCACACTCATCTATGTCTGCAGCAGAGAGCAGAGCAGGAATTGCCCCAGACCCTACCTCTCCCAATAGACTGCCCCTGCCTCCAAGACCTGGGGATGGGGCAGGCATTCCCTTAATGTGAGAGACTGGATCTGTCTGCTCCACAAATTCCCCTGCTATGAGTAGGCCTATTAAGATAAGTTTCTTGCAACATGCAAAGATGCAAACAGACCACGTGGATAGAGCAACAGTGGGAATGGGAAATGGAGAGGAATCATGGAAGGTGGCTGGCAGAGGTGAGTGGGATAGCAGAGATCCCTGCAGAGTAGCAAATGAACACAGAACCTTATAGGCTCACACTGGCAGGAGATACAAAGGTGCAAGTGAATTGTGTGGTGCAAACACAGACACACCTAGGATGATACACTCCTGCCCCCTTTTTTCTTATCTAGTTCCTCTTCAACAGGGAATAATTTCGGCCTTGCCCAAGCCCATTGAAGCTGGACAATCCCACCTCAGTCCTCTGTTTATAGAAGGCAGGTTTACAGCCCTATTGTCTGCATCCTGCAACTCTCCTACTGCTGCACTGGAGTGATTTCCCTGGAGCAGTCAGAGCATTTGTGTGCCCACAACTCCCTCTTCCTAAGGCCAGCAGCTGCTCTACAATTGTGTCCTAGCACAAGCCTGAGTCCAGCAGCTGGCAGCAGCCCCTCCTTGCTGAAGCCTACCCTGACTAAGGGGAGCCCTAAAACCTGCAGAAACCCCTTTGCTCTTTCCTCTTTGCTGGATCCAAACCCAGACTCCCTAGCCTAGCACACAGTGGTACCAGCAGCCTTCCACCTCATCCAGCCCTGTCAGGCAGGTGACAGGCACAGGCAGTAGCTCCAGCAAGCACAGCTTACAAGGGAGCTGCAGTCCAGCCCCAAGCCTGGAATGGCTGTAACCTGCCCAGGACTTTCCCCAGGCGGAAAACAGCACAATGCATGTCTGTTCTAGATGCCAGGAAGAGAGAAGTCTAGACACAAGCAGGCAACTCAGCCAAGAAAACAAACTCTTAGCATTATCTGCCTCTCTACCAGCTACACATTTCCTCCTCCTTCTCCCCCACAGTCCTGGCAGAGATATCCCGCAGCTACCCTGTCCCTGCCAGAAGGAGGGACAGGAACACCCGGGGTTGTACTCACCAATGCAGTCACCCAAGGGGGTCCAGTGGAAGCCAGGCTGGCAGCCCATAATACAACGGTAGGAGCCCAGGCTGTTTTGGCACCGCCATGTGCCACAGATGGCATCCCCATATTCTTTACACTCATCCACGTCTGCAGGGAGAAGGGCAAGAGGATGAAGATGGTGAGACAGGGATCCTGCTTGCTCACTGCAGCACCTCAGGCAAGTTCAGTTGGCAAAAGACCCTAAGCCATTGCTAGTCTTCCTTACAAGTCACCAGCAATTTTGGGTGTTGGGAGCTGAACTGCTCTCCCTCCTGCACTGATTTTATCCAACCCCCAAATCAGGGTGCTGATCTCTCCAGCAATGAGCTCTCACCTACGCAGTCATCAGTCTCCTGCGAGTGTTTGAACCCGTTTTCACACAGACACCTGTAGGAGCCTTCTGTGTTCAGGCACTGGCCTTGCAAGCACCGGGACTTGTCTGCACATTCATCCACGTCTGCAAAATCAGGCCAAAATTGTCAACTTGGATCTCACAACAGGGGAGGAAGCAGAGGGCAGGACCTGAGGTATGGTATGGCCTTCGTCTCACCTTGGCAGCCGACTCCACCAGCCGTGTTCGAAAAGCCAGAAGCACAAATGCAGAAGTAGGATCCATGACTGTTAAGGCACTCACCATTGGGGCTGCAGATCTCACTGTTCAGGCATTCATTCACATCTGCAGAGGGAGCAGAGTCAAGTCCAAGCACCTAGCTCTGGGGAACATCCTTTCACCAAAGCCACATGGATTACCTCTCCCAGCTCTCCTACAGGTAGCCCTCACAGGACTCCTGGCCCTTGGTTTTCTCACCACAGAGATTTGTCTTGTGTTTGGCTAGAATCTTATGGATATGCCATGCACGATGGCATTATTTGCTTTGGCACTGACCTCCTCCCTGCTGAGAATAAAGGGGGATCCATAGGAAGGCTGTAGGTCCTGAACCCAGAGTGCTGCAGGGATGAGGTTCATACCTTCACACACGGTACCATTCATGAGCTTGAAGCCAGCCTGGCAGTGACACTCGTAGGAGCCCATGGTGTTCTTGCAATCTCCTCCCAGGCACTGAACAGCAGGATCCTCACACTCATCTATATCTGCCAAGCACAAGAGCACAGTACAGAGTGAGGTTCTAGCTCTTGCTGCTGCTGGAGAAGATCCCCATCCAGAGAAGCTATCACCCAGATGCTGGCTTGCAATGTGGGTTTAAGCTGCCCTCCCAGACCATCTTGTCACAGATAAATAAGGGCAGAGACTGTGTTACTGGGGTGTGCTGAATCGGCCCAGATCCTTCACTCCCCTCCAGCACAGGGACCAGGTTAAACTGGATCTTATCACCAAGTCAGTAGTGCTCAGTAACAGGAGCAGAGGCAATGGGCACAAACGGAAACACAGGAGGTCCTGTCTGAACAGCAGGAAAGATTTTCTTTGTTATTGTGAGGGTTACTGAACACTGGCTCAGGCTGCCCAGAGAGGTTGTGGAGTCTCCCTCTTTGGAGATATTAAGATTCCATTTGGACACGCTCCTGGGTAACCAGCTCTAGGTTGCCCTGCTTGAGCAAGGGGGTTGGACAAGATGACCTCCAGAGGCCCCTTCCAACCTCAGCCATTCTGTGATTCTGTGAGCACAGGAATACTGCTAACCCCAGAGCCCACCACCAGCAGAGCTCTGTACTGTGTACCACAGCCAGTGCAGAGCCACAGATGCTGAGAACCTCAGCAGCAAACATCAGAAAAGCAACCCAGCACCAGCCATACCTTCTGCCTTCCTGCCCACCAGGCTTGCCTGTAACATCTTTCTCCTGGCAAAGATAGCCAGGCACCTACATCAGTTTTTACACAGCTGTCGAGATTCCCACAAACCCACTCTCACCCAACTCCTCCAGGCCTTCACCAGAGCCTGCTAGCACACTGAGAAATTGCAGAGGAGAGAGGGGTACCTTCTTCCTAACAGGGGGCCAGCAGACTGCTGTTGCCTGCAGGCCCCTGGGGTAGAGTGAAGCATTGGAGGATGCTGCTAAGCAGAAGAATGGGCCAGGATACCCAGCTGTTTAGTCTCAAAGGGTTGCAAGCAGCAATATTCTTGAATCCTTCTGCAGATGAACCATAACCTATTTCATTTATCACAAAACTATCATGAAGACCTTATCAGTTTTCAAATGTGAAATTCAGATTCAGAGACAAGGCCAGCAGCCAAGGCAAGGAAGAACATGCCATCCTGCCATGGGGTCAGTGTGACCCAAACACTATCGAGCCCTGATAAGGCACTCTCATGACACAGCTGGAGTGAGGTGGCTATAAGGGACTCACGTGGAGTCTTGGGAAAAGGGGAGGGCAGACGGAAGGGATGGAACCATGGTTCTTACATTGCACCCAAAAACCGAGTGGAAAATAAGTATATTTCACAATGGCTTTCTTAAAACAGAGGAGAATAGAGGCAGGAAAGCCTCCCTTTCCTCTCCTGTTTGAGGCCTCTATGCAGGGAGCTCTTCTGAGAGTCACTCAAAAGTTAAGGTCCTCTGTTTGCCAGCTGTGAGCAGGTTGCAGAGCTCTGCAGTGCTCCACACAGAAACACACAGCACATGGCCAATCTTTAAACAAGTGTCTCCCTTCCCTCACCACAAACAGAGAAGTTGTACCAAGCCATTTCAAGTTCAGGATGTCCTCTGGGGGTAGTCACCAGGAGGGAGTTTGTCTGTACTGGGGCACTTGGCTCTAAGGCAGGGACAGAGCAATGCAACCAACACAGGTTGATATTGGAGTTAACACTCAGCCATGCATACTTGGCACGGCACAGCACAACCCTTGAAATAAGCTTTACTTTTAAAGCTCATCCAAGTTACATTAGGGGCTGGGGAAAGATGATGAAACCTGGGTGCTCACAGTCACTCATGTGGCTGTGGGCCCAAGGTTCCTCCCTCTGTTGAGGACCTACGTTTGAGACATGTGTTTCTGGGCACAAAGTTCTGAACAGAACCACATATAACCCCCTTCTGCCAAAGCTCCCAGGCCTGTTCTCCTCTGGCCTTTGCCAGCGCCCCCCAGGTCATCATTAGCTTACAAGTCTCGGCAATGAGTCTGTCTCCCCCCATCCCTTCATAAGATCACCTTCCTACTGCTCTAAGGTGACAGCCGCTTGCAGCCCCACCAACGTCTCTGCTGATCATAAGGCTAAAAAGCCGGAGAAGGACCCTGGGGCTAAAGAAATCCCCAGGCTCTACTGATAATCCAGTGGCACTCACTTCTCTGTCCCTGGGAAGGACATACCTTCACATGTGCTGCTCGCTCTGGAGACGGCGTAGCCAGTGTCACAAGCCATGCAGGAGTATGAGCCCTCAGTGTTGAGGCAGAGTCCAGAGGGACAGGCAGCCTGGGCTGCACACTCATCGATGTCTGCATAAGCACATGAGGGAGAGTGGGATGACTGGAAAGGATGTGGAGTAACCATGACCGGGGAAGACGTGTTGATAGAACCAGCCAACATAGTGGCCAAGACTCAGGCAGAGCCAAGCACTCAGGAAGAGCCTAGAGAAACCTCTGGACTGAGTGCATGCCACTTAAGAGGGTATGGACCCACAGCTCCCCAGTACCTTGGCAGCTCTTCCCATCAGGTGCCACCTCGTAGCCCCGGTAGCAGGAACAGCGGAAGGAGCCATCCAGGTTGATGCACTGTCCGTGAGCACAAGTCTCCTTTGCAAGGCACTCATCCACGTCTGTGTGACACAGCAGAGGGCAACATGGCATGGGAGGGTGCTCAGGGCCTGCTACCCAAGCCACAAGAGAGCTGTGCCCTGGCAACTTGGGCTGCTTGCCCGTGGGAGATGGGTGGTCTTATACCCCCGGTCCATCTGAGGCTTGAAGGGAGCACTGCTGCAGGGGGGCAAGGGTGCTGCCCAGAGGCAGGCTGAGCTCCTCACCAATACATCTCCCGTTCCTGGGCTGGTAGCCATCCCCACAGCTGACACACTTGTAGGATCCCAGCGTATTGACACAATTCCCACTGCGGCAAGGGCTGGAAACCACACACTCATTGACATCTGCCAAGAAACACACGCCTTTTAGGCTCCCAAAGATGAATGGTGCAGCCTTCTACAGGATGTCACCTTGGGCTGGATCCTCAGAATCCCCCTCTAGGGGACAGCAATGCCCAAGATGAGGTAAGACAAGCTTGCCAGGGCTTGGAAAACACTTCTTACAGTCACACTTAGCCCTCAGGATCCTACACCCTCACCCAAGGGTTGACATAATCCAGCCTTGAAAATCAGTACTGCAGGATGTTGCCAAGGCCAGGAATGTGCATGGGCAAAGAAAGGGATCAGAGAACATCTGTGCAGTGCTGTTTCATCAAGGACTTTCATAACAAATATTAGGATACAGCCTCCAGCTCAGGAAGTCCTTAAGGAAAGTGGTTTCTGGAGGCTCTGCAGGGGCAGCAGCATTCTGTGCATGCCCTGTTTCTCATAATGCCTCCTAACATAGCCTCTCACTCTCTGTTGGAGATGAGCTACTGAGAAATGGGGATCTTTGATCAGGCACACCTTATGTTCACAAGGTCAAATGCTCTGAAGGGCCCAGGTCATGCCATGTGACTGGGAGTGTTGTGGGGATAGGTGGTCTGAGTCTCTGCACTCTGCTCTCCCTGCAGTCCACTTGCTAGCACAAGGGTCTGGCTATAGTAAAAGTGGCATGAACATGGACAGGTATTTCCTCCTGGAAGGGGAAACTGTTTGTGAAGGATGTCTCTAGGAAGGTGTCAGAGTACCCTGGAGAACTACCTGCCCAGGAAAGCAGAGAGTTTTCTCCTCTGCAGGCAGATTAGAGGATAAGCAGCCCTCAGGGTGGGCACAGGGCAGGCACAAGGGTCCTTCCTCACTTCCAGGAGGAGACATGGAGCAGTGAGAAAAAGTGGGTCTTCAGCCTTGCACATGGTGGGTTGGAGGGGCAGGGCAATAGCAAGTAGCAGGCTTCACCTTCGCACTGTCCTCTGGGGCCCATGACAAAGCCCTCCTTGCATTCACAGTGGTAGGAACCCGGGCTGTTGATGCATCGTTGTCCTCTGCAGGTAGAGGGCTGCTCACATTCATCTCGATCTGGCAGCAGACAGGGAGACAGTCCTGAAGTCTTCCCTCTCTATTGTGGGGAAGGTTGGGTGCAAAGAGAGGAGCAGGCTCCCAGAAGACCCATGCTGGGAGTCTCCTCCATACCCACTCCATCCTAGCATGTTCCTTTGCCATGAAGCAGTAATCAGGGCTGGGTACCATATGCTCCTGCCCAGACCATCGTAGGCTAGGTCCTGTTCCTGAGTGAGTAGGAGAGGGTGATGGCCATGGATCAGGCTGTCCATGGGCAGGCATGCAGAGAGGGATGGTGTACAGGTGTGTGTGCACAGACATCAGAGTATGTGAGGGTGAGACACTGGGGAGACTCTGGGGAGGTAGCAGCCCTGTGCCAGGCAAACGCCACTTACCCTCACAACTCTGCTTGCCCTCTGAGACAGCCAGGGTGTACCCAGAGTAGCACAGGCACAAATAGGAGCCCACACTGTTGATGCAGTGACCTTTTCCAGCACAAGGATCTTTCAAGCACTCATCTTCATCTGTGCAAACACAAGGAAAGAAGACAGGCTTTCACCACTTGCAGGTGCCCGTCTGCCCCCTGCCAGCAAAGCTGTCGGAAGACCTTCCCCCAGGAGCCTGAAAGACCAAGTAGTCTACAGAGCTAACCTACCGATGCAGCGGTGGTGACTGGTGTCCAGCATGTAGCCAGCGTGGCACAGGCAGCTGTATCCCTCCGGGGTGAGCACACAGCTGCCAGCTCCACAGGAGAGGGGTGAAGAGGCACAGCCGCTGACCCCTGGGAGGAGAGAACACAGGGTTGGGGGCACCACTGAAAGGGTGCACAGAGTCTAGTGTCTACCTTGTGTCTCCAGCACCACGCTGAAGAGGCTGCTTTTTCCCTTCTTGGAGGGCGGTGCTGAGCCTGTTCCCCTGCATCTTCAGGCAGCCTGAACTCAAAGTGTTATAGGGAGGACATGGCAGACCCTCTGGCCTGAACTCAGTTGGTGTGATGCACCAAGCCCCTGCACTGCTCATTTGTGCTCCAGCCCCACAAAAGTGTGATGGAGAAGCCTGCCAGCTTGGAGAAAGGCTGGCACCAGAGCCTGGCACCTGTGAGCAGGTTCCTTTTAGGATGACAGCAGAGATCCCCCCCCCCAAACACCAGCCTGCTAAGTGGGGTGCAGGCAGCAATGGGAGGGCAAGAGGGCACCACACACCCCTCGGCACTGGGCCGGCTGAGGGAGGCCAGCCCAACCCCAAACAAAAGGCTATTGAGGAAGATGCATTCCTCAGCAAGGTGCCCCCGCCAGGCCTGCTCCCCAAGGTGCTCCAGCCCCGCGGCGAAGGGCAGGGGCTGAGCTCCCAGACACTTAAGCAAGCCCGGAACAAGAGGGCCCTTGTTTGCAGCGCAGTAAACAAGCCGCCCCGGGAGCCACATGCCTCCCCTTGTGCTGCCCTTCCCGATGAGTCAGCTCCTGCTGCGGGGGGCACGGGGCCAAAGCCACTGCCGTGGGCGCCTGATCCCCCTCGTCGGCAGCCGCTGCTGCAGGCGGGAAGGACCCAGGATGCCAAACGCCCTTCGGGATCGCTCTCACACATCCCCAGCGCCTCTTGGCTTTGCCTGGCTGGCAGCAGATGGGGACCTGACTGGGATGGTGCTCCGGGGTGGTAGGGCAGGCACTTCTGTTTGGAAAATCAAGGGGGGACATGTGGCATGATGAGCAGGCTGGGGAAGGGACAGAGCCTTTGGGCACAATTCCCCCACAGTGCCAGGCCAAGAGAAGAAGGAAATCCCCGAGAGCGGCAGATGCACACCTGAGCCCTGCACCGGCATCTGTGTTGGAGCAGCAGCATTCCAGGTGATGATGGGACCCGGACGGCGGGGACCATGCCAAGACTCCTCTTCCTCTGATGAGCAAGGAGAGGTGAGATTCAGCCCCCAGGCCCAGGCAGAGGTGCCTGCCCAAGGTACACCCCCACTGGGTGTCCTTGTATACCCAACCCCATGGGAGCATAGGGGAAGGGGCTGCAGGGTGGCTGTAGCAACTTTATAATTTTGTTTTTTAACACAGACCACTCCACCTCGTTGGAGATGCCACCACCTCCCACACCCTTACAGCCCCATATCAGCCAGCCTAGTGTGGCAGGAGTCCACGGAGTCGCCTTGCAGCCAGCCCAGCCAGAAGCCCATCCTTCCCGTTGCTCCAGGCTACTACACAGAGGAGCCATCTCCTCACTCTTTTCCCTCCTTGCTTCTCTGCCCTCCTCCCAACGACTCCCCTGCCCTCCTGCCGGTCAGGTGCTCACCTCTGTGTACGGCATGCTCTGCAGTGGCATCAGCAGCACCCTGGAGGAACANCCTCTGGCTCCTCTTGCTTCCCAGGGCACCATCCTGGTTGGACAAGCTGCTATGACTGGATGCAGCTGGAAGGGCCACTGTCTCCTGAGCACATGGTCCTGAGCAAAACACAGCTTCTGGTTGTGTCTGGGGGGCTGCCCACAGAGGGGCCATGGCAGCACACTGTGGACGTGAGACCCAAGGGAATGCTACAGGGCAGACATCTCTGCAAGGGGTCTGGTAAGGGCATCTGGTCACAATAAATACTGCCACTGTCAACAGCCGTTCTGGAGTGCTGGGGACGGCGTCTGCTTCCACCTGCCTCAAGACTGCTACTCTTGCCCCAGCTGCTTCAGTGGAACTTCTTCTACATTCATGCCAGTATGAGGGAACCTGCTGGGCTTGACCATGACACTAAGCTCTGAGAAGAGCACTCCCCAAGCTGACTGCAGTAGTTCCTCTTCCCCTGCTGCCCATCAGCCCTACAGCCAGGCCAGGCTGACAGCAGGGAGTGAGAGCCTATTTCAGCCAGCCTGCACTGCTACCTCAACCCAAGCTAACACCAGTTGAAGGTGACACTGCCCATGAATTAGTGCAGCAGAGTCCTTAGCTCCTGTTGGTTTGGGCTAGTGGCCTCTTAGCAAGGGCTGAGCAGGCACATGGCACATGACCTTCAGCCATGGCAACTCAGTCAGGGTGCTAGGGTTTGCAGTTTGTACGCTGTTCCCTCCAGCTGCAGCTGCTTGCCTTCTTTAATGCTTGCTCTGACCACATTTCTCATATCTCCCTGTCACCTGTTTGTGTGACAACCTCCTTCCTGTCCATCAAGGTACCATGGATGCACCCAGACGTAGCAAGACAAACATTACTCACCTGTGCAGCAGGAGAAACTTCACCTGGGAAGTGAAACAGTGCATGGTGAGTAAAGACAAGGCAAGCAGGCAGGCATCTTCCTTAAACCCTTGCTGCCCTAGCTTCACCCCACCTCTAAGACATTGCCACTCAGTCCCTCACAGTCCTTATCAAGAGCTTGTTCCCAAATCTGATACATCTGGACTCCTCTCCTGGCACTGTGCAGGCCTCAGGAGGTTCTGCTCCAGCAGGTGCTGGTACAAAGGGTTGGTCACACTTCTCCCCTGATAGGCTGGACAGAAGCCCAAGGAATGAAGTATCAGGGCTGCTATGCAGACCTGAGATCCTAGTGAAGGCAGCCTGGCCAGCCAGTATCAACCACAAAGATGCAGTAACAGGAGTCTGAAACACCCAGCCTTCTCTCCAAAGCCTTGAAGATGTGGTGTGTCTCAGACTCTAGGAACATTAGTAGAGCTAAAGATCACCTTGCACATTCGTACAGATGTAGAAAACCCTTGTGAGCTAGCAGTCCATCAATGGGGCATGGCAGGACCTGAGAATTTGCCCACCCATGCTAGGGGCCCAGATGGAGCAGCTAAACAGTAAATCCTGCACTACCCTCTCCTGCCGAGGTGCCAGGATGTGGGAATGTCTCCAGGATGCTCCCACGCAAGCTGTCCTGCAGTTGCTGTCTCCTTGCTGCCCAGTCCAATGTCCACTTGCTGCTCCCTCCTTGCTCTTCCAATCTGAAGGGCAGCTCTTCTGCCTCTGCCTTCCTCATTGACAAGCGGATATCAGAACTGGAGTAGGTGTAGCCGTGTCCTGCTGGGCAAATCTCCTTGAAGGCTTCTGTGAGGGAAATCAGTCAAAGTTTTAGAGGGCAGAGGTTGGAAGGAAGAGGTCAGTGTAGGGATCACCTGACTCAGCACACCCAGACATGATGGTGGGACAAGTGGAAGAAAGGAACAAAGATGGACAAGTGTGTATGTGAATGCAGGTACCAGTTTCTCCCATCCTATCACTTTCTGGAGATTTCTAAGGGTTAAATCCTTACAGAAGCACATCTAGGCTGCAGTGGGTGGATGCTCTGAGCAGAAGAAATCTGCTGACAGGGCAGTATGGGTTTCTAACAGGCACTGGATGGTACTCCGAGACACCAAAATGAAATTCCTCCCCTGAATCAGCATTGCTAGGAAGGGATCATGCCACAGGAAGGTCCAAGCTGAGCAAGAGAGCAGGTGAAAACGAATACCTGGTATCTGGGCGCTTTGCATGTTACCCAAGATGCTCTGCACAAATCACCTGATAATTTTTCCCAGTTCTAAGTATTTCAGTGCTTTCCCCTCCAGCCCAGCTCATGATTAGATATGCTGAACATCCTCACCTGGCTTTCAGCCCAGAAGAAGGTACATGAGACAAAAAGGCTGTCAAGCAAAGCCAGGCACAGATAGGGCTGTGCTCTCCCTCTGGCACAGAGTGGTCTCCTATCAGGGATGTCTCTATCTTCCCAGTATTATCCAGGTCTGCTTCCTGGGCTGCTGTACCCATCTCACAGGCCAGCAATTGTACCACTCAGCTCTTGGTCCTGCCGCAGGCAAGTGCAAGCCTCACTCTAATCAGAGCAGGTAAAGCTGAGGTGGGCACGTCTCACCTGAGCCAGGCATGGGGCACTCCTCGCAGTTCTTTCCCCAGCCCTTGCCGACACGGCTGCAGCAGCAGATCTGCTGGGTGATGTGGTGGGAGAGGGGGAGGGAGCAGACACCTCCATCTGCTGAGCGGTAACACAGGCCCTGCTCCATTGACACCGCTTTGTCCGCTGAAACACAAGGGCAGGGTCAGTGCCAGAGGTCAAGCTTTACACTCTCCAAAACCAGAACAAGGGACCCTCGGTTTCTCCCCTCGAGCCTTTCTCTGCCCATTCCTACCTACCATCGGCCTTGAGCCATTAGGCCATCTATCCCCCCAAGCAAATCCAGCTCCTGTGGGAGCTCTCTCAACCCAGGAGGCTGTGTCCTCTGCTGTCAAATTGCAGGCACATCCCCTCCAGGCTCCATGGGGGCCACGAGATGTTCATTGAGAAGAACAATGGAAGAAGGGGGTATGAGGCATGAGGACTCATTCTACACAGAAGCATAGGACAGCATTACCCAACTGCACTCTGCAGCCTGCACTCAGCTGTGGGCTCAGGATCAGGCTCAGGCCCCTTCCCAAACTGATGAGCTCCTTAGAACACTTACAGATGCAGTGGCTGCGGGATGGGTCCAGCATGGTGCCAGGCTTGCAGGTGCAGTGGAAGCTGCCACGGGTGTTCACACACTCAGCATCTTTGCACAAGCCCTGCATTAAGCACTCATTGATATCTGTGGACAAGAGAGAGCCTGGTGAGATATGCAGGAGCGGAGGGTGAACTGAACCACATACCCAGGACCTCCCATTCAGGTGCTGCAGACCGAGGGGTCTCAGCTGGGCACATTCTGCAGAAAGCAGCACAGTGGGGACCTCTGTGGTGACAGTAATCCCACATCTGTGGCAAAGAGCTTGTTTGCTGCAGCTGCAGGCATGGCTCATGAATGACTGCTCTGCATCACAGTCCTCATGGAAAACAGATGTGGCCCTTACAATCAGCCACCCTGGCAGTGTCACTCTTAGAGCCATCATGGTTGTGGTCTGTAAGCCTAGACTGCTGAGTCCTGTCCTTTCACTTGATCCCTGATCCTGCTCATACAGAGCCATTGTCCAGAGAGAATGCTGAGAAACTCAGTAGCAGCACACAGGGAGGGCAGTGACTGATCCCTTGTGGAGACATAGGGATAGCGGGCCAGGCTGTGGCTCACTGCTGTGGTGTCCTCTCCTAGGAATAGCTTGAACAAGCATCAAGTTGCTAAGCTCAAGCTCTGCCTTTGCCCAGTCTTCAGGAAGGAAGCTGGGCTTATCCTAGGTAAACACTGTCAGGCTCACCCATTTGGCCTGCAGCACAGCTTTTCCTACAGCACTATGCAGCAACGTACCAGCTAAGCTGGAGAAAACAGGGATTTGCAAAAGGTGCATAGGGGGGTCCTTGAGGGCAGCTTTCATAGTGGAGAGGGAGGAGGAAGCCCTCCTCATTGACTTATGGAGCTTTATATCTTAACCAGAGCTTGGCCCGGAAAAGTCAGCATGTTGCTGAAATGTGCTGTGTCAGGAGGGACAAGCTACACAGGAAAAGCTGTATGGGAGCGTGGAGCAGCAGGAGCGTGATGAGCCTCAGCACCACCAGAGGACAAATCACAGAAATATATATCACAGCTAAGAGGTAGGAGCAGACAGTGAGAGGGACCTGGGCACACTCACTGCTCACAGGACAGCTGTGGGCTGCCAAGATCAGGAATTACGAACACGACGCTAGGCAGCATCATGTCAAACACTTTCCAGAGACACAGGGCAGTGGCAGTACTAGTGTTTCAAGGCTCTGGGGAGACCTCAGGTCTCCTAAGAGCACCCAGTGGTCCTCTAAAGACTGTCTCAAGGTGAAAGGGGTACAGAGGTGGGCTGCTGGGACACTCAGAAGAATGGAGACACTGAAAGAGCCTGACTGAGAGCAGGTAGGCTTAGGAACAGCTTTCCTAGCATTATCTTATTCCTCAGAGCTGAAGCGTGTGCAGGTTGTTGGAAGCAGGAGGGTCAGACAGCCAGCTCTGACAGCTGGAATTCAGACTTAATGACCTAAAAGGTCATCCCCGGTCTTGCGCTGTTTAACTCGCTCCATGAGCTGCCCCATACATAGTTGAGACACACCAGAGCCACGAAGGCCAGCCCATGACCTTCAGTCAGTTGGATACTAACAGCACAGCAATGTGCAGCAGGCTCAGGAGGAGCAATGCAATGGTTTCCTGCTCTGTAAGGAGCACAGGGCAGAGTTCGTGAGAACAGCCAGTGGCCAGATTTCAAATACGCTGGGAACCCCGCTCGGAGAAGAGGCCTGGGCTCTCTGGAGGAGCCTGGAGGCTCATTCCTGTTGCTGGCCGGCATGGTCTGAGCACTGTGTCATTCCAACACGGCAACCGGACAAAGCCCTTGGCCTCCGCAAGGGATCGGAAGGATTACAATAAGGACAGCACAAAATAAACAAGCACCAAGAGCTGCACTTTATCAGCTTAATTCAAAGCAGAGCCACGTTCTGGTGTCAGTGGAGCCACCTCCATTCCACTGGCAGCAGAGGAGGCACCCACAGTGCAAATCCCCGTGGGGGACAGAAACAGGCAGGCAGACTCAGGGCCACGCACTCCTACCCCCTGCAGCATGCCAGGGACAAGAGGCCAGCCCACAAGAAGGGGCCCCAGGGAGCACAAGCTGAGACCCACATGCTCTCTCAGATGCTTCTTCCCACCCCACACAAGCCTGCTGGTACTCCTCAGAAATAGCTATGCTGGGTCAGGCAGACTGTGGTGGAAAGGTGCAGGCCTGGTGCTTGACGAGCTGAGAGGACCCGAGTAGACAGTAAACATCAAGTATATATGGACACCAAGGATATATGGCCAACAAGGTGCTGGTGTGCATCCTTGCAGCCTTGTTCCTGCTTAATGGGATGCAGCAAGGAAAGGAAAGAAGATCTTGCAGAGATGACCCATTTGTTCCTCTGCTGGAAGGCAGCAGAGACAACCCTTTCTGTTCATAACAAAGAGAGGAAAGCAGGCTTCTGCCAGGTCCCTACTCCAGCTCATCATTTGTGCTCTGATGATAACCTACAAACACAGAGTTCAGCTCCTCTTCCACAGCCATGGGTCATCATCAAGCCTCTTGGCTCCTTTCCTACTTGGGTTGGCAAGAAAAGGCCCCTTGTAGCCTCTCCTATTGTCTATCACACAAATTGCTTAATAAGGACCCTGAATTGAGGTGCTGGGCTTCCTGACACACATCCCACTGCCACAGCAGAGATGGAAGGAGTGTCTTGATGTAGCAGAGTGTCTACAGAGCCATACTTCTCCAGTTCATCTTATGAAGGAGCGTGCAAAGACACACATCTCTGGTCCATGCTTTTTCCTGTGCAAAAACCATCTTCCTAGCTAACTCCACATTGCCACCTCCCTCTGCACCTCTGACCTTCTTCCTGCTTCAGAGGGGATGCAATTCCAGAGCAAGTCTCTCCTTGCTGACATGAATCCCTCTAGCTGTTCCATTCTTCTGACTCCTATCTGATGTCTCTGGTCAGCTCCTCATACCCAGAGTCATCTGTGGCTGCATAAGGGATGAGATCTGTGCACCGAGGAGAACAGATGCCATTGCACTGTTAAAGCTCTCCCCTAGGACAACGTGGGGAGGTTGAATCATTAATTAAGTAAGTATGGTGGAAAGTCCCAGCTAAAAGAGATGAGTCACTGGATTGCCAGCCTTGGGTTTGAATAGCTGGGGCCCAGGCTCCTTGCTGCATCCTCAATATGACACCTCTCAGCTTATCATGAATCACAAGAAGTGAACCACAAAATTCCACTTCAGTGACAGCACAAAAAACCCACAAGCACTGTGGGTCCAAGTGATGCCAAA
This sequence comes from Psilopogon haemacephalus, assembly GCA_013396835.1. Lineage (NCBI taxonomy): Eukaryota > Metazoa > Chordata > Aves > Piciformes > Megalaimidae > Psilopogon > Psilopogon haemacephalus. The sequence continues at coordinate 486,623 of VWZI01002426.1, read as the reverse complement.
TAAACACAGGCTGGAGAGAAAAGCAGAGAGATGACACCTTCCTCATACACAACTGAGGGACTGCAGGAATGAGAAAGGACTAGACCCCAGCGGCTTGGGGCAGGCAGGGCAGCCTGGCAGCACAGGCAAGTGACATGCAAGGAACAGAAAGAATCTCTTCATGGCACTGTTCCACCTGTAAATAAACAACTAGACAGGCTGACAACCTGCCCAAACGTTTTCAAGCAACAGAATTTCTGTTGCTTTTAGACCACAGGAGAAGTGGTTTCGCTCTCCCTTAGCAGGGTGGCAACACAGGTCCTTTTAGTGGGTTAGCAGGGCTTAAGAGGTGACTCTTCTTGTGCTAGCCCAGCTCTGTGCCGCCTGTGCTTAGCAGCTGAGTCCTGCAGACCAGTGCCACCCAGGTTTCTTTCACTCTTAATTAAAGCTCAGAGATTCTTGTAAGTCGTGCTCTTTGCAGATCTGTGCTAGGGAGTCAGAGAACTGTATTTCGATTGTGTAGATAATTACAACTCTGAGAGTGGATGTGGGAAGGAGAGAGAGGTATGGAAGCAGTGTGCTTACCTTGGCAGTGGCTCCGGTTCAGCCTCTTGTATCCCCGGGGACACTCCACATGCCCATTATCAATCACAGGGTGTGCTGGGAAGAAAGCAAACTGTGTGGGACATCAGCAGTAGAGACAGCCACCAGCATCCCACCTTCTCTCTGCCTTCCTTGCAGAGGGAAAATGGTCTCTAGGTCTGCCTTGGATGGGCCTCTGATAGCAGGGGGAAAGGTGGGAACAGCTACATTTCCCAAACAGCATCTTCTGCTCCTTGGTAGGTGCCAACCTGGTGACTCAGAGGTGCTGAATGTGCTTCATATCTGACACGGTGTCACCATGGCTCCTCCCAGGCCAGCTTGGATAGCCAGCTGGCACACGACAAGGGGAATCGGAGAGAAAGGAATGACAGAGGTCCTTGACAAGATGCCGAAAAGTGAGCTCAGGGATTGTTCATCACATTTTCTCCCTATCCCAGTCACTCTCATCTTAGAAGACATCAATAGAACAGTTTGGTGGCTTTCAAAATGGCCCCGAATCCACACAATGAAACACTTTCTAAAGGCAAGGAATGGTGGCCACAAATTCCAAGGAAGTCAAATGTATGCACCCAAGGGACAAGGGAAAAGGAATCCAGGAGGTGACAAGTTGTGATGTGAGTAAGCATGGGGTGGGGTAGGAAGAAGGGTGCTCTGCCTCAGGATGGGATTTTCCCAGGGTGGAGGTTTCTCTTTAAATTTCTGGACCATACACTTGGAAACATGAAGTCCATGTAACAGCTCACATTCCTCCTGCCTGGTATCAGTAGCTCACACCTGGGTGTCATATGTGGAAAGCCCTCTCTATCAGTAGCCGTATCAAGGATCTGGCAGATTCCTAACGTGTGGCAGCTTTTGAGAACCAGAGACACATTGAGACCATCCTTGCAGCAGGAAAAGAGACTGCAAAGGTTAAAAACACAAAAAAACACTGCATGCAAAGAAGAGACAGAGCAATAAGAGTTTGACTTGACAATGCAATTTAAAACCATTTTAGGAGACTTCTTGAAAGGCAAAAGTTAGGGACCAGACTCCTAGAATAAAGGTGCTTGGGAAATAAAAGATGTGAGATCAAATCTTTCACCAGCCTATACCAGGAAGGGCAATATAAAGTTTCCCCAGGTATATTAAATGAAGCTACAAAGGTTTCTGGGTGCATAGAGATCCTCAGTGGCTGGGTGGATGAGAAGCTCAACATGAGCCGACAGTGTGCACACGTGGCCCAGCCAGCCAACCATGTCCTGGGCTGCATTAAGAGAAGCATTACCAGCAGGGCAAGGGAGGTGATTCTCCCCCTTTACTCTGCTCTTGTCAGACCCCACCTGGAGTACTGTGTGCAGTTCTGGAGCCCCCAGCACATGAGGGACATGGAATTGCTGGACAGAGTCCAGAGGAGGGCCACGAAAATGATCAGAGGGCTGGAGCACCTCTGCTAAGAGGACAGGCTGAGGGAGTTGGGACTTTTCAGCCTGGAGAAGAGAAGGCTTCGGGGAGACCTTAGAGCAACCTTCCAGTGTCTGAAGGGGTCCTACAGGAAGGCTGGGGAGGGACTGTTCACAAGGTCTTGTAATGACAGGACGAGGGGTAATGGGTTCAAACTGGCAGAGGGGAGATTTAAATGGGATGTTAGGAGAAAGTTCTTCACAGTGAGGGTGGTGAGACACTGGAACAGGTTGCCCGGGGAGGCTGTGGCTGCTCTCTCCCTGGAGGTGTTCAAGGCCAGGCTGGATGAGGCCTTGAGCGACCTGATCTAGTGGGAGGTGTCCATGCCTATGGCAGGGGGGTTGGAACTGGATGATCTTTGAGGTGTCTTCCAACCTAAACCATTCTATGATTCTATGAATGACTAAGAAAAAAAAAAAAAAATCTATTTGCCTCCTTCGGTCATGAACTGTAACCAGGGGAGTTTTACAGACACCTGAGTGGTAGAGGTGAGGGGGTTGCTGGTGATGCTGGGAATTGCCACATACATTTCCCAGCCAGAAAAACAACCTCTGACTCATGGGCTTCAGGCTCAGCACCTTGGTGGAATCCCAGGTCTTCCCACACTGCAGCCTGCAGTCCTGGTGCTGCTGACAGGCATTAGCTGTGCATGAAAGCATCTGTCAATCTCAGCAAAATGTGATAAGAGAGGCTTAAATGAAGCAGCATTGTCATGTGCAAGCCCTGCAACGGGGAACCAAGCACGCTGGAGATCAAACAGCAATGATGTGTCACAGCCCTGCTCCCCCTCTGAAAAGCCTTCGCAGAGAAACAGATTTTGCAGCATCCCTCCACCAGATGTTGCTGGGCAGAAGGCACAGCAGACAACACCAGTTATGAAGGTAAATGTACAGGTCTCATGCCACTTAGGCACCTGTAGCTTGTTACTGCAGCAAATCACTTGTGAGGCAGTGGAGAAATGTCTTAATTTTGCAAAAGAACCTGCATTCCCTGCAAAGAATAGCTGCAAAGTAACAGGAGTGAATCCTTCTACATCAAGGGCAACCAAGACAGATTCTGAAGTACTGGATGGAGCCTGCTCCCCACCTGTCAGGACCTGGCTAGAAGTGAAGACAGCATGTGGCTGCAGGAGGATGTAAACTATTAGCTCTCTGCTTTGTACTTGGTTACTTGAGAAGGGGACCTTTTTTACCCATGAGTTCTAATGTTGCATAGATGGACAAATGCCCCTGAAAAACCAGCCTAGGACACCAGAGTTTCCTGCAACAGAGATCAGCATCCACTCCTCTCCCATGTAGCTTGAAGGAGTGGGAGACTGGCTTTGGAGACTCTTCCTCTAGAACCCACTAAAGGGAAAAAGATGCTCTGATGATCAGTGCAGAAATCTGGCAGCATCCAGAACTGGAGGGGTACTTCATGGAGAAGCTTTATTCAATGGCCCTGACTCCCCACACATTGTCTGAAGATGGGATGAAGAAGCTCAGGCTGATGGTGAAGTAGAAAGAAACCACTTCTAGAGGTGGTAACCACAAGTGCCTGAGCAAAGCAAGGTTTGTAGGGTGAGATGATACACTGCATCAGGCCAGCCAGTATCACTCTGTTAAAAAGGGAAGAGGCAAGCCTGCAGCCAGACGAGAAGTGGTGGAATGCTGCTGAAAGCTAGCCCATTTCTTTAACTCTTTCCATTTATCTTATAGAAGGCATCAACTCTCTGAGAAACTGCCTTGCTGAACTCCTTTGCCACTATCAGGATTCACAATTTTGGAGACCCTGAATCAGCTCCACAGAAGAATCTCCACCCCAGCTGAATGCTGGGCATCTCCCCATGCCTGCATTGGGTGCAGAATATGAAGTCAGGAAGGTGGCTGTGGTGCCCTTGCTTGCCCTGGGTTTTCCATCACTTTGGAGAGGAAAGGATCCAGAGTGCACAGTCCTGTGGCATCTGGAGTGGTGGACACAAACTTCAGTCTGGTTTAGCGCGAAGCAGAGAAGAGCCTCCATTGCAGAGATTACCTCAGTTGCAGAACTGCAGAGCAGCCTGAACCCCACAGCAGCCTCGAAAGAGAAAATGGAGTGGAGATGTCAGACCAGGAAGTAGGCAGGGCTGTGGCTGAAGAGATAAGCTGAGCTCCCAGGCAAGTTGGACACGAGGGAAAAGACACAAATCCTTCAGTCCACATCTGTCATGACTGTTCTCCTCTCCTCTGGGTAGTCTGTGATAGGCAGCAAGACCTTCTTCAACGTCCCAACAAAGGCTATAGTAGTAGGATCAGGGAGGGCATCCACCAGTGCTGATGTGCAATACAAAACTAAGCTTTCTCCTCTACTCATGGCCAGCAAAGATATTCAAGGTGAAAAAGATGCTTCAAGGTAAAAAAAAAAACAACAAAAAACCTCTGGTAATTACTGATGGCCTTTGGGGTCGTTTTAACAGAGAGAACCTCATTTCACTCCCACACTGGCTTCCAGGTGGTACAAGACACCTCTGTACCTAAAAATCTCCAGTTTTGCAGCACTCTGCTGCTAAGTGCCGAGACTACAACATTGACATTAACGATGGGCAAAACAAGCACTCTGTAGAACAATGCTGCACTTCCATAGGTCAAGCTTTCTGTGATACTGCTATAATCCTCCAGAGGTTTCAGATTCTTTCACCTCCTCCAGCCCTTCTTTGCTGTCCTGGACAGAACCCCTGTGGCAGCCGGTGTTAGGGTAGCAGAAGCAGCCTCCTCTGTACCCTCCTGCCCGTATTTCCAGGGTTTTTTTCCCCTGCGTCCTTCCCAGTCTGACCGCAACAAGAGTAAACCAGGGAGTTGATTTTCAAGGGATGTTTCAGTGCCTGCAGGCACAGCACAGAGGAGAGTGCAGTTTTGCAGAGCTGCTTGCTGGGCGCTTGTGATGAGGACGCCTCCATGGGTGAGCTGCCACCCCTCTCACAGTGGGAGGTCTGTTTGGGGAGTGCTGCGGATGCCAAGCCAGACATTACAAGATCCAACTTTCCAGTGAAATTCAGACTTTTCTCCAGGACAAAAAACTTGAAAAAACACAGGGAGTGGGAATAAAATCAAAACAATAGCCTCCAAAGGCTAGTTTCTTAACACACCAAAGCACACTGCCAGAGGACAGAAAGCACCCCAGAAGATCTGCAGTGAGCACAGCTGGTGGGTGTGCAGACAAGCCCCCTTCTCAGGCTGACTGCAGCCTGAGATAATAGACGAGGGGCACTGAGAAACACCAGGATCTGGAAAATACAGGTTTGCTGCTGTACCTGGAAAGTCACAGAACCACAGAATTATTGAGGCTGGAATAGATGTCTGAGATCAAGCCCAGCCTATGAGCTAACACCACCACATCGACCAGACTATATCACCAAGTGCCACATCCAATCTTTCCTTAAACACCTTCAGGGATGGAGACTCCACCACCGGAGTCTATTCCAGTGCCTAATTACCCTTTCCATGAGGAAGTGCTTCCTCATATCCAACCTCAACCTCCCATGATCCAGCTTCAACCATGCCCTCTCGTCTTGTTACAAGCTGCCTGGGGAAAAAGCCTGACTCCCACCTGACTACAACTTCCCTTTAGGTGGCTGTAGAGTGTGATAAGGTCCCCCTTGTGTCTCTTCTTCTCCATGCTAAACAACCTCAGCCTCTCCTCATAAGACCTTCCCTCCAGTCCCTTCACCAGTCTTGTTGCTCTCCTCTGGACCCGCTCCATCACTTCAACCCACACAGAACCCACGAAGCCACACATAAAAGTGAGACTTCTAGCTTCCAAGCAGTACCAGAGGTGGTTTCCATCTCTGGTATTGGCTTCTACTGCAAGCTGCTTCTGTGGGTTGCAGAAGTGTGCAGTCCCTGAGACAGGGATGAGGTAGAAGAGGAGGGCCATGACCCACTCTGGGAAGAACTCTCTGCTGCAATTTTTCTTTATCCCCAGGTGCCTAAGGAGAACCACGGCTTCAAGGAAACCAGTGTCCATTTCCACACCCACCCTGGGGTCTGTGTCAACCTACAGCTTGAGTCTTGTTGGTTTTAGTTTTCACAGACCATCTCTTGACCTTGTTCCAGCATACCACTGTATGCCCCAAAACAGTACATGGTCTGGCAGGTAATTAGGAGCCCTTTAGAATGGGCTGCCCAGGGAGCTGGTGGAGTCGCCATCCCTGGAGATGTTCAAGAAAAGACTGGATGAGTCAATTAGTGCCATGATTGGATAGGGCTGGGTGATAGGTTGAGCTGAATGATATTGGAGGCCTCTTCCAATGTGGTTGATTCTATGATCCTATGATTTTATGAGTAGTTCTGGCTGGCAGTGTGGCTGCTACTAGCCCCACACCCTGAGTTTGCCATAGTACACTACTTCAGCACAGCTTTCTCAACAGAACTGCTCAAATACTCTGCCAGTCCCTGGGCTTCCTCACAGGCACATCCAAGTGTCTCTACTTCAGCTACTTCCTCAGCCTCTAATTCCTTTTTCCTATTATCATCTTTCTCCAAGTTTAACTTCCAGCTCCCATATGCTGCTGCCTCCCTGTTCTGGCTTTCAGTGTGTGTTCCACTTCTTCTTCCAAATATTAAAGCAGAGGGATTTCATTGGGCATCTCCTTCTGATTTATCCTAACTTGCAGTGCCGAGCATTTAATCCAGCCATCTCCAGCTGGAATTGAAGGACTGTAGCCACACAACATGCAGGGGTCCTACCACTCTTCAGAATCCTGCCTCTGGTTCATCTCTTTTTCATGGGTTGAGTGACAATCTTTATTCTAGCAACTCATGGACCAAGGTCTCGTGTCTCCCCTTTTTCCCAGGCCTGGCTCTGATATATCCTGGGCATCCCATTTTCAGCTCTCACTTACCTGAGCAACAGAGAACTCACAAAGACTTCTATTATAGCCTCCTTGAATACCCATCTCTGCCCCCACTTCTCTGAAGGGGCCTAACAATATACACCCTCCCAGCAGCAAACCAGGCAGCCAAAAGCCTGAGCAGAGCCTAACAAAACCTCCGAGACTAATGTAACAGCCACTGCAGAAAGTCCTGGCCAGGTCAACCCCACCCTTACCTTAATTCTGAATTCAGCTTTTAGCATGGTCTCCTTAGCATGCAGACAAAGCATTCAAGTGCCTTGGCTTTCCTGATGTTGGGCAAAGCACAAAAAGTAGCAAGGATTGGTCATGGCAGGTTCACTCAGTAAGTTGTCTGCCTCCAATTCTTCTTCTCTGATGTCTTTCCGCACACAAACATGTCCCAAACGTGAAAGCTGCACTCGATGGAGACATCCGGACGTATCCAGACTCTACTAACAATCAGTGTCTCGGGCAGACAGTCAATCCAAACAAGTTCTCCATTTGTCTAGCTCTTGCCTGGCTGCACTTCTGTACATTTGTAACTGTTTACACTGAACTAGCTTCTGCCATTTCTGTCTCTGGTTGCTGGAATTAAATTCCTAATGCTGTCAAGCCTGCTCTGGTGCACGCCTCCCTGGGACACACGAGCAGCAAGGAGTTTTCTTTGAAGACCATGCTGCCAAGAAGAAAGCTGGAAACATCCCCTGGACATGTTATCTCTGTGCACGAGACACCAGGTCACTGAACCACAGCCCAGTGACTTTGAGTAAGCACAACACTGGCCAGCAAGACAAGGAGACAGAAGGAATGTGAGTGGCAGGCATGAATGATTTGGAGTGATGCCTTCACACTGGACAGGCATGGACTCAGAAGCCCTGCAGGGGAGGCACGGGGTGATGAGACATCATAGAACTTGATGGCTCTATTGGGCAGTAAGACTGTGGAGAAAGGCCTGCTTCCCTGGCTTTACTCTGGTGTGAGACTTCTTGTGTGTGAAGACAGCACATGAGAGCATGCCAGCCACCTGGGCTTCTCACTTCACAACAGCCAAGTTCTCTTAGGCTGCCTCCATTGAATGCCTGCCTTACAGCTCCCTTCACTTGCACTGTGTGGTCTCCTGCATGTGGGGCTGGTTATGGGGCAGTCAGTCAGAGGTAGCCAAAGCAGGAAGATACTTGCACATGATTAAACAGGATGAAAACAGGCCCTTCGGCTAGCCTGAATTCCTGCCAAAATCAACACCAGCCATTCAGTCTCCAAAGGGGATCTTTATCACCAAAGCCAGAGGGACTGAGAATGGGATTTTCTTGTGGCACAGGAAGACAGAAGACCCATGGGGATATATTTTTCATATGCCCATGGAATTAATCTGAAAAAAAGACAGAGAAGCATCTGTCCACTCAATGAACACCAGCAGTGACAACCTCCCTCAAGTTTCAGATGATGCTAGGACACAGGGCATGTGCTGAGCTGTGGAAGTGGCACCTGCCAGCAGCAAAGAGGCATTTCTTAAGTGTGTTTGCTCTACTGGCTGGCTGATTGCAAGGAGCACGTGGGATTATCTCCTGCCTGTTTTCATGTCTTGGAAGCCTGTAATTAGAGAAACATTTTAAAGCCTGAAGAACTAAGTACAACAGAGCAAATCACTGCTGCAGCTCTGGCCATCAAGTGATTCCTAGCATCCTGGCTAGAAAAAGGAGGTTCAGGGGTTTTGCAGCCATCCACAGCTTAACTAGGTGTTAAGCAGCCCTCTGCTTCCTAATTAGTAGACCACAGAGAGACAGTGAGACAGACAGACAGGGAGAGTGCTCTGAGATGGGGAGTGAAAAGCTATAACTGGGAATCTGAAGGCCAGGAAGAAAGAGGAGGGGGCAGAGGCCTGTGTAGAACATTTCCTTGTTTGTGCTGAACCTGAAAACCCTATGGTCACCTCTGTATCACAAATGCTTCCTTGGGACTGTGCATGGACAAGGGTAGACAAGCAGCAGCACGGCCTGGGGCCACAGCAGAGTCATGCAGAAAAGGAAGATGACAACAATCGGAGCTCCCAGAGCATTTCTGTGCTGGGTTCCAGGATGCTGACAGCCTCGTCTGTGATTGTGAGGAATTTGGCTCCAGCTGGCCGTACCCCTGGCTAAGGAGGAACTGAATCAAGGGAGGGAGTATGTGAGTGCAAGTAAGTGGGACAGCCTCTGGGCAGAGCTACAAAGCACCAACACCACACACGCTTGTACAAAACCTGCCACCTTGGACACCACTGCCCTGCTCATCACTCAAAGCCCCCTGGACCATGAGGAGTCCTTAGATCCAGTGAACAAGCACTGAGACCAGGGGGCAGGTAAAGGAGAGGTGAGCAGCTCCCCACCGGCATTGGACTGGACACGTGCACTTTGCCCCGCACCAGACCCACTCAACACCACCTGCCAGAGCCACTGTGCTTGTGGGCCTGCCTCCCCCAACCAGGAATTCTTCATCGTGGCCTCTTTAGCACAACCTGGGACAGGAATATGGTGCATGGGTTCATGCCCATCATGAAGCACCCCAATAAAAGCAGCCAAGGAATCCCCATCTCCCACTGGATCAGTCCATTCAGCTCCCAAGTGCAGCAGAAACAGAGCTGGATGCTTGTGCCTCTGGAATGGCCCCTGGGTGTGCTCCTGCCAATTGTTTGATGTAGTGTTATTTCCAGAACCCCTGCCAAGCCCGTGCTGGGCGCAAAGCAAGCCTGTAACTTTATAGGGCTGAGGCTGCAGCCTCTTCCATCGATCTAGGACTGCACCTCCTAAAATCGTGACTGTCCTTTTCCTGTTTTGCCCTCCAAGCAGGGCTAGCGTGGTGGGAACCACTAATCACAATGAGATTTTGCAGGGGCAGTTTAAGGAGAAAGTGCTGAGCCTGGGACCAGTGCTAAAAGCTGAATGCTGCTTCCTGATGCATGGGCTGAGGCAATGGCCAGCACAGTCCTGTGCACCACCTCGGACATGATGCCCATGCTTGAGAACTTTGGGCAAAGGGCAGACATATGTCAGGGGACCTGTTGCTCTGCTCCATGCCTCCTTGGCCACGTGGGGCAGCCCAACCATTTTTGCACACCAAGAGTACAGGCCATCGCTCCTGCAGTCTCAGACAGCAACAGTACTCACTTGGCCTAGGTGGGCAGGCCAGGCACCGGTCCACACCCCAGAAGAGCCCCACACTGCCACAGCAGTCCTCCAGCTTGGTCAGCCCCGGCAGGGGGTTGGTACACTGCACAGAGAGAGAACCAGAGGGTCAGGCTTCTGTGGGATGCAGAAGGATGAACTTCTGTCCACTGTGGCCATTTGGCACAACAGAGGCAGAACCAGCATAGGAGACAACAGTTGGAGTCACAGGCTGGCACAGCCCTTCCAGCACAGCCCCGCACTGGGCTGTGGTTTAAGACAGTAAATGGTAGTGCAGTCAAGAGATACCCTTCACTGCACCCCTCAGAGGGGATTAGGACATCAAACAGAACAGGAGATGAACCAGAGATGATGCCACCCAGCAAAGCCCTGGGATCAGCCCCACGCCTGGCTGTGTAGCCAGCAAACTGGGTGCAGCCCTGCAGGGAGCCTGCGGGCAGGCACCGTTCTCTGCTTAATGAGTCCCTGTGTCCCGCATCCCTCGCCCCCTGGCAAGGCCCTCTGGATTACAGGCTTCCCTGCTGGAGCAGCGCTGCTGGCCCCACAGGCCAGAGCTGGCCCCTGTCCAGGCACAGGTGGCCGCCTGCCCAGTGCTCGCATACCAATGGGCTCGGCTGTGCGGAGCGGGGAGAGGCCAGCTCTGCCCACGGGGCTCCTCGCCCCCTCCCGGGCACAGCACTGCCCTCCCTGGCTGAGGTGCAAGCACAGCAAGGCTACCTCTGATGCCACCCTCACCCCCCCAGAGTATCTTACACAGCCTCTCCGGGCGTCCGTGAGCATCTCTGTGCATCATCTTCTGGTTCCAGCACCAGAGAGCTGCTGTTTCCCCACGGAGCGGCTGGCATTTTCCAGCCCCAGGGTCCCATCTCATTTAATTTTACAGCAGGGAATGGCTGGGATGTATCGCACTAGAAACAGCTTGGATGGGAGCTACTGCAGGGTGGGATGGAAACTGGGAGCAGCCCCTCAGAAAGGGCTGGGGAGTAGTGGAGAAGGGGAATAGTGGAGAGAGGGCTGAGTCCCAGGCGTCCAGACAGGGTCTTGCTGAGTGCAAGCTGCTCTGGGGGAGCTCACAGGTGTTTCTGTGGGTGCCAAAAACCTCTGATGCTTTTCCAGTGACACAAGACAAACATATGGGGAAAGACAAAATAAGAAATGATGATGACTGTGGGACAGTGGTGAGAAAGCCTCGCATGTGCCTTTGCTTCCCAAGGCCCAACCAAGCCGTCCAGGAAGGCATCGTTCCATGGAAATCAGACTTTCATTTATCGTCTGAGAGGAAAAGGAATTTTCCTATGTTTTATATGTTTCCTACAATAATCTCAGAGTGTGCCTATAAATGTTACTATAAATAGGGCACCCTTCTTAAACGAGGCTGTGTGTGAAAGCCATCAAGTCTGCACTGTGCTGCCCCAGGGCACAGCTTGGTGGGGGCAAGGCAGCAAGGTCTCCCTGTTGGGCCAAAACAAGGAGTTTTCTTCCCAAGTACTGACACACTGCTGCTCGTGCCCGTGGCACCTGGGTGATGCCCACACTGACAGCGAACAGCTTCACACAATGAAAGGCTCCTGTTGCCCTGTATGCCAATGCAACCAACATGAATCTAAACCAGCTCCGATGCTTGACAGGCAAGCCTTTACCTGCCCATGGAGAGCCTCCCGAAAGCACCTCCCCAGCAGCCCTGGGGCTCTCTGCTGCTGCTGGCCGCTCTCCGTGGCAATGCTGTTGCCATTCCCATGGGCATAGGTGTACCAGGGTGCAGTGGCCAGCTGAGGCACCAGGATGGCCTCCACACTGTTCTCCTCTGACACTTCTGCATCACCTCGCACTCTGGCCACCTGGTGAATCTGTACGGTGGCTTCTGGAGGATGGTTGATGTGGACATTTACCAAGGAAGGGTTCAGGGAAGCTGGAAGATGAGTTTACATCACAGTTGTGACAATCTGGCAACAATATGGGACCCAAAGAGCATCTTGTCATCAACAAAGTCACAAGGGAGGAAAGGTAGACTGATCCCATCAGGAAATCTCAAGGAAGATTGCATTTAGGAGTAAATACTGCTCTGGCCCAGGAACAGGGCCAAAATAATCCTCAACAAGCCAAGCCCTTCAGAAAACGGGGGAGCCACTTTTCTAACAGCCTGGACTGAAAAGGAAAGCATAAAGAGGTAGCAGCCTCATTGGGCCTGTTAATGGACATCTGAAGAGCACCCAGTTAGGAGAACAATGTGAGGTCTGGAGCCACTGGCCACACTCACCCAGCTGGTTGGACAAGGGCAGGGTATAGGTGGAGTGTCTCACTGAGCCACCAGCTGCGGTCTTTGGGGCTCTCCTTCCTTGCTTCTTTTCCAGAGATGGAGCTGGCAGGTGGCAAAACTTCCCCGTGGAGTTGGAGGGGCACCAGCACTCATCCCGGCCCACACAGCGCCCTCCATTCAGGCAGGGGATCTGGCAGAAGTCTGCAAGACAAAGAGAGGTCTGCTTAGCAAAGAAACTGAGACACTGCCTCTTGCAAAGGGGCAGCTGGGGAAGGACAGGGAGCTGGATCTGGGCCAGTACTACTGCCACAGCACCCTAGGATCAGGCCCAGCCCCAGGATGGAGTCAGTATTTGCAACCCAGAGGCAGCCTGGTGTTCTTTCTGTATACCACCATCTTCCTCAAGATCTGCTCAGGACTGGAGTCCTGGGTTGAAAATGACCTGCTGGGACCTGGGTTCAAAGTCCACCTGGGACACTCATGCAGGGCAGCCCCCCAGGGCCCAGGTGGTGATGCTGGCACAGCAGATCCCTCTGAGAAGGGCAAGAGCTATGGCAGCTGCATGTTGCTGAGCCAGCACAGTTCCTTCTTTACTGCACTGCCCTCTCTCAACTTGGCAGGGTTTTTGCTCCCAGCCAAGAAGGGAACTAAGTGGAGAGGCAGAAGGAGAGAACGGGCAAAGAGCCACATCCTCAAAGTCTGTCTCCCAGCCAGCCCTGGCCCTGCTACCAGTTCACGTGGACTAAGTGCAGAGTGGGTCTAAAGAACCAGGGGTAATTAATTTGCTCAGGCTTGGAAAAAGCATTCACAGATGAAAGTGCAGTCACATCTTTTCTGGCCTCATCAGGTACTTGGAGCAACCTAGAGCATTTCTCAGTGTGAGTGACACTCAGGCAAAGCATGGGATTTCCTAAGAGATCATTGTGACTCATCTCAGTGTGAGATGAGATACTGCTGCTGCACATTCTTGGATGGCTTGTCAAGCTCATCCCAGAGAATAAGCTCCCACCCTGCTCCAAGTTTATTTGCTCAAACCCAGCGAGCGGTTTTGAAGGGAAGAGTCCCATCTTTGGGCTGGGATCCTGACAGAAATTCCTGTGAACCCCATATCAGTTGGTCTCCACTACAGCCAGACTTTGAACCCTCTTAGTGTTAGAAGAACTTCAGAGTCAGAGGCTTTCAGAGGACAAGTCCCTCTAGGTCCTGCAGGCTGCTCCCACCAGTGGCCTCCAAGACTCACAGCCGAGTGTCCCAATGACCTGATAAGCAATCCCAGCAGCTCTAAAAGGCAAGCAGAGGTTTCTGCAGCCTTGGTTATACGAACAGCTTGCAACCTGCAGCCAGCTCTCCTGGCTGCCACGTGAGTGAAAGGAGAGAACAGGAGGAAATTAGATGATGAAAGTTAGCCCCAAGACAGGATGCCAACGAAAGCAGTGAGCTGGCTCTGAGAAGGAGGGGGTGGCCAGGCTTGGCTGCAGGCCTGACTCGAACACACTCACCCCCTCTACCTGGGGCGGGATGGAAACAGAAGTTGCTTGCCCAGGACAGAGAACAATGAGGCAAGGTCTGCCTTCCTCCCCCAGAGACAGAGGTGGAGTAAGCCCCAAAGACCTGAGAAGACATCTTCCAAGGCACTGAGAGAGGCCATCTCCTCCTCTCAGCCCGGTAGCGGCCCAAGTGCTCAGTCTGGAGAGGTAAGAAAAGGAGGAGGAGTGCAGGGGAGCAGGCAAGATGAGCTGAGAGCCCTGGGGTGCTCACAGATGCGGAAGCCAGACTTGGGATCATGGTCATGCCCTCCTTGACTATAGAGAGTGGTGGTGTCTCCTTTCTCGCAGCTGTTGTAGCAGCGTCCACTCCGGCATGTCTGTTTGCAGATGGTGGGTGTGAAGACAATTTTTATCTTCCTAATCTTCTCTGTCAGGTTGGCCCCTGTGAAAGAAAAGGACAATCCTAAGTGGTAACAACATCTTCAGGCCAGGACACCAATAATTCTCAGCTCAAGCTCTAAGTATTCCTGGAGCATGGAGTGGTCTGTGTACCTCCCCAGGGCAGTGAATCTTCTTGCCCCTTGCTCACTCCAGCCTGTCCTTTGCTCCATTAGTAACAGAATGATAGAAGAGTCTGGGTTGGAAGTGACCTCTGAAGATTATCTAGTCCAACACCCTCTGCAGCAAGCAGGGGCATTCTCAACACACTCTGCCTGCCCAGCTGGAGCACATCAATCCTGCTCTGAATGAACACACACACATTAATTCCAGCACCAAGGGTGTTTTTCTGCTTTAGACAATATTCTTTCTCCCAGCCATGTCAGCAGCTGGGAAGACTGGCTGCCCTTTAAACCACTGGAAGGTTTATGCTTCCACATAAGCATTCATTCTGATATCTGTCAAAGAGTGCATCAGGGCTTGAAAATCCAGCGTCTTCCTACAAGTGCTCACTGATCTTCTGCAGTTACCTGCAGTCCCCTCCTAGTTTTCAACATCTCCACATTAGATATGGGGAGAAATTGCACTCACAGCTCTTGGAGTTTTGTGGAAAACACACAACAGACAGAACTATTGTGTAACCATGAGCCAGCTGTCTTGACACCAGAGCCCTCCATCCCTGCCCACCAAGACAGCTGCTTCTGTGGATGCTCCTCTTTCTGTGCCAGAGGCAGCAGTTGCATCTCAGGCCACTTTCAGATTACAGCTTCAATCAGGCTCACAGCTGAATGTCACACAGTGACTCTCTGGGGAATCATTGCTTCAGAGGGAGCAAAGCTGTGAAAGACATCTTGCATCTGCCCTAGCTGGGAAGGCACTGAGGCTCAGCAACTGCATGTCCCAGCAGCCTGGTCTGATCCCTGCTCCTGTCAGAAAGCACCAAGGGGACAGCCAAAGGGAAGAACTAGATGCTGGTTGCACAGTCTGATCTCAAGGGCTGCCCAGACCAGGGAGGAATCAGCTTGACTTGGTGATCTCAGAGGTCTATTCCAGCCTCAATAATTCTGCGATTCGGTGAAGCTGGGAGACATCATTCCTACAGACTGAGGCAATCCCCCTTCAGGACAGCATCCTGGAGTGATGCCTCCCACCTCTGGGAGGCATTAGTCACATCACCCTGGCACCTCTCCCCTGCTGTCAGCATTTTGCTCCCTCAGTCTGTTCTTCTTCAGTAGGGTTTTTTCTTTGTCAGGTCCAGCTGACCTTTCCTTTACATCCTACCCAGTAGTACAGGACCAGGAGTTCAGGTTTCCTTAGGCCTTTCCTATGACACCCCAACAAGAAGCCCCAACAGAGTGAAAGCCCTGGAGACCTTACCCCTTGTAGATAAAGAGTGCTCCTGGGAAACCACATGTGGCCCAGAGCTGCTTTGCTCATGTCCATTCCCATTGGGGAGTGCATTAGAGATGAGTTGGCTGTTGGTGGTTGGGTAGCGCCGGACAGTTCGTGATGGGCCTGTGTCCTGGGGGGGAACAGGAGAGCCAATTCTGCTCTGAGTGCTGTGGAAGAGAAAAAAAAAAAAAGAAGTGACACTCCTCACAAGTAACTGCTGACCCACAGTGCCTGTCCACCAGGATACCCTGCAGCAAACTTCACTACCATGCTGCCTGAGCCTCCACCTAGGCACAGAGTTCTGCCTACCTGAGCAGGGTCCAACTCCTCACCTGCTTCCAGTCATCAAAATGGCACTGTTTCACTCTAGAGACTATAGTACTCACCAAGATAGGCTCCCCGTACCATCACATCAGGCTGCCCCACCACAGAAGTGTCCCGCTGCCCTGAAGAACCTCTACCAGCCCATCATGCGCAAGGGCTGACCCTTTTCCCATCACACCCTTACTCCATCAAATATAAGCAGCTCCAAGTACACTTGTTCTTATGGTGAGAACTTTCTTAGGACCTGTCTTCCCAGTCCCAAACAAGCACCATGAAAAAAGCAAGGCAGTCTAAAGAGAAGCTAAGGCAAGCAAATAAGCAAAAGAGAAAATTATCAAGAACTCATGCCTGTAAGTGCAGTTACAATTTTCTGCAGTAACTTAATTTATGGCTCTTGGTGTTTTTTGGGAATTAAACATAGAGACGCCACCCAGCTCACAAGGTGACACTTCTTATACTCTTTTTTAAAGCCCTGTAGACTGCTAGGCAGAGGACTTTGCATTAACCCAGCAAAGCAGCACATCTTCCTCCACTGCACTTGCTCCCATTCCTTTCTACTGACTGGCAGCACCAAGCTTCCAACAGGGTGCTCTGTGCTTACCAGCAAATGTCTCTCTCACTCTTGCCTGCACCACCTGTGAGGAAAAAGGCTTTAGTACACCAGGGACCAAAATATTTTGGCTTCCCGTATGCCCCCTGAGTTTCTTTGAAAGTCCCAGCCTTGAATTGCCTTGCAACCTCACTTAAACACTGACAGGTCTTCTGCATACCCTTTCCAACACCTCCATTTCTGACCAATGGCTGAGGCAAAGAGCCTAGCTCAATCCCACCAAAGTGTCCAGAGAGGTCCATCCCATTTTATGGATTTTTTTTGCCATTTCCCCTGTCACAGTCAACACAAGGGAGGTGCTACAGAGTCTACAAGAAACACAGATATCTAAATCCAACAAGCCTGGACGATCCAATGAGTGTTGGCTTACAGCAGCTCTGGCTCACTGACGTTTCTGGCTCGGATTAGCTTGGAATAAGGGGTAAGGGATGAGAAGATGGAAAGCGAGCTAATGCTGTGCTGGTTTTTAAACAGGTCAAGTGCAATCCAACAGGTAACTGTCGCCCCTGAACAACAGAATGGAAAATATGATGCACAGGTCCAGGTCAATTAATTGGGAACCGAAGGCAAGAAATACAGAAGTGGAGTCAAATCAGTGGGGTCTGTGGAGAACCCCTCTTGTCAAAGGACTCCTTTATCTTAATTGAATATAATTACACACATGCACACTGACAGGCTGAGAGCCCACGCTGCTCTGATAAAAAAATAAACATGGCAGTACAACGTCCATCAGGCACACGTGAAATGAATAACAAACTGGCCCTGTGACAGAACACAAGAAGCAGTTGTCACCGGGGAGGGAATCAGATGGGCTCCAGGGTGATCAGTACAAGACCTGGCACGGTTCAAGGGCTTCATCTGGAAATAAATATTATTATTATTTCAAAATAAACACAAGATCAACATTGATAAGGTCTGCTGCTGACACAAACATTTGCAGTGTGGTGTATCGTGATGAGAACAGAGCAATCACACAGAGCATTTTGGATCACTGCAGTGGGCAAATCCATCCAAGCAAGATGGGATTTTAATAAAGCCAAATGCAGAACTACACTTCTAGGAAGAAGGAATGCACGCAGCAGTTGCAGACAGGAGACAGACCTGGAAAACAGCAATTCTGTAAAGATTTTGAGGGTAATGGCAATCAATTAAATATCAGCTGTCAGTACATTGCCCTCAATTATGTCAGAGCAGTGAAACACTGCAGGAACAGGGAGGTATTTTTGCCTCCCTATACACCTAGTCTAGTTGAGAGGCATCCTTGCCCATGGCGGGGATGTTGGAGTAGATGATCTCTAAGGTCCCTTCCAACCTAAGCCATTCCATGATTCTATGATCTCACCACAGCAAAGTATAACACAGAATCACAGAACCTTAGAGGTTGGAAGGGACCTCCAGAGATCATAAAGTCCAACTTCCCCGCCAAGCAGGATCCCCTAGGGTAGTTCACACAGGAATGCATCCAGGTGGGTTTTGAAAGTCTCCAGAGAAGGAGACTCCACAACCTCCCTGTAGCAGTGCTTTGTCACCCTCACTGTAAAGAAGTTTCTCCTCATGTTGAGGTGAAACCTTCTGTGTTTCAGTTTGCTCTTCCTTGTCTTACTGCTGCTGACCAGCAAAAAGAGCTTGGCCCTATTCACTTAACACCCACCCCTCAGATATTTATAGACATTGATGAGATCTCCTCTAAACAATCCCAGCTCTCTCAGTCTCTCCCCTTAGGGAAGATGTTCAAGTCCCCCAGTTATTCTTGTGCTCTTCAATGGACTCTTTGCAGTAAGTCCGTCTCTCTCAAACTGGGGAGCCCAAAATTTGACACAGTATTCCAGGTGTAGTCTCACCAGGGCAGAGCACAGGGGGAGAAGAACCTGCCTAGACCTGCTGGCTATACTTTTCCTGATGCACCCCAGAATGCTATTGGCTCTCCTGGCCACATGGGCACATTGCTGTCCCAACATATATATATATATATATGTGTGTGTGTGTGTGTGTGTGTGTGTGTGTGTGTGTGTGTGTGTGTGTGTTAAAACATCACATCTAGCTCTTGTGTGAAATAAGCCACATCTTCAGAGGAATGTTTAAAAAATGAAAGGATACAGGGGAAAAAAAAATAATTTGAGGCCTGGTGAAAATGCCTTTCTGAAAGAAAGCTGAAGAGTTCAATCTCGTCAGTTTAGCAAAAAGAAAGATGAAGAGGTGCCCTAATTACAAGGCACAGATTCCTCCACAGACACAAAAGACCAGGTGTAAAGAGCCTTGTAATCTAACGAAGAAAGCCAAACCATGAAACAACATCTGCAAAGCCAAGCAAAGGATTGCCTGCTAGCAATCACGTCCACACACAGCAGCCTAGCTGCTTTCCTTCTGCACAAAAACACCCCAGTGGTGGATGCAACTCCTGAGAACATTGCTTCAGGAGAGGGAAGTGTGCTGTGGGGAGATAGCGCTGGAACAATGCAAATGCAGCTAAATAAAGATGCATAATCTCTGCTGTCCTGGAGGTGATTTTAGATTATCTAACTGATCGCTTCTGGCCTTCAGCTGCAGGAATCCAAGAGTGAACGGTGTTACCCCAGAGGCAGAAGTTCCCGGTTAGGATACTCATTACCCAACTGCTTTCAACACAGGAAAACGTTGGAAATGAGGGCTCAGCTGCTGAGAGGGGGCGTAAACAGGACTTCTGAGCAGAAGCAATAAGGCAGAAATACCACTTCTAGAAAGAAGGAATGAGGATGGCAGTTACAGATAGGAGACAACCCTGGAAAATAGCAGTTCTGTAAAGATTTTGAGGGTAATGGCAATCAATTAAATATCAGCTGTCTTGTTGTACAGACACTCAGCTTTGCAGGCTGAAGGTTCCTATGCTGTTTGCAGTAGACTCTGATTACAGGTCATTGAGGAACAGACAGCAAATGTGATTGGTCAAGGAGCACAGATGGATAAGAACATTCTCACCTGCTGATAGAAATGCTTGTTAAAATCTAGATCTAACCTGAGATGAGGACAGCAAACAGTGTTTGTTTTTGCTTAACAAGCAATGCTAATCAGACTAATTACAGAGAAGTGAAGCTTATTTCAGTCTGCTTCAGTCCCTACCAGCCTCTTTCAGAAGCTCTCCTGAGATTCTGCAGCATACCACTTACCCCTGATGGCTGTAGGGGCCTGGCATGACCTGGGCTACTAATCAGCCCTCCTGCCAGCAGCAGAACTTGTACTGCCTGTTAACTACTGCTTTGTTATCTGGTGTACTACTGCCAATATTTTGGTGACAAAAAAAGTCTGTATGGAGCTCTAAGGAGGCTAGAGGTCTGTTGAGGGATAGTCCAGAGCTAGGTGAGAACTAAGAAGCCCTGGAAGCTTCTCTGCACTCTGGTGAGAGACTCCAAGCACAGTCCTGTAGGTGGATGTCATTGGAGTTCCAAGGTCTTTTACTGTATAGACACAAGCATCCCAAGGAAAAGAAGTGAGTGTCCCCCAGACCAGCAACATTCACTATCCTAGTGCTGGTCACCCGAGGGCAATTTCAGCCCTGAGCTATGAAGAGTCAGCCAGTGAAGGTGACTGATGGCATAAGGCAGAGAAATATCAACTCATATTTATGCTACCTGCAAGTAGCAAGACTTGGCTGGGTGCTGCCCATTGCTTGTCTGAAGGAGTTCCACCTTTGGCCTTACAGACAACCCCTGTCATTCCCAGGGTCATCTGATTCTGTTAAAAAACAACAACAACACCTAAACCAAAACAAACAAATAAATAATTAATAAACCAAACCAACTAAGCCCCAACATATGAAGGGCTTTAAATAAAATAATCATTAGCATTTCAGTTACAAAAAGAAGTGGATTATGTGTGCTTAGTGAGAGGGGCAGTGCTAATTTCACAAAGGAAAAACAGAGCAAGAACATTACTCCATGGCTTGCAACACTTGAGGAAAAGCCATCCTACTGGGATCCTGTTGGCAAAGCATTCCAGAGTGTGTCACAGCAGGAGGAGGCAGATTTGCTTTGAATTAATTTGTTTATTTGGTTCTATTCTAGGCGGATGAGCTATGGGATTTGAGGACTGAGCTGAGTAACACCATACTAGCCCTACATCAATGGCAAAAGGCATCTTTCCATCTCAGTTTGTCAGTCCCAATCCACCCTTAAGTAATGCCAAGTGGCTGGCTCATGGTCAGGGAACAGAACACAGGGCTGCTCCCCTCCAAACCTTCAGTGAGTCCATGCTGGGCAGACAGGAGCTGGCTTGCTTGTAGGGTCTTGGGAAATGAACCTGATCTCACCACATCAGAACAGACCTGGCCAGAAGGCATTAGCAACCCCTAAGCATTTGATGGATCTTTATACATGTCTGGAGCTTGTTCAGTTCCCAGGGATCTGCACTGCCACAAGTCCTCTTGTTGGTGTGGCTGCCTTAGAGTAAGAGTCAGAATGGAAAACAGATCAGCTTGTGCTACCACTCACTGTGCCTCAACCTGCTCAGGGAAGAGGCACTGAAGAGGCACAGGAGGTTGCACATCAAGCGCTCTGCTCCAGGATACTTCAGAGCCTAGGGCTTCACATTCAATCAGTCTTACAGCCTTCCTCAGCACACAGTACTACTCACTTCCACTTTTCCAGCCGGGCACATGGCCAGCACAGATCACTGCAAAGAGGCAGTGGTCTCTTCCTTTATAGGCGACCGTCTGCCAAGCAGCTGGTTTCCCTGCTCTTCATCCATCAGAGCTGCTGACGCTTTTCCCCAAGTCAGGCACAGCCTCCAGGGCAGAAGCAGCATGAAAGCTCCTTGGACCCCTCTCCTTCTGGGCTGGCCTGTGGCGCCCACCGCTGCGGCACCCAGCAGCAGCAGCAGCACTGGTTCAGGGGAAAACACAGGGCACAGAGAGAAGGTAGAGAGAACTGAGTTCTCTGTCCAGGAGCATGAAGTGTGTGTTCCTACTGATCTTTAAGAGGCTGACAGCTGGAAAAGTCACTGGCTGAGATTCTTCAGTCACCAGCACGTGGAAAGTTTCACTCCTACAGATATCAGGTGCTAATCAAAATCAAAAGACATTCAGGACAGGAGGGAGCTGTGCAGACACTGACCTGCATCTGCAACAGTTCAAAACTGCCCAACAAACACTTGCCTCTTCTGAGGTGCAGGTCAAGGACCTGGACTCACCATAAGCCCCAAGGACACATGCCAGAAGTCTGAGGAAGACCTGGTGCCTTACATTCTAGTGCTACACATCCCTGCAGGACCCATATAACACCTGTATGACACTCAGCAAGGTACCTGCACCTCTGCCTGTGTATAAAAGCTTTATTTTACAAAAGTTTTGTTTCTGGGTACTCTCTGCTCTACATTTACTTTAGAGACAGCGGGTTAGAGAAGGTACAAAAATGTTGTATTCCTCAGATATAATGGCTCTCCTGCCCAGTCCCAGACGAACCTGCGAGGTGCCTGGTCTGCCCAGAGGAGATGAGTGGCATCTCTCTGAGCTGACAAGCTCCTTACAACCACATAAGGGAACACGAAAACTGCTCTTTTCTGAATCAATCACCTTTTGTTGTTGTTATTTAAAGCCTGCAATTTCAAGACTAGTTACACAGAACCACCATAACAAAGTCTATATCACCAAGACCACAGGGCCCTGAAAACAATACTAGTTTTCTAACCCAGGTCAATCTCTGATCACTTTTGATGATCACGGTTCCCTGAGTAAACAAAAACCACAGGGGATCCAGGTGGGTATAAAGCTGTGGCATCTCTTGGAGATCTAACACCAGCTTCTTAAGGCTAGAGGCAAAGATGGCAAACTCTTCAAAGCACTTCCCTCTCCAGTCTTTCCTGGATTTAGCTTCTATCGGCCCCTCTTCATCCAGCTGTTGACTTTGGCCAAGTGGCTGGTGAGCTGGGAAATGGTGAGCTTTGTGTTTGCGTAAAGGAAACACAGAGCCAAGTGCCATAGGAGCATTGCTGGGTTTTCATCCAGCCCGTCTCACGCTATTCCCAGCCAAAGCCCCACTGACCATAGCCTCAGGCACTGTGGAGAGAGTGAACAGTGGACAGTGCAGTCAGCAGGGAGGGGTGCTAACCCCAGACAAGGCAAGGGCTGGCCAGAATGGAAAGTCACTCTTCCAGCTGGAAACGAATCTGTGCCTTGCTGAACATCAGGGAGAGATAATAAGGACCACCACGGAGGGCAACAACAGAGTGGGACAGTACTGGCCAAAACAAAGCTGCATATAAGCAGGCATTGGAGAACAAAACATTTTCCCAGGGTCCAGAAGCCTCCATTCCAGGACCAAAGCTCACTAAGCTCCATCTCTCCAAATACAACCAGCCTGCTGCCTGGGATGAAGCTTCTGCTTCCAGCCACACAACAGAGGCAGCGTGCCACCCAGGGAAACTGCTGCAGCATTAAGTCCACTCCAGCTTCTTGAGCCTGCATGCACAGCTCCAAGGCAAGAGGGCTCAGCCAGGATGGGGGCTGAGTCATGCTCAGCCCCTGATAACCTGCCAGGCCAACAGGCAGGTTCTCCCCTGGCTTTTAAATGCTGAACACTATACTTGGTGTCTGTCTTGTCCATTTGCCTGTCCCTTTGGCTAGATGCCCTCTCCACTCGGGGCCATGGGGACCAAAATCGGTGATTCACTTCCCCCTTTGTAATGCTCAGCAGTTGCTGATTTTCCACTAAAACATCACAAAAGAATGGGCAGTCTCAACACCAGCGTCTGTGTCTACAGAGGGAGAGAGAAGCAGCCAGCCTTGGAAAGCAGCAAATTGACCGCAGACCAGAAACTTCCCTTTTCTTGGATTCGGAACAGGTTCCTCAGCAGGCAGACAGGATTCATGGCTCAGTCTGCAGACCCCTGAGCACAGGACAGGCATTGCCTAGAGAGCACTCCAGCTTATTATCAATTAGCTCACAAACACACTGAAAAGGAAGACAGCTCTGTTAGGACTCAGGGAAGAGGGAGAATACCACACCATACAAGGCACCTGACTTCAAGCCCACTCATATTACATCCATAAATCTTGGCTCAGTTTATTATCCCACGAGCAACAGAGACAGCACTGAAACCTGCCACTGTCCCTCCTTTGGCATCCTTCATCCTTGGTATACTTCATGCAAGCGAGGCAAACACCAAATTCCAATGCCCCCTGCCCTCCAGAGTTTGCTAGAAGACAAGGGAAGCTCTCCTGCCCAGGAGAACCAGCCACCAGCCTACACCAGGCAGGAGACCTTACTTGCTGAGCCAAACAGGACCTGCCTACCATGAAGGACACAGCATGACCATCTGGTTGCCTTTGTGCCTGATTCACAGTTACCTACAGATCTCATGCCAGACAGGACACCATATATAGGCAACTGGACATCATGAGGACATCAAGGCAAGGGGCAACCTCACCGCTTACCACAAGAGATCTCAGTTGCCAAGGTGTTCCCCTCCCATGCTCATGTGGCACCTCGTAGTGCCACAGGCACAGCCCACACAAGTCAGGTCACTGAGCAAGAAGGAAATCGTCCAATTCCTCCCATTCTTGTGAAATCTCAAAAGCTTCTCTGGGCGGAGGTGCCACTGACAATACCCTTTGCCTTGGGCATAAAAAGCACTGCCAAAGTGGGACTGTATAGGCAGGAATGTGTGTGTCAGGTTTCCTGCTCCACACAAACTCAAGGCTGCTGGCACATGCCCAGGAGCCACATCAATCTAGCACCTCAGATACCACCACTATGCCTCAACACAGCTAGCAAGGGGATGTCATAGCATCTATGTGGCCCTTGTTTTAGGCTTTCTCTTGTGCCATCTTGCAGTAGTAACTCCAGCTCCCTGTTCCACTCGATGTGCCAGTGACTGGCTGAGATTTCCCTGGATCTCTCACTGCAAATTGCAGCAAAAGATGTACCAAGTCCATAGGACAGTAAAGTTACCAGGTGTCTTCCCTGCGCCACCAAGCTCAGTTCCTCCACCACCACCACCCTGGCTCCCAAAGCAGTGCCAGTGCTGTAGGGCCACCTGAGCTGGCTTCCATCCCACCATGTAGTGCCTGAAAACAAAGGGGGACAAGATGGGTGGTGGACTCTATTTTTATCTTCTCAGGAGTTGCCAGACACTGCATGTGAATCACTCCAAGCACACAGAAAGCTAACAGGTCTCCAGAGGTCTAATTTACTCCTTAGCCAAACTGGCTGCTCACGTATTTCTGCACATCTCTCTGCTGACATTAAATGGCCTTGCCTTGCCATATGTGCTACACATGCCACCTGCCACTCTGTGAGTGTTCTTTGCTCTCGTATATTAAGAAGCGAGAGACTGACTCCCTGGAAGAAGTTCGTCTCTTCAAGCATGGGAACAGCACCTGCACGGTGCAGGGAGATTGCATAAACATCCTCTGTGCAATGGCACAGAACCAGGCTGTCACCAGGAACATGTCCCTGATTGGATCCATCAGACCTTAGTGGTGACCCAAAAATGGCCATAGCCGTGATTTCGTAGTGTGATGAGGAGCTGTTTGCAATCTGACTGCCTCTGAGGTCAGTGCAGCCTGCAACTGCTCTGAAGTTCCAGCGGAGCCAGCAGAGGAACCAGGCCAGGCTACTCAATTACAAATGCCTTATCTAGGCCAAACCTTTCACACTATATAGATTAAACACGGATGCAGAGGAAAACAGAGGCCACACAAGTTACCATCCAGCCTGGCCTGTGGTGTTTGTTGTGAGTTGCAGGCAAGACAGATGGCTGTGCAGCCCTCCTCTCCCCAGCTCAGCCCCAAGCTCCTTCGGGCTGAAGTGGTGAGAAAGTTGCTCCAGCTGGCTCCTCAGCCTGTATGCAGCCACCAGTGCTCAGCACCGTGATCAATGGGCAAGGTACTGCTGCCGGACACAGTCACACAGCTGCTCTCACCTTGGTGTGAAGAAACCCATCCAGAAGTGTCCAAACAGCTTCCATCACATGAAGGTCTCTACCAGTGCCACCATCTTACTGAAGACATCACTCCATGGCAACAGTTTTTGCACCATTACAAAATCAGGCATAAGATGGTGGCACAGATGTGGAGCTGGGCTGTCCACTGTGTAACATGATCATCCCACATCAGAGGTTCTGCCACCACCAGCACTTGCAGCAGTGCCTCCACTGCCCCTCTCCTCCTCCCTGTGCTCCCACAGTCAGCAGCAGGGTCCTGTCTGGCAGGGCAAGTACCTGTATTTAGGGTAGAGGGATGCAAGATGAAAGGACAACATTCAAGTTGCCCAGGGAGGTGGATGAGGCCTTATCCCTGGAGACATTCAAGGTAAGGCTCAACAGGTCTCTGAGCAACCTGATCCAATTGAGGATGCCCCCACTGACTGCCAAGGGGACTGGGCTAGATGACCTTTGGAGGTCACTTCCAATCCAAACCATTCTATGATTCTATAAACATATTAATCTGACGTTGTTCCCCCAAGCATATGGAGATCTCCAGCCCAAAAGACCCTCTGTCTCCACAAGACACAACAAACGTGAGCTGAAGACCTAGTCCCCATCTAACGAAACCTACTGCAGAGGCAATAACTGGAAAAAAGGTCCCTGCTGGCTGTGAGGTCACTCGTCTCCCCTGTACAGCAAGGAGAAAACAAGCACTCTTGAGTTTCATTTCCATCTTGTTGACTAGCAACAGTCACCCCCTCCACAAGGCTGCCAGCTTCAAAGCCCTGAAAAAAACACTTTAGCTTTGTTCATCCTTGTGCCCACTTGCACTCTGGGGAGTGTGGGGAGCCAGATGCCTGCCCCCTTCTTTAGATGGGGCATGGAGGGGGCAGGCAAGGCCTCTGTAATAGCAGGCATGCAAGTGGAGTGAAGAGATGTGTGTAGTCCTCTCATCTGGACACAGGGAGGCTTTTCATCTATACCAGAATATGCTGAGAATTCTCCCACCCACCCTGGCAGCACTGTGGATCTAAGACATATTTTAAGCTAAAATAATGGTTGAACACCCAGCAGGATGCTCTGGCCTTTGGATCTTTTAGCTCAATGCAGTTAGGTCTCCTCCCATTTCTCCATCCCCAGCCACACATAGGATTTCCCCACCTGCAACACTCAAGCCATAAGAGCTGTGTTGGGATGTGGCGATCTGTTGCCCACTACCAAAGTTTCATCCCTGCTAGGGATCAGAGGAGGAGCATCCCAGTGAGTTTATTCTGTAGTGTTCTGCACTGGCTCCAATCCCTCGAGCTGTTCACTAGCCAGAAGACTGACGCCTGGCTGAGGATCAGGAGTGCTCCTGCCTGCATATGCATGATACCTGGTGGCAAAGCCAGTGCTTCCAGGGGTACCGTGACCACAAATCTGCTCTCATACCTAGAATCACAGAATCAGTCAGGGTTGGAAGGGACCACAAGGATCATCTAGTTCCAACCCCCCTGCCTTGCCCAGGGACACCCTACCCTAGATCAGGCTGGCCAGAGCCTCATCCAGCCAGCCAGCCACCTCTCCCACATCGCCTTCAGCATCCCCACCCAGCACCAAGAGGGAGGAGCATGTTTCATGGCATCCCCAGGGCAGGCAGAAAGGCTGCATCTGCATAAGCAGTGCCTGAGATCCAACTCCTCATCAGCACAGCTCCAAGGCGATGGAGAAGGCAGAGCTCCAGTGCCGTTATCAACCTGTCATTACGTCCCTGAAAAAGTTTGGCACTTTGCTGTTGTAGAAAGTGTCATAGCTGAAAAATTAGCAGGGTGACCCTGCCAAAGCTACAGGCAACTTAATACACCATGTCTGCCCCCTCCAGATAGCCTCAGCCTCCAAGTATGCTCCCCATCTTCCAAGGCCAGCGTTTGGCTCAGTTTTGCAGATGTGGGTCTGTTAACCATTCCGCTCAGCTCCCTCCCTCCTTTTGTAGTACTCAGAATTCCTTCCAATTTGTCAAGATCTTTTCTGGCAATAAAGAATACCTTGACTCAGTGCAGGACGCCAGGGTATACAGGAAAAACACCCCTGTGACTCGGGTCTTTGGCCTCCCAAGTCCTAAGCACCGCTGGCCTCTAGTATGCAGCCTCACCACAACACTCTCTGCTGCCTAATTTGCTGTTCACTCCTACTCTGCAAAATTTCAGCCTTTCCTTATTCCAGATTTCTTTCTCCCATGGACAACTTTTTTTTTTTTCCCCTTCAGCTGTAAAAGATAGTATTTTTCCAGCCTGAATCTCTTCTTAACTCCTGCCTATATGTTTTGTTTCTGCATGCCCCTGAAAAGAGTTTCCACGCACGTGAGACAAAAATGGGGTGGTGCTGGGAGCTGTGCACCAGTCCCATCCAATACCACTCAGGGCAGCATTTCTCAGGATGATTCTGAAGAAAAGAGAGGATAATGAGTATATTTTATATGAAGACTCCTATATCTCCTTTTCAACCACTTCTTGTACCACCCGAGATTCAGTTCATCCCTTGTGTCCTGACAGCACTTGGTGACTCATGGAGAACACTCAAAACAAAAGAACAATTCTGATTTTGCTTAAGTACCACCTTACACCAAGTAAGGCAGCATACAGTTAGGTATAAGAAACTGCAGCATAATCCATATACACAAGGGTGTTGAAAGCAAGCTGGGAGCTGGGTGACAATCCTAATTCAGGCATTAGAATCACAGGATGTTAAGAATTGGAAGGGACATCTGGAGATCATCAAGTCCAACCTCCACGCCAGAGCAGGACCTTATAATCTAGTGCAGGTCACAGAGGGATGAATCCAGACAGGTCTTGAAAGTCCCCAGAGAAGGAGACTCCATAACCTCTCTGGGGAGCCTGTTCCAGTGCTCTGTGACCCTTACAGTTCTTCCTGACATTGAGGTGGAACTTCCTGTGCTGTAGTTTGCATCCATTGCCCTTTGTCCTATCACACGGTGCAAGTGAGCAGAGTTTGTCCCTTCCTTCTTGACACCCAGCCCTCAGATATTTATATACATTTATTAGATTCCTTCTCAGTCTTCTTCTGTCCAGACTAAACAGCCCCAGGTCTCTCAGCTTTCCCTCATAAGGCAGCATTCCAGTCCCTTAATCATCCTTGTAGCCCTCCATTAGACTCTCTCAAGTTGATCCCTATCTGTCTTGAACTGGGGATCCCAGAACTGGATGCAGTATTCCAGATGGGGCCTTGCTGGGGCAGAGTAGAGGGGGAGAAGAACCTCCCTCAATCTGTGGACACTTCCCTTGATCTTCTTAATGCATCCCAGGATACCATTGGCCTTCTTGGTCACAAGGGCACATTGCTGTCCCATGGATAGCTTGGATAAAACTCTCCAGTCCATGATCATGGTGCCTTAGCACTCTTGTAATATCTTTCTTTTTTATACAATTGCTACATAAATTCTATTGCCATAAATGTCCCAAATGATATATGTGCAGTATATAAAAGAAGCTACACACTGGATTTGCTGTACTACCTCACCTACCACACATACAATGCATTTATCCTGCACCCTGAGTGCAGTCTCATACTAAGCTGACAGTAGCAGCATTTTTCCATTCAGTTAGAAGAAAGAGTGCACTTGAACATTTTCTCCCAAAGCTCAGAGACTGAATTAAGCCCCTAAGAAGGTGGAGAAGAACCAGGCCTACCATAAAGACCATATTTGGAATTTAAAAGGAGCCTGAGAAGCTTACTGTCCTCCTGCTGCTCTGAAGCCTATGCAACCCCCTAGAAAGTAAATACATAAATACTTAAACCAGAATGGTGCTGACAGATTTAAAACACCAAAAAGTCAGAGCAACTGTGTCTGATGCCAGGCTAGAGAAGGTGTATCATGCAATTTAAAAACAGAAGTATTTTTAAACAAGGAGAATGACATGTACACTTCTCTTGGGTAGCTTGAGTATTTTTTATCTAGGCACCCCAGAAACCTTGTCAATGGCTTTCAACTATGTCAACGCAGGAGAAAAGAGAGATCCAGAGATCATGGAGATCTCACTGCCCTTAGTGGAATCTGGTTTCACACATTCCCACATGGGCTGGCACCAGCTTTTTTGTTTCAATTTTTTAATGAGGTCTCTGATATCTACTGAAAGTAGGCTCTGGATAAATTTTACATTCCTAAGTGCTCAGCCACCTTGTGAAAATGGTATGGGCAAAGGGAAGCACCTTTAAAAACTGTAGATAGGGCTTTTTCTTTTTCCTTTTTTTTTTTTTTCCCATTGAAAAAAATATGCCATTCAAGTAACAAGCATAAAAATGCCACAGTGGCAGAAGACAAGGCTGGAACACTGATTTACCCCAGGTATTCCATGTCACACACTACTGATCTTCCATCCCAAAGCAAAGCAGGAGACCAGCCACAGCCCATGCCATGGAGATGCACTTACACAGAGGGTATTTTTTGGCCAGGATCAGCCTTTATTTCCTCTGCAGTTTCGGTATTGATAAATTGTAACCCTCATAAATGTAAAGAGAGGGGCAGTCATAAGTGAACAGAAGAGCACAATGTGCATTCAGCAGATATGTGGCTTTCTCATAAATGTGGAAAGCTCAAAGCTGGCAAGACAGGAGGCTTCAGATCCTGCTTTAGCAATTAAGACACATCTGTCTCTGCAGCAGCATATTTAAAAAACAAGTAGTCTTGCAGTGAGCTCCTGTTTTACCTGCTAGTTCTCAATGACAACAATCAAGCTGATAGTGCCAAGCCACATCTCTCAATGGCACGTCTTGAGTGGGTATCACAGGGCGGAGAGCTCTACATCCACCTACAGACTCTGCTCTCCTCTGCAAGGGACCATACTAGACATTTGGCTGCCACCAGAACAGTGTAGAAGGTTTCAGCCAATTTTTAAAAGAGAAATACACTGTCTCCATTCAGCAACCTCTCCTGCACACCCAAGATCCTGCCTTCTGCTTGCTCCCTGTTGTTCTCATTCTTTGCTTCCAGGAGACAGATTCTGGCAAAGCCTCTCTGCTGGCATGAGGCTTCTGGTGTCCCCAAGCCATGAGCACTTGCCACAACTCCTCAAGGGTGGCATATAGCCTTTCTTCTCATCAGGCAGGGAGGAGATGTCTCCTTCAGGGTGCTAGAGAAGCGTCTCTGAGATAGGAGTCAAGTGTTGCAGGCATGTTGCAACTCAGCCCTCTTCCTTTTCCATCCTGAAAACAGGCAACTCCCAGCAACTCCCTTGCCTAAACAGAGCCCTCTCAGAGGAAGCTCCCTGCCCTCAAGAGCTTAGCTGCATTAAGCTGTCTGCACAGTGTCTCAGCACCTTATACCACAGTTGAGTCCTTTTCCTTTGCCTGAGTTGCCGGGAAAATGCTTTGCAGGTTCCAGTCATTTCCTCTTTTTCTGTACAGAGGAGGGATGCCATGCTTTGGGCAGCAAGGTTCCTTGTGTAGATGTTGGTTTATTCATGTCTGGCACTCCTGCAGGAGGGACCTTCTCAGGCAGCAGCAGCAAAGCCCTCCTTGCACGCTGTCCAGGGTCAGAGGAAGCTTGCTATCCATCCTGACAGTGAGGGGCAGGGGTGCAAGCCCTTTCCACTCCCTGCTAAATAAACAGGAATTAATCTGATACTCCAGCCTTAGGAAAACAAAGCTGTTTCCATTTAGCTCAGCTTCTGGGCTGAGGTGCAGCTCCACCCGCAAAATCATCCATCAGGGCTTTGCTTCTCTGGGCAGAGATTCAGGCTGAGATCAAGAAGAGGGAGGATTTGCAGCTAGTCCTCACTGGGAGGGCCTCTAACACCCCCAGGATTTTGTTCTCCAGAGCTCTCCCTTCCAAGCAGCACAGCCCGGGGGCCTCCTGGCTTCCTTAGTAGTTAACAAGTCCCCACAGGCTCCCTCAGATGCCTGACTCTAAACCTCCGCTGAGTCATGACCTGCTGAAGGGACTTGGGAAGTGGTACTCATTGCTCAGCCTGTATTTTAAGATATAAAAGCTTGAGCATCACCAGTTCTGGTGTCAGTAAAATAAAGCCAGAGCTGCCCTTCTCCTAGCTATATCTTCCCCTGAGCAAGTGCCAAGCTCTTCTTTAGTCCCAGGAGGAAAAGATAACGTGCACCACATAGGCAAAGCCAAAGATGCAGTGATTCTTCCCTGGCACGTCTACAGAGGCACTGATGGCTACCTGTAACACTGCTGCACTGACACTTGTGTTCAGCACAACCCTCAGGCTGATACCCAGGATCTCCACATCCTCCCAGGAGCTGCCACTTCCTACCGAGGCTGAGCACAGAAGACTGACAGTAACTTATCACCTGTTGTCACAGTTGTGCTTCCTGGGCTCTCCTAGAGGGAAGCCACAGATGGCATCATTGCTTCTCAGCATGCACTCTGGAGAGCCTGAGCATGTGTACCAGAAACAGGGCCACGAAAAGAGGTAACTGTCTGGTCATGCTATTCACCATGGCTTTAGAGTCCTCCAGACTGGGCTACTCGTCACAGTGAAGGGGAAGTCATCATAAAGCATCAAGTTCAAGTGGCTGAAGATAAGAAATAATTGTAAAGCAGACCCTCACCCAGGCAAGTCAGGAATATTTTGGACCAGGCAGGTCCTGTATGACCCAGGAGGCTGCTCCCCTAACTCACTCCAAAGACTCAACTCAGAACCCACTGAAACCCAAAGCAATCCCATCTCTGCACAGAGGTCAGGTCTCTGGGGAGGATTCGTGGGTTTTGTGGTATGCTTATATAGCATTTAACACAGCACTGTTCTAGTGCATGACTTCAGACCTTCTGATTGATACCTCCATACAAACACAAATAAACTCAGTATACACTCAAACAAAAAGAGAAAGCAAATTCACTCATGTGAGGATTGATTTTCTGTACTGGCACAGCAAGAGGAGGTTTAGAAGTCTGTAAGCTCCAACTCTGGCGCAACTCCTCTGTTAGCAATGAAACTGTGAGATTGGTTGTTTGCCCTGGATCACAGAGTCTCCTCATAACCACTGGCCTGGGAGCACCAGTGTCCTTCATCCACTGAGCCACTCAACAACTTCCTCTACCTCTTCCTTATTGACAAATCAGACAAGCAAGCCAGCTGCTATAGGACTGACTAGAAAAAGTCAGTGTCCACCAGCACTGGACCCATTCTTATCCAGGCAGAGATCAAGAGCTGGAAAAATCCAAGCTGTTCCTCTCAGACTTGAAAGTGAACTGAACTCCAGTGAAGATGGCCCCCAGTTTGCACTGCCTAAGAATCAATATTCATACTTGCAAACATGAGCAAGATCCACCTACGTTCTGGGAAGGCAAATATGCTTCTTGCTTTTGCTGCTACAGCCCAACTGTTAGACAAAAGCCTGGTGCAGAGGCACAGAAAGTACCTCAGGGATAGCACAGAAACAGATGATGTAACTGCAAGAAGCAGAACCTGAGTTCAGACAAGTTTAAGAGCATGGTTTCATGAGACAAGTGACCAACTTGGTAAGTGGATTTCCCAAAAAAGAGAGTCTGCCAAGTGCAATGGCAGCAAAAGCATGCTATCAGATGCAGATATTAACTCTCACGGGCTCCACAGATACCCTAGAAGTTGGCAGGCTGAAGGAGACACTCAAAAATACTAGGGAAACAACTCACCTAACAGCAGCAAGGCTTTCAGGTCATGTTAGTTGCACAAGATACTGTGGCGGTTTTGCTCTGGCTGGGCCATACAGTCCATGAATAAAACCTAAGTGACCAAGTTGAACAGTGAAAACACCCAGGGGCTGAAGTGAGGTGTTTTGATGCAGACCAGCGCAGGGTGCAGGAAGCCCCACACCTGCCTGCAAAGCAGGGCTGCTCCACACTGCCATAAAGGCAGGAGCCTCTACAGCATCCAGAGGGGCAGTGAGAGCTCCATCTGAGACATGCACAGCAGCCTCTGCAAATCCTTGAGCACAGCTCCAGAACACAGTGGTGGACATATCCTTCAAGCCTACCTACAGCCATTGCAAAGGCTGAGTGATAAATACCCTCACTGAAGCATGGAATACGGTGATGTCCGATGGCCTGCATGGGGAGAGAAGGAAAGGCATGACATGGTCCTTAATGGAGTCCTATTTCCCTGGGACAGAGCCAGAGGATTTAAGGTACAGCAGGCAGCTGGGCATTCAGCAATCCCAGCTCAGCGACTGCTAGACGCTGTGTCTGACTGTCTGGATGGGAATGCTCTGCCTGTGCCTGCAAGCTCCCTGTCCTCTGTGCAGAGCCTGAGGTCATGTTCCTTACAGGGAAAGCCTTCAACAGGTGCTGTATCTCCATGGGCACTGCTCTCCCTCCCCTTCAGTCCCTCCAAATAGAGTGGTGGCACAGAGGGGTAGGAGGAGGTCATTCCCGCAGTGAAACTTGTCAGCAATGCCCAGGATGGCAGGCATGAGCAAGGGCTGCATGCTTGCTCGGGCACCAAGCCTTTCTTGAAGCAACAATGACAGGGGTCTGGCCACATCTCCCTGCCAGCAGCACCTCTGCATTGCCTGAATTTGGTTCCCATCAGATTGTCTTTCATTTGGGCACCAAGATAGGCTGGCTTCAGTGAACTACTTGTTGTCAATCAATTGCTTATAAGTCATTTGAGCCCCTCCAAAACTGTAGATGGCTGAGACTAAGTGTCCAGAAGCGTCTTCAGCTCATACATTGCCTCTACTTTAGAAGAGACAGAAAAGGAACAGCTACTTTTAGGAGCAACAGGCACGTTAAAAACAATCTGCAGAAATACAGAAAAAACAAAGGCTGAGTCGCCCTCTCCTCAGGCAGCTCTAAGTGATCCTGA
Source organism: Psilopogon haemacephalus (assembly GCA_013396835.1). NCBI lineage: Eukaryota > Metazoa > Chordata > Aves > Piciformes > Megalaimidae > Psilopogon > Psilopogon haemacephalus. The sequence continues at coordinate 452,390 of VWZI01002426.1, read as the reverse complement.
CAGAGAAAGTCAAAACAGCTCAGAGAAGAAAAGATGCACCTTTCTTTCTGTACCTGCAGGGGCCCCTGCCTGGGTACCAAAATGAACTACGGACAGTAAGATGACACAGAAAGATGGATAAAACGGCTAGAATGGAATAAACAACTAGAATCTGCCAGCTGAGTATCATCACTTTGCTCATACTAGCACTTAATAGCACATCTCAGATCTATGAACTCTTCTGTGAGTACCACTTAGACATACTGCTCTTAACACATTCTCTTGGGAAAGACATTTAACACCTAGTCCTCCACCCTTTCTGCTGCTACCACAAAGAGCATTCAACTGAACAGGAGCAAGCTGCTGAGCTTCACAGTCCTCCTTCCCCACGGGACCATCAGTAGCCTTGTCCCATTCCTGCATGTACCTGGGAACCATGAGACAGTAAATCTGACAGCAAAACCATGAGACGTGGGAGTTAACTGAATCCATTGTTGAGACTGAAGTATCTGACTCCTTAAGTCAGCTCCTACAGTCCAGGGAGAAGGTTCCACCTGGAGCACGGTCTCATGAGGTGGAAGCCGTGGCCCATCTGAGCCACCTGTGCATTTATGGGGTCATCCTGCCAGGAGCCAGGTTTGACTTACACAGCCGGGACGTGCGGTGGGACGGGTGGCTGAGCCCCTTGCAGGGAGACATCTCTCCCTGCCACGCCACTCCTCCTGCGCAGGGAGCTCTCAGGGGGCCGGAAGGCAGCTGCAGCACGAGGTGGGTACTCCTGCTCGGGAACAACCTCTTCACACCGGGAGCCTTGGAAGCCTGAGCGGCAGGTACAGACCTGGGGGCGGCTGCAGGAGCCCTTGTTCTGGCACGGTGGATTGCAGACAGCTGAGGAGACACAGAAAAGCAGTTAGTGGACACAGGGCTTAGCACCACTATCGTGGCACTTGGCTGGGGCAGCATAACTTGGGTGAGCTAATCTCTTCTCTGCAGGTGACCTTCAAAGTCTGGGTGTTACTGTTGCCCTGGGTTCCTAATGCAAGGTCATCTCCATCAGAGACATGCTTCTGTTCCCACATCCCTTCACCAGAGCTCTGAAGAGCTCTTCTCAATGACACTCATCCCAGAAAGGTCAGAAATTATCAGAATGGTCTTCAGGGTCCATGTGGCCTCTGCTCTGGGCAGGAACAGGACTTCAGTCTCAAAGGAAGGGATTGCACCTTACCTCTAGTCCATTTTGGGGTCTGATTTGCACAGTCCTGCCTTGCCTGTCCCATTCAGAGCTTTTCAGCTCTCCCTCCGCAGCTGAATTTGGAGTCACTGCGCTCAAATTCCTCTGCAGCCATGGGGACTTACAGTTCATTAACTTCCTGCCCAAATCACCCTCCAACCCTATGCGTTTTCCTAATTACAGTACATCAGCTTCAGATTGCACTTCGGTAGGAAAGTGCTATTAATTATAGGCTGGATTCTAACACTTCCCAAGTCAACAGATGCCAAATTGAGCTCATAGCCCAGCCAGCAAAAGCCAGGACACCACAGCTCACTCAGGTAGGGCCAGCTTCATTGTTCTGAGGAAAAGTGATTGGAAATGCACTGGAAAACAGTGTAGTCCCTCAAAGAAGGAAAGGGCTGGCTAGTTGAAGGGTAATAAAACCTCATTGGGCAACAAAAGGTGGACATTTACCTCCAGCCACGTGAGAACTCTGTGGATGGGTTGTAACAAGCAGCCGCTACTTCTGCTGAGGGCTTCTTTCCCAGAACTGCTCCAGGGAGGCTACAGGAGCATCTGACACCCCACCACCTTCACACACAGCTATTGGGCTCTCACAAACGCACCCCTCCCTCTGGATCTGCTCTTCATCCCAGCGAGCTCCAAGTACGCCTATAAGAAACACTACTTCTGGGTAATAAACACATGCCACCTACACATCATCTCAATCCCACCAAGTGAGGGAAGTCCTAGTGCAGACTTGGAGGTCCTTTCACAGCAGTATAGCCCCCATAATCCTTCCCTCACCCCAAAACTGGACTGCCATCAGCTTTTTCTAACTAGATCATGGGTATGTTGGCTGAAATGCTTCAACTGACCTTTACTGCCATGTTAACATTCAGAAAGAGAGGGAGATATCGATCAAAGGAAGAATTTAAATTAGGCAGGGCTGCACAGGTTAAAGCCAAAGGGTTTCAAGCAATTCTCCAGTAATATAAATCAGCCACCACTGTAGACTCTGGAACAGAGACAAGGTCCTAGTCAGGCAGGAACTAACCACCTCTGGGAACTCTGGCACTCCAAAAGTTCTAATTTATAATACAAAACTCAGCTGTGATTTAAACAGGCTGCCAGTCCCTACAGTTATCTCCCAATAAATGCCTGTTTTAACAAATAGCACCAGACCAGGAAGCCTGCCATTGTAAACAACCACTTCATGTGCTGAAATACTGCAGAGCTGTGACATCAGGACCTGGGATCACAGCAGTTCTCACAGCCTTTCCCACTAACAATGTTCATACTCATGTTAGGCTGTGGCCCTTCAGCAGTAAAGCAGTGAAAACTGACAAGGCACTCTAAAAAATACCTATACCAGCTCATATAGAGAAGAGGAAGAAGGGGACTGGATTAGTCTCTTGGTGCCTTCATGCAGGGTGGGTGGGGGAGCTGCCCTAGCTGAAATGTTTCAGCTCTATGATGAATCTCTTCCCAGTTACCGTTGCAGACTCAGGAGGAACTTAGGTTAAAAAAAGTTTTCACTCAGTCCAGCTATGCAAAGTAGGGGAGAGCAGATGGTTCAGTGGACATGCTGCCAATGCCAAGTGCATGGAATTACCAGTAAGGCCCCCAAAACCATAAAACTGCCAGAAGAAACAAGATGGTTATATATGTGTGTGTGTATGTATATACACACACTCTTTGTTTTCATTATCTTGAGTCCAGGGATTACTCTAAGATGTCTCTCCTCAGATGTGGGGACTATAAATGATTGCTATTAAGATGAGTGCCAGTCATTTCTTCTCACTGTAGTCTCATGTAATCACTTGATCCAGGAGCTGGGGCTTTAAGGAAAGCAAAAGGAGTCATCTGAAAACTCTTAAATAGAAGGATGAGGTTTGCAGTACTGCTGAGGTAACATTATTAGCAATGCTGGTTTGTTTGAGAACATCTAGCCCTCACCAGTTGAGTTTGGTACTTTCTAGTCTTCATCTACCTAAGCTGGGCAGGCAGGGCTGTCAGAGGTGAAGGCCACCAAGTCCAACATCTCAGCACTTCACAGGCACACCCAGCCCAGGATTCAGCAAGGTGACATTCAACTACTGTGTCTCTGCTGTTCTACACATGTTCCAGGTCTAGGAGAGAGGTGCTGATCTTCACAGTAAGCAGCTCCTGCTCAGCCCCATTTAAATATGGGGAAACCTGTCCATCCAGCTAGGTGTCCAGAGGAAAACTGGGAAAGTGCTGAAGGACTTGTATCTGCTGGGGTGATGTAGTTCATTTTCTCATGGAAAAGTTTGCTTGTTGATGCAGAGCACTTATGTAACCTCAGTTCTAAATTAAAGCTCTGACCGTGTTAGCACACTCAGGAGGCAGGGACAATTGAACACAAGTGAGATCTGTACAGGCTTACAGGCAGGGAGATCAACAGCAATGCAGGAACAGAGAGGGAAAACAGAACTTCAATGAAAAGCAGTCGGGGCTCAAAAGCCCCTAGAGTCGCTATACAGAAGAAAGACAAAAAAAAGGACAGAGCAAGTGAATGTACTCATCTGCAGAAGTGGAAAAGCCCCAGATGCTAATGTGACTGTCTGAAGTCACGTTGTGAAACCACTGCAGAGCCAGCAATTCATGCTGGAATCCCTCTGTCTTCACCCAGTATTTTAACTGGAAGACCACCTGTGCAAGATTAGAAAGGGCATGGATTTATTTAGTCCTTCCCAACATACTGATTAAAAATGTTTTCAACTTTAAAGTATCCATGTCAGAAAAAGGCTCACCCTGCATTGCCAGCCCAGGGTGGCTGCTATCTTGGGAAGCAACAAAGAACCACAGCGAAGAATTCTGATGAAAATGAAGGCTGATGAACTAATGTCAGGAGACTGAGCAAAAGGATTCCCTTGCAGAGGGGAAAGGATGAGGAGCTAACAGGCAGCAGCTAAGTTACAACAAGTGCACACTCTAGCCCCTGCAGCCCCCAGAATATGGGCTCTGCATGGGAGCTTCTGGACAGCTCATGTGCATAAGTTTCTTCTCCATCAAGTCCAGAACATAAAGGCCTGAATCTCACCCCAGGATGAAGTTAAACAGACAGAAAGAGGTTGAATTAACTCCTCGGGCTCAAGTTCAAGTGTAGCTCATGAATCCAAATGTCCCCTCCTGTGGGAAAACCCTGGGACTCCCAGAGGATGTCCTATACAGTCTGCTGTAATGACCTGGCAGAGTGTGGGTAGAAACCAAGTCAAGCACAAGTGGGCAAGATCTTCCTCCTAAACTCTCTTAGCTCACTTCCACTTTCCAAGGAAATATCTGTGTCCTGAGATGAGAGACTTCTCTTTTTCATCTTCCCAGGCACTGACTCTTAAAATTCATTATACTTTGGTCCTCAAAGCTGGAACAAACCGAAAGGCTAGAGACATCTGCCCATGGCTTGCATTCAGTTAAACACAAAGATGCTGCAAGAGGAAAGTCCCTGGAAAAGCATGGATGGAGAAGAAAGAAATCACCATGCTCAGCAGGTGATAGGAAATAGATTATAGTAAAAATCTGGCCTATCTTCTCTTCTGTACCAAGGCACGAATTCATTAAAACCAAAAGATCTGCCCAGGACCATAATGCCAACTTCTTCCCTGGTTCATCACACTAAGAGAGTCCCTTCGGCTGCATTTCTACCCTGCTAACTTCTCTGATATGCCCCACATCAAAGACTACGGGATCAGACATTACACAGCATTACTGAGATGGGCTGTCTAACTTGCCTTGGCAGCTTTAAAAACGTCTGAATGTCTCCAGCAGCTTCAACTCCAGCAGAAAAGCCCAGCAAGGGAGGTAGCTAGGATCAAAATGATGTTTACATATCACCAGCCTCCACCTAAATCCTGCCTGAGATTTACCATCCAGTGTCAGGGGAGACACTGTCAGGCCCGACCACGTGTACAGGGTCATTTTAATGACTTCTCGGGAAGAATGGCCCAGCACCTGAGCAGTCACTAGACAGCCTGCGTGGCCGCAAGCCCAGATCTACTGCTCCTACGAAAATCCCTAATGAGAGAAAGATGCTGCCATGGCTGGCCCCACGCTCTGTTTACAGACGCTGTCTGGCAGCACAGGACGCTCTCTACCGTTTGGCTTCTGTCGGCGGGGGGGAGAGGGAGAAGGGAGGTGAGTCAGCCCTTGGCCCCTTGCTTCCAAACAGTCATTGCTAATGCAATTATCCCAGCGCGGCCAAGGCGCTGCGAGATCCCGCGGCAAACAAAGCTGAGCCTCTTGCCCTGCTAAACATCTGGGCAGCTGCTACCACTCGAGTGAAGGCAGATGCTCCTGGCTATTTTGGACAGGGTGTTCCCGTCCGGTGCCTGCAGGCAGCCCCTCGCCTTCCTGGTTGCAGGCAGGTGCCTGGGGCAGGCAGGGCCCTGGGGTAGGTCCCTGGGAGGCTGGGTGGTGTAAATCCACGGCTTAGGAACAAGAATCGTGGCTGTGGTTGCAGACCTATTGGGGATGGAGATGACATTGCAGCTGCCTCTGGCATTCGTTGCAGTGGTGCCTGCCCAAACCCCTTCCCTTCCAGTGCTGGTGCCCAAAATGATCTCAGCTCAGCGGGCTGTGGCAGAGCCCTTGTTAACCCTTCTGTGGGCAGGCAGGAGAGCCTCTGGCCAGTTTCCACAGTGCAGGAGTGCCCTGCAGCCCCCCATTATTTTATATATGCCACACGTTGCACCACGTTCCAAGCCCTACCTGTCCCAGGCACAGTGCCAACTCCATTAGTTGCTTTCCTTAATAGCACTCAGATAACCGGCAGCCGTGATTGCCCCTTCAGCATCAGCAATGCTCACCCACCTGAGCACAGCCCCCATCTGCTGGGTCACACCTGCTGGAACTTCCACAGACCCACCTTTTGCTCCAAGCAGGATGATGAGAGCTGGCATAAATCTGCTGTTGCAATGCCCTGCCCCCAAAAGACCCTGCTTGGGATGGACACTAAGAACAGTAGTAAAGGCACAATTATTCGTTGTGCTCAGACTTTGCCAGCAGGCAGGGAGAGCTGACCCACAGACCAGCAGCAACATGAGGAGGCTGCGGTGCCGCCTCTAGGGACACCACAGGCAGTCTCCTTCCCCGGCACAGTACAGGGAACACATGCAGGGTCAAAGCAGTACTGAGCACTTTTTAGGGGTGCACCATAAGACCTGCCCGGGCTAATACTGTCATACTCACGTTTGATGCAGTGGTTTGTGCCGGGAGCTGTGGTCCATCCTGGGCAACACTGTCTGCCGCAGACATTTGGCCTAAGCAGAGAGACAAAGCAGCATGGTTAGGAGAAGGGGAAGCTGAGGTCTCTCTGCAGCCAGTACCTCTGAGTCACCCGCAAAATTATTTCCTGCAGCATCTGATATTTCCTTCCAGATGGACCAGCAGCTGAGATCAAAACCAATGGGACAAGGGCTGAGTTGTTTAAGTGCTTGGAAAAGAAACCCCCAAGGACTATGTGAATGCTGCAGTGTGAGCGATCCCTCAGGGAGTATCTCCTTTTTGAACTGGCATTATGCTGGGTTCCTGGCACAGCACTCAGAGGAACCATTTTACTCCTGAGAGCAATTGAAGGGCAGCAGTCTGTGATAATGAAAGATCTCACGACACTTCATGGTCTTGGGGTATAAATCAGGCCTGATTCCAACTTTGGTCATAGCATCTCGCCTCCTAAGATGTCCTGAGCTGCTTCAGCTGAAGACAACAACACTTCATTCTCCACCTAACTGCTGCTGCCTGGTGCTGTTCATCGATCAAACCTACCCTGGGAGGCACATCATCGGCTGCTCCCTGCCTTGCTCTCCCTTTCTGAGCACCCCAGTTCCACATTTATCTGCCTCTGGCACAGCAACCCCGAGGGCTGGGGACCCTCTGGTGCTGTGGAATTTGTGTCTACCTGACCTGCACAGTGCTATACTAATTGCAGAATGCGCAAGTAGTTCCCATGGTTATTAACTGCAGCACTTCGCCACAGCAACCTTTTGACAGCCTTTACATAAATGACAGCCTCCTCTTGTCACCCTTACGAACACACTGCCAACAGACACAGCTACTTGAGACAGTGCTGTGCCTACAAGAGGTGCTCTGCAATGCCCAAGCAGGCAGCTAATCCTGATTCCTCAGGTCGTATCTCATATTTACATGTCTGTAATGAGAAGGAATAACAAGCTGCAGGTTGCTTTCCAAGTATATTTACTCATCCTCATGGAGAGAATGGTTTGGGAATTATGTAACTTCTGCATGCCTAGGTAAAATGGGTGAGTACAGTCATCAAAAGACAAAAACAGGCTGCCTGAAAGCTCTGGAAAGCCTCTGGAAATGAAACAGGGAGTATGGTTTATTTTGAACACTCGACGAGGTAGTCAGAGCTGCTGACGGAATTTACAGGAACCACGGAAACATGCACATCTGTCTTCTGGATTGACTTTAACGTGAACACAGCAGGGTCAGAAGATGATCCTGCTTGGAACCAGTGTCCTCATGACTCCTACATCTACGCGTCGTGAGAGGAGGCTCCAAAAGTGCCAGAGCTCAAGCTGTGGGGCTCACGTTTTAGGAGAGCCAAAGACAATGGGCAGCAGGTGTGCCAAGGATTGTTCTGGTGCTTATGAATGAAGCTGCTTGTAGAGATTCAGTTGCTCCACATGGGAAGGGGAAGTGGTCTGAGAAACCACATCACTTGTAAAGCATTAGCCAACCCATCAGGATCAACATTTTATTAACTTGGGTAAGATTTTATAAAGAAAAAGCACTTAAATTCCCTAGATGTGACTTTCTACAAACAGAAGCCAAATTCTGGCACCCATTCGCATCTGCTTTGGCTGGGCTGAAGCACTGACTTTCAGCTTTGTGTCTGTCATCTCGAAGAGATCCATGGGTCTCTTCTTTAAGGCATCCCTAGAAACAATCCTAGGAAAGCAAACTTTACTTACTGTATAACAGTCCATGAAAGGCCTTAAAAGTTCTTTAATATGTCCAGATCAGCAAAGAGAGAAAACCACTGAGCTGGAGCAGGTCTTTAGGCAATTAAGGTCTGCTGAGGAACTCCACTCCAAGAAGCAGCATCTTTGCTTAAACTGTTACAGCTCTCATTCTTCCCTTGGCACAGCTAAAGCACACCTTGCAAGTCTCATTCAGCCAGCCTGCTCAAAAGCAAAGCCTTTGTCCTTTCTTACCTCAACTTACATAATCAGACATTGTTTCTTGTAGGCAAAATAACTACCTTTTCCAGAGAATCCACTTTGGCCTTAAATCACACCATTACTTTTTCATGGGATTGAAGTTCAAGTTTTATCTAAATCTCTCACATGCACTGAAGAAAGCACACTGCCAGATGCTCTCAATGCCAACAGCAAGCCAGAGGCTGTAGGAAAAAAAGTATGAGACTAAAACAGAGGCCCAAGCCTGAGCAGACACGATCACTCTTGAAGGCATGAAACCTTTGCTGGGTTCAGCACCAACATCTCTTTACCAGAGTCACTTCATGTCACTGCAAACTTCAGACTTGAGTTGCCAACCCCAGGGGATGGGAGACACTAGCACCAGCAGTGGTCTTTGAGGGAGGACAACTCAGGATGTGCAGAGGGGACCAACCAAGCAGGGATGCCCTCAGAGGCAGAAGCAGAGGGAATGTCTCTTACTTCCATAAACTCCTAGAAGAGAATATGGGCAGAGATGGAGCCAGAGAGCACCTTCTGAACTGGAAGTGAGCATTTGGGAATAGCAACATGTAGGTAATAATGGAGGGTAGAGAAGGACCACAACTATTTCCTGATGAAAGCTCAGCAAGTGGGACCTCACAGAGCCTGGGGCCCTAGGTAAGTAAGAATATCAGCAGTGGGAAAAAGGCTGTGGGAGCTTTGCAGCATTGGACTCAGTCCCAAGCACGTCTGATTCTACTTAAAGCCTTTAGTTGACTTTTGCATGGCTTGAACACCATGTGGCTTTCACTGCCTTACAAAGAATTCAGAATGAGTCCTGGAAGCTTTTTAAGGAGCACAGCATGTTTACAGCATGGAGGGATGCTGCTCAAGAGAGTGGCAGCTCCCAGCTGTGTTTGTCCTGCTGCATGTGCTAGTGCCAACACTTGAGCAAAGACATTCAGGCATCAGCCACCTGTGGGGCAGGTCCAGCCCTGAGTCTTTCCATCCAGCATTGCTTCTGGAGAACAAACCAAGTGGCTGAGTCAAATCTGGTGTCACCATTCTGAGGGTGGCTGCTGGGGAGCTACCCGTACACACTGAGCAGCCCCTGATCACCTCTCATTGCAAAGGGGACAGGCACTTCCAAAGCAACAGGCAGAACTGCTCAGCAAGGAGTTCCTTGGCTTTGAAGGAGTGATTCAAAGCTATTCTCAGAACTTTGAAGCACTCATGGTCTGTGTAAGGCTGAGCACCCAGACTGCCTCCTGCTTACCCACTCCTTGAAACTGGAAGCAAGGAGACAAGTGCAGAACTCTTGTCCTCATCCTGGGCAGTCTGGGGTGGAAAGGACAAGAGGATGGATGGGCACACAAAGGGGTCAGAAGCTCTCTGTGGTGGAAAGATAAAGTTCAAAACAAGTCCAGAGCAGAGCAGAATACATATCCTCACATTAGTCTGCCAAGCTGAAGTTCCACTGAACACGCAGACTACAGCATGCCATACAGGGGTGGCTTATTCCCAGACCTGTCACTGATACCAAAACAAGGTTTGGGCAAACTATCCATTTTTCCTATCTCTGTCTCCTTACCTGTGGAATAGGTTAATTAACTTATTTACCTTCTCAAGGGCCAGGTCAGCTAACACACATCTTTCCTAGGAAATGAAGGGTTGTTGGGGATATTTCCAGGCACTTGGACTTGATTGCCTGTAACACTAGAATGCTGCAGGGCTCATGGGCTTCTTAGCACCTTCCAAAATAGTTCCCAGCCCAGGTCAGATCGAAGCAACAAGAGACCACCTGCAGCAGCCAGTTTCCACTTTTTTGACAGAAAGGGGTTTGAATAACTTAGACAGCTGAATAGCCACTGTGCCAGAGAAAGGCCTAAGGCATAGCTCACTAGGGCAGACATGGGCCTTTGGATTTGCCTTTCTGGCAAAATGCAGAGTGAAGCACTGTATTCACATCTCAGCCCCTGCCTCAAGTGCCAGATACACCCTGAGGTCTCCAAGCAGCACAGACAGCAGTAAGGAACTGCAAACCAAGTTTGCTTCTCACTCTGCAGCTAGCATGAATCATTTGTGCCCAGGTGTAGTCCTCATCACATTGTAAGTGCTTGGTGTACAGGAGGTGTGACCTGCACCTTTTCTGGGATAGACATGTCCCTGACACCATCTCACAGAGCTGAAGCCAGTGCCACGAAGCCTGACTGCACTAGGTGCTATTGGTGGCCCTGACTGGATGCAATGGCACAGCCTGCAGCTTAGGCAAAGAAGCTACAGCAAGCCAGTCCTTTATCATCTGCTCTACCGCTGCAGCCAGAGGCCAGCATTAACATCAGGTGCCTGCTGTGCAAAGTGGTACCCAGGATGAGAAAAGCCTGCAAGATCTTGCAGTGCTATCTGAAAGCAGAGCCAAGCAACTATAACAAACACAAGGGGGAAGGAAAACTAGCAAACAGTAGTAAGATCATGGCTTCACATAGTTTCAGCATGTGCACAGCCCCAGCCTCAGTGATGATGACATACTGTTTCCAAAGCATTCAGTAGAACCTTTTTTTTTTTTTTCACTATTTATTTTAACAGTAATATACACATCATCTTTTAACTTCACGCAGCACTCTGTGCTGCCAGATATGCTGACTCCATTCAGGTCATTTATAGCATCTTCACAGAAAGCCAAAGGGACCATTAGATCATCAGGTCTGCCTTTCTACTGTGGGACAGTGAACTTTATCCAAACACATACGAAATACTTGCAGTCAGACCCAATGAAGAACATTAGGAAAAGGCTGCTGGCATTGATGAGCCACTGAAAGTCCTCTGCCAAGTCCACATCAGCATTAACTGCCTCTGCTCCTAAGCAGTGCTATGTTCTGCAGCAGGAACATGCATCCCATAAAGTCTGGGTAAAGCAGGACTATACAGCCACAAACAGTGTCTACAATAGCAGTTAAACAAGAACTGGGGCAGAGAGTCCGCAGAAAGAAAGTGGGAGGCAAAAGGAGAAAAACATGAGACTCCTCGCCTGTTACCTGGGGAGCCTCACATGTCCCTCAGAAGTGTCCAGGCATGTCCCCAGACTACTCCCCCACTACCCACCTTCCTCTGATTTTGTGTACATCACCTGAGAATTATCGCCAGGACCTACCCTCCCAGCCATGAGGCAGAAGAATATGAGAGGAGTCACATCCAGAGGCACACAGAGGTGAATGGAGATGCCCACAGTATCCTTGCAGCAGGACTGGCCAGCCCAAATTTGGGATGCATCCAGCACATGGGTACAGCCATAGCTGGCATGTACCAGGGCTTGAAAAGTCCCTACCCCACAACATGTGGGAGGAAAATATTTCCAGTCACAGGAAGCTGGGGAAATAGGCAGGTTAAGCAGAGCACAGAAAAGCAGAGTTTTCTGGGATGGATTGTTATCCTCACTCAGTGTTCAAAGGCAGTGATTTTCTGTGGTGTCAGAAATCACTTCACAATGAGCCTCAAGGAGAAAATACTAGAACCCCAGGTCTTGCAAGACTTGCATGTCGATGCATTAATGTAAAGGTGTGAGCAAATGCCACCTGCAACATGATCATATATAAGCAGGGTGGCAGACACACTCAAACAGTCCTCAGGGAAAAAAAAAAAAAAATTGGGGTATGCCTCCATCAAACAAAACAAGAGAATATTTATTCGGAAAGAACACAGTTGCTAATAAATGAGTTTTCAACCACGTGACTGCACAAGGTCCCTGGAGGTACCCAGCAGAGAACTCTGACTGGGGAATCAGGAAAGGCAACCCACGCAACAGTTCAGACTTTAAGCCAAAGTAACTGTACAAATAAACAGTGCCAGGGTTTAGTGTAGCCTGCAAAGCTACCCGAGTAAGGGAAAATGAAGGTTGTCATATTAGAAAGTAGTAGGAGCTCAGTGTAAATAGCAGAACAGAAAATCTCCCACCTGGCAAAAAAAAAGAAACATCATGAAATGAAGTTTTTTAGGGGCCCAGAGTTTCCTGGATGGAAACGTGTCCCGTGCAGCAAAGGGCGTAAGAAGATGGATGAGGTGGAAGGATGGAGTCTCACCGAATGGCTGGAGGCAGCAGCTAGCTTTCCATGAGGAGTAACACTGTGTGGTTGCTCACCGACAATTATTACAGCTAGGCTTTCTCATAAACTCCAATCGCAGCAGGTCATAGGGAACTTTTAAAAGTGCTAATTTGGACACCAAAAAAAAAGGTGGAATACTACTGTAAGTCTGTATATGCAGTTCCCAGAGTTCAAGTTCTCGGGGATCAGAGCAAGCCTTGTATCTCCAACCCTCATCTTCCAGGGCAGCACAGAGGCAGAGAGAGCAGCACAGCCTGCGTGAGGCACCTGGCACCAAGACACAGCTCTTCCTTTCTCTAAGCCTGGAGGCAACAGCACTCTCCAATACCCCAGGAAGACAAATCTAGCCGATAACAGGTCAATAGCGTTTAAGTGCTGGACCAACCATCGCCATTTACACTCTTAAGGGATGAAAGAAAGCTTCTTGGAAAAAGGTTCAGCACTCTTCTGAGATAGTGTTCACCTGCTCCTACTAGCAGCACAGGCCAGCTGTTGTCACTGGATGCAGCTGCAGCCTGAAAACTTGGTGGAGACTACTCAAATAGTAATTTAAAAAAAAAACAGGGTACACCTCAGATGATTCAAATCCAACTGAGCCACCTGATCCCAAAGCAATGCTTACAACAGTATGACTGCGGAAAGGGTAAAATTCCTTGGGTAAAAGCCCAAACCCAACTGAAAGATCTTCCCACAGCTCTTGCCCTGGGTGGCTTACAAACCAGGCTAATGAACTGGGTAAGCCAAAATCTGCTCAGGACCTACTTGCCATTGATTAGATGTTAGTGATAAATACTTTATGTATCAAACATAATCAAAGAAGAGAAAGTTTGGTGCTTCTGAGGATTTGTTTAAGCAAAGTGCAGAGAGTGCCAAAGGAAACATCTGTCTTTAAATTTTGCAAGGAGGTGAGTATGTGAGAGATTGTGCTGCTTTCTGTAAGCTAGTGAAGCTCCATACCTGATGTTAGCAGAAGACATTTCTACCCATGTCAGAAGGCAGTAAGCCCAGAGTGCACCCTCAATATCCCCATGACAGGGGTCACAACTGGACACACGTTGCCACGAGTTGGTCAAACTGCCTTGTAGCCTTTTCCAGCTGGCAGAGGAGCTCATCACAAGGAGCAGAGGGGTAACTACAAAGAGGGGTCCCAGAACTGAAGGGTACATCAGCACTATGCTAGACATCCTGCTCGCAGGCTCTCTCATAATAGAGCAGCTGGCCTTGCCATATGATCTCCTCTCCACCTCCACAGGGCTGCAGCCAGAGACTGGAGTTAGAAGCATCCCTGCCAAGCAAGTCATAGGAAGCCTCCCCCAGCTGAGCCAGCCAAAGCCATGGGAAGCAGCCGCTCAGAGTGCTTACAAGGGGCCCACTACGGGAGGAAGGAGCCAAGAAGCCAAGGTACCTGCAGCAAGGGTGGTAGCAGCCCAGCTTTGTCCCTCAGGGCCAGCGGCGCCCTTCCAGCCTCTCCACCACCACCACCACCCCCGCGCACCGCGTGCACAGCTGCCGCCGACACCCCCGGGGCGCCGCGCGCGCCGCCGGGCGGATGGGTACGCACGCGCAGGGGCGGGGCCTCGCTCTCCCGCAGCACGTGCGGGACCAGCGCGCGGCACGAGAGCGCGTGCCGGGGCCCAGGGCCGCGCCAGGGGGAAGGGAGGCTCAGGCCTGCCGCGTATCGCCCCCGGGACTGCCCCAGCGCGGGCTGAGCCGCGTCCTGCAGGGGCGGGAAGGGAGCTGCGGCGGAGTGTGCCTGAATACAGCGCGGGACTCTGGACGAGACTCGGCCCTGCGACTTGGCCTGCGAATCCCCGGGACCACCGGAGCTCACGCTATGCACCCCCCAGCATGGTTTCCCCGACCGCAGCACTTACCCCACCATCCTCCCTCTGCCGTTTGGCTCGTTCGCTCGAGGCACGACCCGGGCTTTCAGCCCGCTGCCCTGCCGCTGGCGGGAGGGATCCAGCCTACTCCTGTGCCCTGGGCCGATCCCGGCATCGCTCCCTTGGCCCCGGGACAAGGGCAGCCCGCGGTCGGGACGCTGCCTCTGGCCGTCGCTGTCGCTCGACCTTCCCGCGGCGGCCGCTAAGCTGCGGTCCACGTGGAGGGCGACGGGGAGGGACTGTGCCGGCGAGGGGTGTCCGGGCGCCGGGGGCAGGCTATGCGCTGTATCTGCCGCCCCCAGAGCAGTCCCCCGGCCCCGCGGCCGCGGCGCGCCCCTGCTCCCCAGCTCCAGCCTGGCCGCGGAATCCGGCCGACAACGGGCGAAGCCCAGGAAAACGGCAAAGGTGAGTGGAAGAAGGCTGGCAGCGGCGCCCCGCATGGTGTTAGCCGGCGGCGAGGGTCGATGCGGGCTGCGCGGAGCGCTCAGCGCCCGGCCGTCATCATCCGGCGGCACGGGGTAGCGGGGATCGCCGGCTCTCTGCCCTCCGGAGGCTCACCGCCCCATCCTGTCCCGGCACTCTGCCGGGACCTGCCGCCTACCAGGACTGGGGGCGCAGGCAGCAGGGCAGGGAACGTTGAGCGGCCCCAGCAGGAGGAGGAAGAGAAGGAGGAAGGCGGCCGGTCCCGCTCGTCGGGCTGCCAGCGAGCTCCCGCACTGTGCAGACAGCTCCGAGCACCTTCGCGCCTGCCTCTGGCACTGGCAGCGCCTGAAGGGGACTGAGCGTTTTATTTTTGGAAACCTCCCCCTTTTGTGTCTTTTTGATGCTGACATCCCCCCCTTTCCAGAGGACAGGGCTCGGCCCCCCTCCTTAGGAGAGGAGACATTCCAGTAACACCCACTTTGGCAAAGGGAAACAAACTACAACAGAGAAGCCTTAACCCCTGCTTGGCTGGGGAGACCCGCCCGCTGCTTGCCCGGCAGCCGGCGTTCAGCCCCCGGAGCTCGCCATGCCTCCCTTTCCCGCGCCGCTGGAAGCAGAGCGAAGAAGCTCCGTGTGCCGTGCACGGCGCAGGAGACACGAACGCCGAAGGAGCACACCGCCGCCCCCCACGCATCTGAGGAGTTCTGGAGCTGCATTAGCACCGCTAGCCCTCCAGCTGCTCCTGATTGCATCTCACAGGAAAAAGGCACGGCAACGGGTGGAGCGTTATTTGCCGTTCCGCCTTGGCTACAGAACTCTCAGATCCCCTCAAACCCAGCTCGGGGTTTTATGCTCTTCCTTGTACAGGTCCAGGCTAGGAAAGGATCCACCTAAAAGCTCCAGCCTTGGAAGATCTTTCAGGAGACAGACTCTTCCAGCTTAGAGTAGACATCCATCCCTCCCCCACTCTGTTTCTGTGTGGTCACTCCAAGGTCAAGAATGTCTTGAAATTGCTTCTTTATACGCATCGAGAAAGAGTGAGAGAGAAGGAGGCCACAAATCCCATTTCAGCCGCACACTACAGTTTGGCCTTGTCCTCTGTGGCATCTCTGCTGTCTGCTGCCCTTGGCTGTCTCAGGCAGGGAGCAAATACTTCCAGAGGACTGCAGGCTCTGTCCCAGCCCAGCAACATAGTGTATTTGGGGTGAGCTTGTTCTGGTTCACAGCAGTGTCTCTGAGTTTGGTGGGTGGCTAAAGACCTCTCACCATCTCTGTGTGCAAGAAGATAGAGGTGGGTGATCACAGGAAGAAGACTTACACTGCATTGGATCCTGTGACCTGTGCCACTTACCAACTCATTTTCATCATGCAAGCTCAGGCAGACAATAGATGCACCTCACAGAATTAGGTAGGAAAAGACCTTCAAGATCATCAAGTTCAACCTATGACCCAACACCATCTAATCAACTAAATCATGGCACCAAGTGCCACGTCTTGTCTCTTTTTAAACATTTGAAGGGTTGGTGACTCCATCACCTCCCTGGGCAGCCCATTCCAATAGCAAATCACTCTGTGAAGTACTTCTTCCTAACATCCAGCCTAAACCTGACCTGGCACAACTTGAGACTGTGTCCCCTTGACATCCAAACCCAGAGCAGCATCTAGATGCTTGTGAGAGAACATGAGGAACCCTGAATGCACACAGTGATTCTTTGGGTGTACTTTCATGCCTTCCAGCAGCCCACAGAATAGGAACTCCTTCAGCCAGATGCTGCAGCTCCAGGTTTAAAAGGCACATTGCCATATCAGCCTGTGCATTTATGTAGTTTATTTCTTCACTTGCGATGCGTGGGGTGGCTGCAATACAGGGCACTTCCTCCCATGCTCACTACTCTCTCAGCCCTTTTTGTACCCAGACCCACTGCCAGCCCTCTCCTAGCCTCTCATACTGTAGGTGCTGCCTCCCTGGCCCTCACCAAGCCATCTGCTTCCCAAAACTTTGTGACAGAAGGGTCTAGCTCACCTACTGCCTCCTCTCCAACATCCAACAGTTGTACACCTAAACCTTCTGAAACCTTCTGAAATCAGTGGCTCTAGCTCCTTTCTTCCCCCTGCCTCTTGACCTTCAGCCTCCCTTAGACCACAACCACCCCGTTCTTGGGATGGGAGCACTGCTGCCTGCCCTCTAGGGTGCGAGGAAGCCAGAAAATGAAGACATGGAATGAATCCCACAAAAACTCTGGGTCTGGAGCAGAGGAGACCCCAGCATGTCCTCTAGCTGTGGTCATGCAAGCAAGGGAGAGGGGAGCTAACCTGGCAGGTGAGCAACTGTGATATGAGCAACAGGGCTGAGTGGGTTTGAGCTTTGACCTTGGTGCTGGCAGCTGGCTTATAGGGGCAGGAGCTTCAGAAGAAATACCAGTGAGTTGCCCTGGCACTTCCTGGGATGCCATCAGCTCACCCACCCACTATGCCAAGGCAGAATCATGGTTTGGGCAGGAGCTTGTATGACCCTGGGTGCTGTGAGGGCTGCTGTGGCTCATTTCTGTGTTCTGAGGAAGAGGAATGTCCTTTCCATCTTCACCTAATTACTTTCTTATGCAGCAGTGGAAAGAATGCTTGTGCCTAAACCTGACACAAGAAAATTATCAGCGCCATAAACAAAGCAGCCAAGAGCCTGAACAGTGCTCAGAGCTAGAGCAGGCAACCCTGGAGCAGACTTGCTTGGGGCACAAGCCAATTCCACCTAGAGGTGCTGGGTCACCCCGGGGAGAAAAGGAGGCTTGTGACATCCCCAGGTGACCACACCTACACAGACCCTGATGGTGGTACAACTGCAGGAGTCTGTGCCACCCTGACAGAGCCAGGACATGAGGTGTGCAAATCCAGTGAAGCCACCACTGGCCATCTGGTGCATCTCACAGCCACTCTTAGCTGTAGTGGAGCCTGGCCCAGGAAGCTGGCATCCTTTTTCAAGTCACATTCCCCCCATGTTTACAGTAACCCCCTGCCAGAGCTGGACACCAAGCTCCTTCCAGCCTCACACACTCAAACACTCCTTTGCTTTTGCAGGGCCATGCTGATGCAGTTTGATCCCACATAAGCATTGTCACAGAGCAGGGGCCAGCCAAGGGCAGTGAGCCCTGGAGCTGTCTGGAACAAGGGGCTGCAGGAACAGGTGCCTGGAGAGGGGAGCATCTGCCTGCCCAGTGAAGATAGGTGATGTGCAGGTGCTCAGGCACAGGCTTGCTGCCTCGCAGCCCTATGGCTCATTTCATATTTGGCCATCCCCAAAAAACAAACCCAGTGTGGAAGAAGTGTGGGGCATGTGGGGAGTCATTGCATGGGTTGGGCTTCAGCATGCTACTCGGTGAGGGCTGAGCAGGCAAACATGAAATACCTCATTTCTCAGGTACTTGCACATGCAGAGCATGGATGGTCAGACTGCTTGCTGGCAAGATCAAACCCACACCTGGGAAGAGAGATGACCAACAGGGAGTCCTCCTCAGGAAGCACAGGGCTCCTGTGTGTGAGTAAGATGCAAGTGGGCAGTTCAACAAGCTTTTTGCCACCTTCACTCCCACTTAATTCACTACTTGAGCTTGTAGGCAGCAGAGGTAGCACCAGAGGAGAGGCTGAGGGCAGACACAGCTATGGCACTTCTCCAAGTTTATTCTTTCCAGGGCCAGACCACCAAGCTGAATGAGGCAGACCTGGGAGCCAGCACAGAATGCTAGCAGGTCACCAGACCCTACAGAGAAGAGCAAGGGAGGACTGTGCTAATGGCATGGCCCTTCTCACCTGCCACAACAACAGAGAAAGGATGTCCTTAGGCACTTGAGGATAGAAACCATGAGGCTAGAGGCAGAGAAGTCAAGGTGGGCTGTGCCTTTGGAGAGATGAACACAGATGACATCTCTTTGAGCCCTCTCAAAGAATACAGAGAAAGGGCTTTTCATGATTGTGCTGATAGGGGTCCCTCAAGCCCTTTTTCCTCTATCCATTAGGTCCACATCAGCTCTGCATGATGCCCTTTGTGAGGTAGCACCTGGAAGCCACACTTCCAGGGCCAGTTGGGCTCCAGATGTGGCTCCTGGCACTGTATCCCTTAGATCAATTAGCCACTTTTCTTCCTCTTCAGAAGGGTTCACAACCCACATGTGCTTTTTCCTCTGCTGTGAGCAGACCCCTAACGTGCTGCAGATGGGACACATTCCACAGATTCAGGAGCTGCCTGCATCTCCCACAGAGGAAGAAGGAGCACTTCCTTGCTTGGGGCTGAAGTAGAGCACTATAAGGTTGGCCACCCCCACAGGCTTAAAATTACCAGATTGTAGAGTCAGTCACAGCTTCTCTGAAGAAAGCTGTTTCACACTAGGAATGGGGACATGACAGCCCTTGGGAGCTGGATAGGGAAACCACTTAAGAGGCAGTAGTGCAGAGGCCTCTGTAACCGTGGATATCAGAGAAGCAGGAAAAGAAGCTTCTGAATTTGCCAATACAACCAGCACATCATCCATGAACGGCCTTCCCACCTCTTGTCTTTGCCATGAGATACACAAAACTCATCACACTCATGCTTAATGTCACCTGGGGAAGGAGGTGTTCTACAGAACAGATGACCTGCTCCCAGACATGCACACCCTGGCCCTCCAGCCACCTCCACCCACTTTTGGTGTGTCACTCAGAGCCTTGGGGTACATCCCAGCCTCTCCCTGTGACAAGGCTGCCAACAGGCAGCCAAGAGCCATATAAAAGCAACACTTCGTTGTCAGAAAATAGAAAAGAAACTGTCAGGCAGTTCCTAGTGGAAAGCCAAAATTTGCTGGTGTTATTGTCCCCTCTGCTCTAACCAGGAGATGGAGGAGGGAGACATAGACCAGCCAAGTGGGTGTCCCACCACTGGACTCCCCGGTTGTGCTGTTGTCTAAACATACACCTGTGCATTACTGAAAGATGAAACTGCACTGGAAGAGGCACTTCCTAAGGAGCTGTGGCAGGGCAGGGCACTGCCCCACTGGAGGTGTGAATGGGGCAGGAAATGGTCTTCCTCCCTCCCCACCTCTTAGTACAAAAGGTGTGAAGTGCCTTCTCCCACCCTCCATGGCCTTGAACAGGGAGGGAACAAATCGCCCCAGTATATAGATTGGAGTCGGACCTTCACTGGGACCGGAACCGAGACCTGCACTGGGACCTGAACACAGACCTGGAGACACGAACCTCGCACAGACTTTGAGCTGGACCTTGAGGAGCATCCTGGCTTCTTGCTGCAGGACCTGCCTCTAACGGTAAACTGCAGCCATTTGTGGGAATACTGCGGAGCACCCCTGGCTTTCCCCTGCCTTGCTTCACGATGGTGCCTTCGTGAAAGCTGTGCCTACAGTCATCTTGGACTCTGGCAGGCACTGGACTCCAGACCCTGCTGTGAAAGAGACAGTCTCCCATCTGTAAGTAGGGCAAAGCTGTTTCATGCCCAAACCTTTCCATTTTTTTTCTGATTTTTCCTGAATTGCCTGGAAAGGCATCCTTGTGAAGACTTCCCGACTGAATTAGAACCCAAACTTAAACCAATTTACACACAGATTGTGTGTGGGGCTTTTGGAAATTATGAAAGCTACATAACTTATAGTTCCTGTCTCTTCAACCGCCCACAATCAATACAGGAGCCCTTGACCTGGGGAAAATTTTGAAAAAAGAGAGATCCAAGCAAGATGACCCAACAGCAATGACAGAATAAACCAAGCAATCCCCAGACTTCACTGAAGAAGCTGTTCCTGAGAAATTGCTCCTGCACTGAACTCTTAAAAGAGTTCCTGCAGATTTCCTGCATTATCTTAAACAACGAAAAGACCAGGGGAAAAAAAAATACCTGAATTAAGCTTTGAATTCTACTGAGTGTTTAGAGTTAGATTTGTTTCCTGCTTCTGATACCCAAGCAACAATTCTCATAACCTTGAAATTGTTATTCCTTCCTTAAGTCCCTCACCTTGGCTGGCCAAGGCATGAGAAACGTGGGCTGGAAGTCCTTCAGCCAGCTTGGCATATCAGAGAAAAACTGATGATAGCCACATAGATGCCAAAATGGGAATGTCAGTGAGGCTGACATTATATTTGTATTTTAGTTTGGTTTCTCTGTCATGAAATCACAAGGCTTGCTTTCCATCACAGGATTTTAGGTGCTTTCCTACGAATTTGGGCACTAGAATGGCTACATGAGCAGTGATCTCAGCTCATTACAATGCAGTGATTTCAAGTGCACGTTTAATAGCTTATTAATAAGTGAAACTTAGGGAACTACAAAAAGTGGCAATTATTAGGTGGCCTGTGCTGGAGCTAAAGTTGTCAGTCATCAAGCAATAGGCTGGTTCACTGACACTTTGCAGCCCCCTTCAGTAATTATTTGATTAGGCTGAGTACCCAGTTTCCCAGATATGACTTCATGGACTGGGAATCCTTCTCTCTTATGACATCACAGCTCCAGAAGTCTCTAACCAGTTGCCATGTTGACTCTGCTGTCATCCACTGCACACATAGGTGTGGTGCACAGCCTTAAGAAAAGGCCCAGATTCTTTCAGGAAATAAGAATTATGAGGAATGAAAGTTTATCAAGGAAATAAACACAGACCAATTTGCAGAGAACGTGAGCAAAGGCCCTTTCTATGTCACACCAAGTGCTTGGGATAGGGAAGCATCTGTTTCCCACCCAGACAGGGATTATGCCAGGCAGAAAACAAAAGTCCCTAAGAGGATTACAAAGATGACACTCGTGATTTTCCTGCCTCTCCCAGAACTGGGCTTGGCAGGCAGGGCAGAATCAAGGATGATGTAAGCCTGCCCTCTCTGTTGATGATTACCTCTGCCTCTGTGCAGAGCTCTGACAGGCACTTTCAGACCATGCCTCTGCCTTCACTTCTCTTCCTCTCAGCCTGGCTAAGCAGGCAAGGCAGCCTCTCACAGCTTAAGTGCATAGCAATGCCAACAGCACAGGTGGTGGCCAGCACTCTGAGGCTGGCGAGCTCTGATGGCATGGGTGGTGGCCAAGAAGGCAGCTGGTGCTGTGAAGGCAGAAGAGACCCTTTCCTTCCTTTCTCCTGCAGCTTGACCCTATGCATCCCCAAGCCAAGGAAAGCACAGCCTGGAGGGTGTCAGGGCTGAAGGAAGTGGGAAGCTCCCTGTGTCTCCAGGGACAGCAGCAGCAGAGCAGGAAAGGTATGTGCACAAGCCGGGAGTACAGTCTAGGAGCAGATGAAAATGAAGCAACAGCAGTAGCTTGCCTTATGCCCAGCACAAGAAACAAGGGCAGGCTGGGCAAAGCACGGCCAGGGCCAGCCCAGGTGCAGGGAGAAAGTGATGGCTGTGGGAGCCCCTCTCAGTGCAAGCTTGATTGGTGCTGCTGGGGCTCTGGAAGGTATGAGCATCAGTGGCAAAGCCTTTAGGTAATACAAATCACCCAGCAATACCAGTGAGAGCAAGTTTGGAGTTTTGCAAGGACAGAGGGATAGACCATGGTTCTCACATCTGACCCTGTGCCACCACACATATCTAAGTGTGGTATCAGCACTTTGTGCCCTGCCTCATTCCC
Organism: Psilopogon haemacephalus; assembly: GCA_013396835.1. Classification (NCBI taxonomy): domain Eukaryota; kingdom Metazoa; phylum Chordata; class Aves; order Piciformes; family Megalaimidae; genus Psilopogon; species Psilopogon haemacephalus. Next base: position 430,047 of record VWZI01002426.1, on the reverse strand, counting down.
ACCGTCACAGGCTTCTTGCCAGTAAGCACCCAGGCCTGGCTAAACCAGAGGGCTGGTGCCCACTTCTCTGGTAGCTAGCTGCTTCCACCAGTCCTACCACTTGGATTAAACTTCTCTCCAGCACAGTTTTCAGGAACTAGATCCAGGCCCAGCAGCACAACATCGTCTCCACCCTAGAGGGACACTCACTTTTCAGATCAAAGCCACATGTGGTTTGGCCCAAGGAATCAGCTGCCCCATTTCAGTTCCCCCAGTAATGCTGGCAGCGAGCTGTTGTGACCTCCAGTGATTCCCAAACCACAGAGCTGCTGGAGAAATCAAGGCAAACCACAGAAAATACCACAGAGGCTGCTGGTCAGCTCTAATCCTGTGTTTATGTACCAGGACAGTTCCAGACAAGGCTAATGCTCCCCAGGTATGCATCCGCGTTGTACATACAACCAGGACATCCTCTTTTGAGGCTGTTACTCAGCAGCTACTAAGCAGAGGCTGGATGTTGTGGCATATTCTGGCTTGCCCCTTTCTTCTCTTGAGACTGACTCCAGGTTGCCTTGAACTATGTCTGACCTACAGCTCTCTGCCTTACCTGTCCCTGCCCCAACAGCCATATCCTATATGGCACCAGCTTCTTGGCCCCTGCTCAGCTCAAGCCTCCAGCTGGCTTTGAGACCACTGCTAGAAACATTATAGCACACCTGTTCTTCAGATGAGGGTTTACAGCCAAGGCTAGCACATCTGGATTGTGAAATAGACGTTTGGAAGTTTATCAACATGTTTCCAAACAGTCTGGATATGGCAGAGGCTCTGTCTCAATGCTTTAGTGGAGGAAGCAGCTGGGCTGGAAGGATGGTTTGGTGCCCTTCTCACGCCCCATGGAAGCTGGGCCAAGCCCCACACACAACCACGCCTCAGAAACCGAACTGCCTCTTCCTGACGCTAGTGGTCCAGGAAGCTGAGTTAGTGAGGCTCTAAGATGGAAACGGGGAAGCGAAATCCATCCCTTCCTGCCCTAGAACCTGCTGACACAGCGGCACCAAGCCTAAGCTTCAGCCAAACATCTCCCAGAAACACTGCCTGCTCAGAAAATCAGTTGGGAATCTGCACCATGTGTGCTGGACAGAGGAGGTAGGGTGGGGAAATAACTGACTCCATCAGCTTGGTGCTGTGCAAAGCTCAGCTGCCAACAGCCTCCAGGGCATTTGCTCTCAGCAAAGTCCTCAGCAGCAGCAGCATCAGGCTGCCACTAATAGTTTAGTCAGCACCAAGCAGATCTAAAGAAGGGCTTGCTGCCCTGGGTTGTTTCAAGTGCACAGCACCTCTCAACATAACTAGTTTCTTACATGTGCAGCTCTCGCACCTCTGCCAACAGCAGACCTCCCATGCAAGTTTTCACCAGCTGCTCTCTTCTCAGCCATCCCTCACCAACAGAAACACTGCTGATGCTTTGGGGTGTGAGTGATGCAGAAGACCTGCTCAAAGCTGATGAAGCAGGAGGTAGCTTTGCCCTCAGTGTGTAGCAGACTTTTGTAAACAGAGTGGTGGCTGCTTCCCACAAGATCTTCAGATGGCCTAGTTCTAAGCTCATGTCCTTCTGTTGGTGAAGCAAAGTGACGCTAGATACAGGTGTGCTCTCCAGAACTACAGATGTTCTCCAGGATGAGGACCCCTCATTCTAACCCTGCACCAGCCTATGTGGCCACTGGCAGGGTCTCTCAGAATCAGAATCATAGAATCAGTCTGGATTGGAAGGGACAACAAAGATCATCTAGTTCCAACCCCCCTGCTATGACCAGGGACACCCTACCCTAGATCAGGCTGCCCACAGCCTCATCCAGCCTGGCCTTAAACACCTCCACGGCCCCAACCACTTCCCTGGGCAACCCATTCCAGGGTCTCACCACTCTCATGCTGGAGAACTTCCTCCTAGCGTCCAGTCTGAATCTCCCCACCTCCAGCTTTGCTCCATCCCCCTAGTCCTGTCACTACCTGACAGCCTAAAAAGTCCCTCCCTAGCTTTTTTTGTAGGCCACCTTCAGATACTGGAAGGCCCCAATAAGGTCACCTTGGAGCCTCCTCCATACTGAACAGCCCCAGCTCTTTCAGTCTGTCCTCATAGCAGAGGTGCTGCAGCCCTCTGATCATCCTCGTGGCCCTTCTCTGGACATGCTCCAGCATGTCCACATCCCTCTTGTAATAGGGGCTGCAGAACTGGTTGCAACACTCCAGGTGGGGTCTCACCAGAGTGGAATAGAGAAGGAGAATCACCTCCCTCGACCTGCTGACCACTCTTCTGATTCAGCCCAGGATCTGGTTGGCTTTCTGGGCTGCAAGGGCACACTGCTGGCTCATATTGAGCTTCTCGTCCACCAGCACCCCCAAGTCGCTCTCCTCAGGGCTGCTCTCTAGCCAGTCACTGCCCAGCCTGTATTTGTGCTTGGGATTGCCTCAACCCAGATGTAGGACCTTGCACTTGGCCTTGTTGAACCTCATGAGGTTGGCTTGTGCCCACCTCTGCAGCCTGTCTAGGTCCCTCTGGATGGCATCCCTGCCCTCCAGGGTGTCTGGTGCAACACACAGCTTGGTGTTGCCAGCAAACTTGCTGAGGGTGCCCTCAATGCCTCTGTCCATGTCACCCACAAAGATGTTGAACAAGACTGGTCCCAGGACTGATATCTGAGGGACTCTGCTTGTCCCTGGCCTCCACTTGGACATGGAGCCATTGACAGCCACTCTTTGGGTGCAGTCATCAAGCCAGTTCTTTATCCATCTGGTGGTCCACCCATCAAACCCATGTTTCACCAGCTTGGAGACCAGGATGTGGTGTGGAACAGTGTCAAAGGCTTTGCTCAGGTCCAGGTAAATGACATCAGTTGCTCGCCCTTCATCTATTAATGTTGTGACCTGTTCATAGAAAGCCACCAGGTTTGTCAGGCAGGATCTGCCCTTGGTGAAGCCATGCTGATTGGACCCAATCACCTCTTCACTATTCTCCTGTCTCAGTAGTGCCTCCAGGAGGATCTGCTCCATGATCTTAGCAGGCACACAGGTGAGACTGACTGGCCTGGAGTTCTCCGGCTCCTTCTTCCTACCCTTTTTGAAAATGGTAGTTATATTTCCCCTTTTCCAGTCAGTGAGGACTTCACCAGACTGCCAGGACTTTTGGAATATAATAGAGAGGGGTTTAGCAACCTCAATTCTTTCAGTACCCATGGCCAATTCTTTCAGTACCCATGGCTGTATCCCATCGAGTTCCATGGACTTGAACACTTTCAGGTTCTCAGATGATCATGAACCAGATCTTCACTTATGATGGGCAGCTCTTCCTTCCGGTCCCTGCCATTATCTTCCATGACTCCAGGAGTGTGGCTGGAGGCCTTTGCAGTGAAGACTGAGATAAAGAGGTAATTGAGAACCTCCGCCTTTTCCATGTCACTTGTGACCATTTCACCTGTTTCCTTTTTGAGGGGGCCCACACCTACCCTCGTCCTCTTTTTACCATTGATATACCTGTAGAAATTCTTGGTGTTCCCGTTGACCTCCCTGGCTAGATTTAATTCAAACTGTGCCTTGGCTTTCCTAACCAGATCTCTGGCTGCTCAGGCAGCTTCCTTATATACCACCCCCCATTCTAACTGTCCTTACTTCCACTCCTTGTACAGTTTCTTTTTGTGTGAGAGCGTGTCCAGGAGCTCCTTGCTCAGCCAGGCAGGCCTCCTGGCATTCTTCCCTGTTTTCCTCTTTGTTGGTATGCATTGCTACTGGACACAGAGGAGGTGATCCTTGAATACTCTCCAGCTGTCCTGGGCCCCTCTTCCCTCTGGGGCTTTGTCCCATGATGCTTTGGCCAGCAGATCCCTGAAGTCTGCACACCTAAAGTCTGCACACCTAAAGTCTAGGGTCATAAGGTTAGAATACATCCTCCTGGTTGCCCTGAGGATCTTAAATTTAACTGCTTGACAGTCACTGCAGCCAAGGCTGTCCCTGAGCCTCACCTTGGTCACCAGCCCTTCCCTGTTGGTGAGAACAAAGTCCAGCATAGCACCTTTCCTTGTTGGTTCCTTGATCATTTGGAGGAGGAAGCTGTCATCTATGCAATCCAGGAGCATCTGGATTGCTGATGCCTTGCTGTGTTGTCCCTCCAGCAGATGTCAGGGTGGTGGAGGGACTCCTCTCATCTGCATCCATTTTGCTAGTCCACCTGCAGTAGAGTGCCATGCTATGCTGTCATCACTCCTGAAGGGGAGACCACTCTTCTAACCTAGTGGCTGAGCAGTGCACAAATAGCCATAGGAATTGGCAAAAGTGGCGCAAAAGGAGAGACTTCAAGCTGGATCAGTCTCTTAACATCTCTGCAATGCACTAGACTGTAAGTTCATTTGTACCTGTTTTAAAGCCCTTTGGAAGCTTGGGCAGACCTGGCTTCCTTCACCAGCTCCACCTGAGTGAATCTCTTCCCTCTCTAACCTACATGCTCTCAGTAATGTCGAGCTGCCTCTTTAGAGGCACTAATTCAAAGTGGCTCCAATCTCAGAGCACTTCAGTGGAGGAGGCTGGGGAGAGACAAAGGTGTGAAGGTGTAACACCAAACCTTCAAATGCTGTGGCTGCAATGGTGAGCGTGCAAATACATTTCTATTGAGCTTTCACTTGGCCAGATTCCTCATCCTTCTGTTTCCAAAGCCTGGTGCTAGGGCTCCAGAGATCCCAAAAAATCCTGAAAATTACAGCAACCTGGCTTAGGCAAAGGTATAGAAGAGCATTGGCACAGAAAAGCCTGACAGCTTCTAAAGAGGGCCCATGTCAATGGAGCTGTGGCACTGCCCCACAGTGCTGATGCTGGGACCTGAGTTCAGTCCTAGCTCTGATGCAAGCTGCTTCTGTGATTTCAGTTAACCATCTAGCTTCAGCACTCAGGTACAAAGTAGAAAAGAGACTAGCCCACATGCCCACATCCCTTGCTGGGCCTTCTGGCACTAGAGTGAGCCACATTATATAGAACAAAGGGTATACTGTAATAGAAAGCATCTGAATTAATGTGAGAGCTGTACACATGCCACCGCTTAGGAAAAACAAGCATGCTTAGCTGCACCTACTGCATGCTGGAGCCAAGTTTGCTCCACAGAGCATGGAGGATCTGCAAAGATGCTAGCAACAATTCAGGGTGAGCACTGCAAGATATGGCAGAGGACAGGTTGGAAAATAAAAGGGGATTCAAAGCACCATTTTGATCTTACCAAGAAATTCCCCTCTTGCATCTGGATGTGCCACTGGGCCCATCTGCCTAGTCTGTCCCAGACAGCATGTTACTTACAGAGAAGTCAATGTAGCTTTGCATTTCTCAGTAAATTGAGATGGTCACCTCTAAGCTTACAGGTCGCTGGGTCGGTTGGCTTTTCCTCCTCCTTGGAGCATAAATCTGACCCCCATCCCAGGCCCTCTCCCTCTGAAACAGGCAGGTCCTGCTCAAGACAGGCAGTGCTTTGTTCAGTGGCTAAGCCAACACTTCCTCCCTGGGGAGAGCATAACTCTGCAGCGGCAAAGGTCAAGTGTGCTCTTCCCAAAGCTGAAGAATTGCCTTTGCCAGTTAATCCAGGCTGAGATCTCACAGCTGGCATAAAGCTTCTCCCAAGGCCAGGAACACAGTCCTTGCAAGCGGAGGAAAGAATGTACCTAGGGCACAGTTACAAGGGAAGAGATCAAACATATGCCCTTCACCACAGGCCTTCTGGGCACCATCAGGGCGGAGGCTAGGGGAGGAAAACCAAACCCCCAGCAGAAACTTTATCACTATTTTGTGAGATAATCCTGCCCTCACCCTTTCAGGCCTAGCACCAGACATCCAGCTGGTGCCCAACTTCCACATTGTTCTTTTTAGGGAGAAGCAGGAGCAAGCCAGATTCACCACTTCAGTGTCTGGAGGCAGAAGCTCAGGTGGCTTCCAAAAACACTCTGTAGCACCCACGAATGCTCCTGCTCAGCCACAACCTTGCAAGGAGTGGTGAATTACCCCACCACTCTGATTTCACAGTGGGAGTGAGGAGCAGCTAGGCTTTTGCTGTCCTCATCTCAGCCAGCCATGAGCTTCCTGACCATAGCCAACCAAGCAAATGGTCTTGGCAGTGGAGAGCATGCTTTGGTGTTCTCCCACACTATTACAGACTGATTGAGGTGGAATGTGACCTCTGGAGATAGTTCCATCCAGCCCCCTGTTCAAGACAAGATGCTCGGAGCCATGTCCAGATGGGTTTTTAATCTCCTTCGTGGATGGAGGCTCTACAGTCTCCATGAGTGGCTTGTTCCAGCATAGTTCACTGATCTGACCTCTAACACAAGTGGCCATTGGCCATCTTTGCTGCAATTAGTTTGGTCATTACCAGAGAAGCCAGGGAGTGCCTCTTTTGTCGATATGATACTCACTGTGGTCTTGGCTTCACCTCCTGGTCCCAGTCCCCAAGGGGCTCCCTCAACCCTCAGGTTACAGGGTTGCATTCAAGAGGATGAGCCTGGAGCAAAGTGGAGGTGTCCCCTTCACAAACACAGTGATAGTGAATCCAGTCCTTTCCATTTTGCTTCTTATTTTGCATTCTGTTCAAGGCAAATGAAGTAGCATGGAGGGGGAAGCAGGGGGCATCATTTGGCAGGACGACTTTCTTCTTTCAGAGTTGATTGCCTCTGAGATTGAGGAGGATTTACCCTACCACTCCTCTATAAACATCAGAACCCCCACGACCACCCCCTCCTCCCGCCACCAGCCAGCCCCACAGTCCCTGCAGATCCGCAGTCCACAAGCCTGTTTCTACAGTTCTGTGTCATTTTACCTCCCAGTGCTTTTCTGGTTCTCATTATCTCTGCAGAGCTGATGACACTTAGACATTTTGTCTTGCTGGAGGCTTTTTCTGGTGCTTTAAGCCTGATTTATGCAACGCAGCTCTGGCTGTCCTGATCACCCATGCTCACCTCTGGCTTATTAACACACTGCCTAGCCAAGGACCTTTCCCCTCCCACCAGCAGATCCAAACCAGGATGAACCTCTTCACCCACTGGAGTTAACGCCTTGGCAGCTTTCTCCTCCTATGGCTTTCCCTCTCATTCATCACTAGCCATTAATCACAGCAGCCTCTTTTCACCGGGGACCTACCTCCACAGATCCTGAGCTGCCCTTGCAGTTGCCAGGGCAAATCCCAGGGGCAGGAGCTGAACCAGGGCAGACCCAATTAGCAGTCATTGGGTAATACTACTAATAACCTTAGCTTGGTCATTAACCCCAGCTGCTCAGAGGCCATCACCAGCTCAGGGTCCCCCTCAGCTCAGCAGAGTGGTTCTGATGAGGAAAGTAGCCTCTTTCCCAGCCTCACGTTTTCTGCTTTTGCTAGAAACCAGTTCAGAAACACAACATTTTGGGATCTACACAGCTTCTAACACTTATCGCTGCCTGTCCCCAGAGGCAGTTCCAAAGCCAACATACAGCTACAACACATGTATGTCTGTTTGCAACACCTCATTGGAGGAATTAAAGAGTGACAATGATACCGTACTCAGGACACGATGACAACCACTCCCATCTAGCCAAACAAGACCGAGGCCAAGGCTGGTCCAGCCTACTAACTGGTGCTAGAGCTTCAGGCTGGGCATGCTACCAAACATTACAGCAGAGCCCCTCAGCACGGCCCCCAGACATCTTTGCATTTGCAGGCCTAGTGACCTTTCCAAGCTTCTCTCCACCGTCCTGCTGTTTCTTCTCAGGTTGTCTCTTGCTCCTTGTCCACGCTGCCTGCACGAGCTATTTTGCAGGAGGACAGGTCCATCTCTCGTAAGCTGCCTGCACTGTATTTAATGCAAGGCGAAGGAAGCTGCCTCTGCAAGACAAACCTTGCCCCTCTGTGTTGTACTTGGATGCATCTCTCTCATGTGGGAAGCGTCTGTCCTCTGTCCAGATCAATCACTGCTGTCAGTAGGAGAGGAAGGGTAGCAACGCTGTACCTTGGATACTTGGCACATTCCCTCCGAGACCTTTGCAGCACCCAGGTCCAGCCAGGCCCACCAGGGAGGAGGACTGAACGAGGGCAGCTGGGCAGGAGCACTGCGAGCCAGCCAGGCCTCCGCATACCGGCCACAGGATTTGCATCTGAAGCTGGTAACAAATGAGGTGAAGGAAAAGTCTGGAATAGGGACCAAGTCTGGTCGTGGTTTGAGTCCTGGCTCCGGAGCAGCTGGTGCAGCCTGGCGAGCAACACACAAGTCAGCTGTTCCTAACACCCTTGCTGAGCTCCAGCACAGCTCAGTGTGCCATTTCACCTCCTTAACTCCTGCAGCCAGGCAAAATTACAGGTAAGGAAAGGAGCCCTGTGCCCTTCCCAAAGCTCACCTCAGGCATCCAGGCTGCAAAGTGGGGTGGAGTCAACAGAGCAGCCGCCCAAAGTGGTTTTCAGTGATTTGCTACAACTAAACATTCCCCTCCTTTGCTCCCTCAAACTCATAGACCCCAACATCCCAGCAGTGTGTCACCTAGAGCGTAAGTGCTCCTCAACCCTTGCTGTGCTGTGAGCTCCCCTCAGAACGGAGTCCTTCCTATGCTGCTTCCAGAGCTAGAGCAAGCTCTCTTCTAACTGGATGCCACCCAGATCTTCCACCCAGGTCCAGAAAAAGGAGCAGGACATGCTCTAAAGGGCAGGAAAAGGGACACAGAGGCCAAGACCTAGGTGTTAGGTGGCACAGCATGAACCCAGTACCTGTGGGTGCTGGGGTGAGAGGTACCATGGGGTCAGACCTTTCTATCAGTGCAGCTTTTGAGATTTCCCTTTCTCCATCTGTCTTCCCACCATCTGCTGAGGCGGCTGCAAAGGAGAGAAGGCTTGCAAGGGTCACTCTTGGGCCAAAGCAGATGGGAAGGACCTGCTGCGAGCATTTTACTAGAGATGGGCCAGACAGCTGCAACGTGCCCCTCAGACCCGCCTGAGAGTTCACTGCATCACCCACTGCACAGAGAGAACCGAGGCCCAAATTGCTGGCTCAGAACTGTACATGCTACCCTGCAGGCTCACTGGCGATGAGGAAGGGTATGCAGCTGGACAAAGCAGTGAATTAACAAGCGTTTAAGTCCTCCATCAGAGGCCTGAGCAAACAGCTGGCGTCAGGAGCTGATCTCTCCCCCTCCTGGGGATGGTCAGAGACCAGGTTTTTGGAGGCACTCCCTGAGGAAGAGAACCGGCAGCACCTTTGTTTGCTACACACAGCTCCAAGGCTTTCTCCTCCCCCTGCGCCTTTGAACCTGCTCCAGATTTCTCAGCCCTGCAGGCCTCCAAACATGGCCTGCTGTGGACCTAATTAACTCCCTTGTTCATTTATGGTCTTTTGTCACTAAAGCAAGTAATTGGTGCACAGAGGCGGCAGATCCTCGTGTGTGCTCACATGGACCTGACTGCTCTTTTTGGTCTGCTGGGGAAGCCCTCTCCTGCTCGCCCAGGGTGCCTGCAAGTCCTTGTCTGCATAAAACTACTTTGGGATCATCTGCAGGGAGGTCACTGTCTCCCTAGCTCCCTCAGTACCTTTGCAGCCATCAGAAGACAGTCTTCAAAAGGCAAGACATCTTTGAAGTAAAGCAAGAAGCTTTGTTGGGACCATGCACTGTGCCCTGACCCTGTCTCTCTTGCTCTCACTGAGAGACCTCTCAGGGTTTCTTACCGCTCTCGTGTGTTTGCCTGTTGGCTCATGCACACCCAGGTGACCAGAAGCCCCCAGATCAGCAAGCAGGTGCAGACATCAGAGGCCTGAAAGTGATGATGCCACACTGATTTCTCCCCATATGGGTGTTCACTCAGATGTGCACACAGCTGCATGGATGTAAGAACTTGGCCCCACTGCTTCTTCACACCCCACCCCGCTATGTTCCCTTTTACCCCTGGCACCTCAAGGGTGGAGAACAGAGAGTGGCAAGGCCCTTTCATCAGGAGTGTCTAGGCAGGATTATTCCAGAGTTCTTGGACCAAACAGGCAGCTCCTCAGCCTTTGGAGTCCTCCTTCGCCTTTCTAGGGTTGGGGGAAGGGATGCCAATGAACGTGTTTGTGCTGTTCTTCTTAATAGGGTGTTGTGTAACACAGAGACAAGTGACTACACCGGGGACCCCAGCTGAGAACAGAGACTTTAATCTTGCTGCCCAGGGAAAACTTGGAAAAAATACTTACATCTGTTTGCCTGCGTTAGGCTCACGGCTCAAAGGCTGACAGCTGACCCTGGCTGCTCATGATGCCAAGGTATGGCCCCTGCCAAACAGTGCCAGGGTAAATTATGATGACTGATTAGAAAGGCAAAAGGCAGCCAGAGAAAACTGGGGAAGGAGATCTCCCTCTGCGACTTTCTGGAGAAGGGAAAATATCAAGCCAGAGTGCATCAGGGCACTTCGGCTTCTGCACTGCCACACTGTCAAATGGAGCAGAGAAGGAGCAGTAGTGGAAGATAACAGGGCAGGGAATGAGATGCAGGATGAGGGATAAAGATGAGGATGCAGAGAAGGCTGCACAGTTGCATCCACTTCTCCATGAAGTCCAGAAAGGATGGGCTTCACAAGACAATCCTCTTCCTCATCTTCTATCTATAAGCAGGATTCACTGCATGAGAATAGTATGGGGCAGAGGTTGGCCTGCAAAGCAGAGCACATTCTCCCTGACATGAGTCTGCCAGCTATGGATAGTGTAAGAACACAGGTGTCAGACTTTCTGACCCAGCACTGCAACATGGCTCCTATCCAGGCCCAGGCTTTGTCATCACCTCACATCCAACCTACATCTCAGGAGTATAAAGTTAGCTATCCAGGAACAGAACAGCACTGCCAAAATTTGTCTAATAGCAGACATGTAGGTGCTCTGGAAACATGTCAAATACTTCTCACCACGTTTGGTGGGGGTCTACATTGATACACCCGCTAGGAACACAGTAGCTGCTGCACTGGCACTACAAGGCAGGAGTGAGAACCCTTTCTTTGTGCAGCAGGGTGTTGAGGGTGGCCCTCCCTCTAGGTGGGAGAGGGTTTCTGGAAAGCTGTTAATCCCCAGTTTTGTGAAGGATCTGCCTGTTCCTTATTCAAGTACTAAAATGACTCAACCCTAATTAGCATTACATTTATTACAAGAATAAAGCAGATTTCTATCTCCTTCTTTCTGCCTCAAGCCAGCAGATGTCAAATACTCCTTCAGGTCAGCATCCTGCACAGGATGGTTGCTAGCTTCAAGAGAAGCATAAAGAAAGCTCCTTTTATCTTCTTGTCCCTCACAAGAACAATTTGGCCCTGAAGCAAGAACATTTGTTTGCTCTAAATCTTATTTAACCGTGGATGTTTTCATTGTCCACATCCATGTCACACTCTTATCCACACTTAGGAGGAAAGCTCTTGCTTTCTTCCGTCTTTCTGCATAGCAGAAGCCTTGATTTAGCCACATGCTTGTTGCCTTTCAATCCTTGCTGGCTGTCACTCTGACAAGACAGAGGAATCAGGAGGAGCTGTGTGTTTCCTCAGCACCCTTCAACCTTTTATAAGCTTCTACTTGAACACCACGACCTCTTGTCAGATTCTGATCCTCTATCCATCTCTGTAGGCCTTCATTGCTGAATGGAGCACTCAAGGAGTGGGGATCCTGTTAATGAATGCAGATAGAGGTCTTCTGATCCATGAAGATTCTGCACTAGAATTTAAAGATGTCTTGTGGGTCTAGCACCACTAGTCTCATGACTCTCTACCACATTCTTCCTCTATTCTGTTGCTGTTTGACCTGATGCCTTTCCCTCTTCTCCTTATTCTGCTGAAGAGTAGATCCCTCAAGATCAGAGCCTCAGGTCTGAGCTGGCTCAGCAGCACCAGGTGCATTGCACCTCGCTAGTGTGTTGGATGTGGCTCCCGTGAAACCACACCGCGTTGCACTTAAATTGCAGCTCATCCCTGCTCAGGAGGAACCAGAGGTGCTGAGGCACAGCAGAGTCAGCTCCCAGAGCCCCTTCCTAAAGGCTGCTGACACCACTAATTGCAAGGTTATTTGGGCCAAGCCACCTCTATTCCAAAACAACTTGATGCAGAGTGTCCAAGGCAGGCACTGCCTATGCAAGGACCATTTCAGGACAGTTCCCTCGAGCGTTGAAACAGGTGTTTTTTTTTCTTCCTTTGGTCCCTGGACCTGCTGTACAGCTCTAGTCACCTGCTGCAACTCATCCAAACTCACGGCAATGTCCACTGCCTCAGGCTCTCTGTAAAGGCTTGTAGTGCTTGCAGTTAATTTAAAAAGTCCACTTTGTCATAACGAGCCTTAAAAAGAAGAGCTCATCAGCTCTCTCTGCGCATCAGCTCAGTTCTGCTTTTCTGGTCGCTGTGTTAAACCTCCCTCACCCCTCCCAGAGCCATGACTAATCTGTGTCTCAAGGCCTGAGAGAACACATCTAATCTGGTTAGCCTAACTGCTGTTGTGTGTTCGTATTAAGCAATTATTCTTCCTAAGCTATTTGTCCCGAGTCTCCCGAGAGAGCGCTGCAGGTTAATCATACACATGTAAATCCAATTTCCTTTCATGCATTGTAAATGTGTTGTCTGCTGGAAAACAAAAGGCCAAGGGGGAGCTATGCAGGAGGGACTTAAGCAGAACAAGGAAAGGCTTCCTAGATGCTCAATTCCTAGGCGCTCCCGTCTGGGGATTAGAAGCACAGCAAAAGAACCTGCCAGTCAACTCGTTTGCTAGACTAAGAGGTCTGCTGAACAACAACAAAAAACTTCACAGGTAACAGCAACCCTAACTGCAGGGTTTCAAGATGATGAACTTGACCACTCAAACCTGACCAGCTCAAGCTGACTATCGGTCCCCCTCTGGTGGCCAACCAACTTCAGCCGCCTTCTGACAGCAGAACTGGGCTGCCACAGTGCTAGCTGACCCTGCGCCGAGGCACCTTGAGCATCAGTGACCAGCACCACCTTGAGCACCATTGAGCCCAGGGCATCGTGGCTCTTCCCAGGAGGCTGTCGGGCGGCACAGCTTCAAAGCGCAGTGCTGGTTCGGGGAGAATAGCAGACTTGTGCATCAGTACTGATGGCATTAAAGACTTCTAAGAAGAAAAAGATTTCTTACCAGAACAGCCAGCATCTGCCCAGTACCTCCAACTTGACAGCCTTAAGGCTACCTAAAACCAGGCCCTCAATTTTTAACAGCATTACCAAGTAGCAGTAGGAGCCCTTATCTTGAAACAAAATCCCATTGTGACCGGGATCTATAGAAAATCTGGACATGGGGAGACTCTCATCTCTTAGGGATGGGGAATGAGATGGAGAGTAAAGACAGAAGATGGACAGGAAGAGAGCAAGCAGAAGGGAACAAGACAGCACTGGTCAGCATAAAAGATAGCAGTCAGTGAGATGTTCTCATAGGGTGAGGGGACACAGCACAAAGACAACAGTCTTGCTAGGCAAGGCAACTATTTTTGCACTGTATTTTTTACTTTCAGCAAGTGTTACCAGTGTTGTCCCCAGTAAAAAAGAATTTAGGAGAGGGAAGGCTGCATACCACTGCTATGGTCATAGACAAGAAGGAGCTGCCAGTTTTCCCTAAGTGGGAGTCTGAGTCTGCTGCACACCAGCAATAAAAGCCTCTGCAAATCTGAGCTAGCTTCTACACAGCAAACCAGTTCTCCAGACAAATCTGAAACCCCTGGAGCTGGTTTCCTCATCTTCCAAGAGCACTATAGAGAATTGTATTTCCTCATGTTTCTTCTCCCACTGCCACAAGCAGTACTATCTCATCCTGAGGCTTCAGCTACTGAAGCACAAGAGAGTCCCAAGCAGCTGTTCCTTCTAGTAAGAGATGAGATTTCTAAAATTACTCAGAAAATTGTTTAAGTTTATAGGCCTTCAGAACTGTTATCATAAATCCCTACATTAATGGGTGGGTATGGGCCAACACACTTCTCCCAGCTTATCAGAGAATTCCTTCAAGAAGGAGACAAGAATTTGGTTTTGGCCACTGCAGTCATTCCCCACACAAACCACCCAAGCTCACTCTGGTCTTCACTTGCCTCAGAGAAAACTCCAGAGCAACCTTAGGTCAGTTTCAGTTTCTCTACCTCATATGGTGCAAGAGCTCTGCTTCCTTCCCCTATATTCATTGCAGTTTCAAACTAAGGCTAGGAGGCTTGGCTCTCAGCCTCATTCCCCACTTTCAACCCCATATGCAATCGCCCATGCCTTAACATACTTTGTAGAATGCCATCCCTGCAGAAGGGTAGCTGGAATAAACTGATTGGGAATTTTGCTACAGCTGTTTCATTTTTACTGGAGGGAAAAGAAAAAAAAAAAAAAAAGGAAAGGGAAAAAAAAAGTTATAGCAAATTATGTGTAAGAATGAAGACATTCATGCAGTAACACCTCCCGCCTACAATCAAGTTTCATGCTCTGGAGAGCAGAGATTAGGGTTTCTCACGCATTCAGTGAAAAGAAAAAAAATAAATAAAAAAACAAAGGGTGAAGGTGTTTAAGAGGAAGATTCTAAAATCTGAGATTCTGCACAGGCTGAGGTTTTAGTGGACTTCATTGTTTGCTGTGTTTTCTTTTTACAGCTCGCATAATGACGTGTTCAAACTCTTTTTATTGTCGTGTGTCAGGTCAGTCAGACACAAGGCGGCTGCAGAACAGCCAAAACCATATGAAACTGTGGGAAATAGGAGTCAGTCTGCTTCAACTGGCCAACTCAGCCACACTGCTATGAAAGCAAGATGAGGGAAGGCTGAGAGAGCTGTTCCTCTTCAGGTTGGAGGAGACTGAGAGCTGACCTCATTCATGTTTATAAATGTATGAAGGGTGAGTGTTGGGAGGATGGAGCCAGACTCATCTCAGTGATGCTCAATGACAGGACAGCTGGAGCACAGGAGGGTTCACGTGAACATAAAGAAAACGTTTTCACTATGAGGGTGGCAAGAACACTAGAAGAGGTTGCCCAGACTGGTTGTGGAATCTCCTCATTCAAAACCCACCTGGATGTGTTCCTGCGTGACCCCCTGGCATGGGGGTTGGACTGAATGATCTTTTGAGGTTCCTTCCAACCCCAAATGTTCTGTGATCCTGTGACAAGATCTAATCCAAATTAGACATCATTTCCCCATTTTCTGATTCAGGTAGCTGAAGCAATTCCTTCTCCATAGTTCTACAGTTGACACAAACAGGAAGTTGAGCAGAGGAACTGAATCCCATTTCCCAAGCAGCTCATCTTGACACATCTCAGGTCAATTGGCTGTGTATGGAATCAAGGATCCTAAGACATCAGACAACAACTTTCTATTGCTGGAGACACGCTGGGGCATTTAGGATTCCAGCATGAAGTGCATGGGCATGATTTCTCTCCCAGCCCCACGTTCCTGCTAGGTGCCAGAATAAAGGAAGGCTGAATCCCTTTGCAAGACATCACAAGAAACCGGTGATCAGGACGAAGAGATTGTGGGCAGCCAGATATCTTCCATTCTTCAAGAAGAGCTAAAAACCTCAGAGTCTACTTCATGCTAAAGTAATTCAGCATGCTGAGTGCTCTCCTTCACATCCAGATAGAGTTTCTGAAAGCTCCAGTCTCCATCTGTCCCCCTTCCCATGGGTAATACTGGTCACAGCATGTAAAGACATGTCCATATGCTTTGCTGGATCACTTTCCTCATGCCAGGTTTGCAGACAAAGTCATTCACCTTTTAATGCCCTCACCCCAACTCCAGCAGCTCTAGACTCATAACCTCTGTGAGTTCTAGGGGAGACTGGAATTCAGTTTCTGCGTTCTTCATGCTTACCATTTTTACCTAACCTGTTGTTTGTCAGCAGACACTTTCAGGCACATTGTTTTTACCCTGCAACACTAACCTATTTTGTACAACTTTAAGAAACACAAAGGACTCAAACATCCCCCTCTCCTGACCTCATCTAATCCTCTGGAGAGAACAGCAAGGAGCAAGCAGTACAAACACCTGCAGCTCAGAGTCAGGTAATACACACCAAGATGAAAAAAATACTTGCACCAACCTGCTTTATTAATTTACATAAAATAGTCCTTACAATACCTTCCGGCATTACCAGTTGCCTCAACTCATTTTCCAGCCTGATGAAGAAAGGCCTCACAGTAGCCTGCAAGCCCCAGCCCAGAGTCCCACCTCTTCCCACACCGGGCTCACAGGTCTCAGGTTCAGTCACGCATCCTAAAAGGCTGCAGGTGAAATGTCCTCTCCTTCTTGCTGCACACCTCAGCAAGACACCTGAAGCCCTGGAGAGGTCCCTTGCCCACAGACAACATTGATGAGTTTGATTCCCTCAGCAGAGCCCCAAAAGAACACTGATCGGAGAAGGCAGCGTTTTTAAAATATTTTATTTATTATACAAACTATTTACAAAATCAGCTACTACAACCACAGGCTTCCAAATTTTGGCTGATCTCTGCCAGAAATTCACCAGAGATAACTAGGATTTGATCTGTATCATCCAAAGCTCCTGGTTTATTAAAAGCATGCAACATGGCCTGCTGGTGCAGGCTGAAGCTGGGCCCTTTGCACCTCGAAGCAGCTTCAGGAAATGGAACCTGTCTGAGATGAGACCAGGATCCTAAAGATTTCTATAGAAGGGCCTCTTATTAAATGGTCATAAATAAAGGGTAAAAAGAAAAGTACCAAGCCTCTGCCAGAAGTAACACACAGTATTGGTGACCGAAGCACACCCCCATGGCCATTGCCAGCATAAAGGGCAGCATAAAAAGTGACTGTACCAGGAAAGGGTATCAAGCCAGAGACAAACCTAGAAACACAGTGATGGACCTCGGGAACATGGGAGCAGCTAGGGGCCTAGGGAAACAATGGGGATGGGTTTAGTTGACTAAGAGCACCCATCATAGTTCTCACTGCACTTGTGTTAAAGAAGAAAGTCCTTGGCATCTGCACAGCTGCTGGGAAGCATGGGGTGCTGTCTGCAATGCAATGAGAAGCATTTAGGAGCTCTTTCCAGCAGAGGAAGACTGCCCAATGTCCAGCTACTTCATCCTCAGAGTTAAAAAGTCCAGCTCAAGAGAAGAAGGGAGAAGATTCCTGAGGAAGATGTCACTGGTAGAGTTGGCCCATAGCTACAAGGCTGGAAAATCTTCACCAGGTGAGACTTCAAGACAAGGCTGCAATTTGGAACAGCACCAAACTATGCCTCCCAACAAACAGGAGTTTAGCTGAGCACTGCTACCTCTCGGTCCCTGGAAAAAGCAGTTAAGTGGTGGCATGGATAACACAAGAACTTTAACTCTACTGACCATGGAAGCCATCTGCAGTGTAAATAAAATGGAACCATATTCTCCACTCGAAGGAGGTCAAGACCTTGCAGAATGGAGCCAGCACTAAAAAAGGGAGTACAGCCACTACAGAGTGCAACAGTGGCAACTCTCAAACTGGCAGCCTATCAGCACCTCAGTGCCAGTGAGGGAATGAAATCACAAGGCAAAGAAATCCCCCTGAGTAATCTCAATGCTCAGCTAGCTGCTTTTTGGCACCAAAATGGCTTATTTTCTTCTGTACACACTCAGCCCAGAATGGCTAAGATACTGCCTTAAAAACTTTTTCTAGATGTAGAATGTTTTCTCTAAACTCCCAGTCGATTCAACTAAGCTATACCAGGAAAGCACAGAGTTACCCACACTGTGCAGAAGTCTGCCTGGATCAGCTTGAGCGCAGCAGAAGGAGACTGAAGAGGGTGATGCAATTTTTTATCTAATATGGTGCTCTAAAGTTAGTTTGGGGATGCCAGTCTGAGACTCCATTCTGGAAGAAATCCAGCAATTCCTCAATCCAATGAACACTTGCACAGCAATACAGGTTACTCACACTTTACATCCTGCATGCTTTTGACTCCTGACCTGAACTATCCAGGGGACTGTTGACAAATTACAGATCTTGATTTTTGTTTCGCTGAAGAACTCGATTCCAAGATTCCCATTCCCTTTATTTCCCTGTGAAGGGCTGAATGCACTGCTACCAAAATCACCCCTGAACCATAAGCTTACTTCTCATGCTAGTCTGTCACTCCTCTCCCCAAAAGTCAAGACAATGCTAAGTGCAGGCTGCTGAGTGATCACTTGAGTGAAGCTCTAGTTAACATTTTGTGCTGGAAAGCCAGCAGTGCTCAGTGGAACAGGAGAAAAGGAAAGTTGAAGAAAGAAGGTAGAAAGATTGAGAGGACTGAAAGCCAGCTGCTCTCCAGGCACCAGCACACCTCTGGAAACTCTGCCTGAAATGCATTAGAGAAAGAGAAACCGAGGTAGAAGCCGAGACCCTGTGGGATGCTGGGAGGGAGGTACTATGTTCTGCCCAGTACCATCACCCAACAACAAACGCAAGCCCAGTGCACACTGTAGTCGCTTACTGACCTGTCACTGTTACTACAGAACTTTATGAACCCTGAAGGTGAATGTGGGATAGGCATTGGTGCTCAGCATTGAGGGAATCACATGTGTGCCCATACTCTCTCCTGAGGAAAGGAAAAGAAGGCGAGGGTGTGGGACAGCTTCCTGTGCAACATCAACTGTCTGAAACATTCATGAAGGAGAATCTCCTCTTCCAGTTCATTTGCAGAGGCTCATTACCAGCCACTGCTGGAGAAGGACGCTTCTGCTGCTGGACCCTGGCGGAGGTAGTACAGGATCACTGCCAAGGCCAGCACTTGTGCTCCAAAGAGACTGTTCTCCCCTTTGGGTTACTTCCTCCAGTGGATACTACCCATTTTTCTCTGTGGCATAGGCAGCAGCAGCATCCAGAGCAAGATGGGAGAAAGAGAATCAGAAACCCCTCTGGGTCAGGTGCTGAAAGGACAAATTATACTCTCCATATGTCAGAGTTAGATGACCTATTGGGGAAGTATCACTGGGGGAGTTGAGCCAGGACACGGAAAGTGACCAAAGCTTCCTGCAAGCCAGGTTTCCAGCAAAGCTCCATGCTGGTCTCCCCTTTTCCTCCCAGAGAGCTACGATAAAGGCAGCTCAGCAGATCTCCTGCACCTCGCTTTAACTTTTGCTTATGAACTTCATCTTATCACAGAAGGATGGGTATATATGGTGCATGGAAATCAAGTGCAATATCTCCTTGATGAACCTATCACAGTCCTCCTACTGTTTCATACTGGATCAAAGGGAGAATGAGAGAAAGTGAAAAGATGAGCTCTTGCTGACATATCTGGGATGCGGAAAGGCCACATGACATCATCTGGATGACAAATTCCTTTACATGGAGTCTTTGCTCTGCCTCCATTGCCCATGTCAAGGGAAGGAGAAAAAGCAGAGGACTGCACCTGGGTCTTGCCACAGGGAGTCAGGAGGATAAGTGGTCTCCTGAAAAAGGGACATCAGAGCATGCCAAAGCCCTCACAACCCTCACTGATAGCTAGCTGCAGCATCTTGTGCACTTCCTCATAGGAGTCGTAAGTAGGGAGGCACAGCTGGTTAAAACTGCAAAAGAAAAGAAAAAATCCTGAAAGGATCATCCTCATCAGCTGCTTTTAGGTGGGTTAACAAGAGCATCACATATTACATGCTATACACCTTCTGCCCACCACAACTAGCTAGTAGCATTCCCAAAAGTCACAATGCAGGTAGTTCTACCACTCCAAAATACTTACCAAGTGTGAGCTGTCGGCAAAGTACTGTGAGTTGGAGCTGCAATGATCTGGAAAGACGGACAAAGTGCAGCAAACCCTCCTGGAGGCAGTTGGGAGGAACCGGTTGTGAACTGCAAGAGCCTGGCTAGCTCTTCCTGTGTGAAACTGGAGACCACAGTCCAAAACCACCTCATAACCTGTTTGGAAACAGTAGAGATAAAGCCAGGTCAGGCAAGTAAATCAATAAACATATAAGCAAGTTGTAAGAAGATCAGCCAACTGTCCTTGCAAGCAATTGCTCTACTAATAGCCAGACTTGTTTTCTTTTTGTTTTACCAGAGTGACACATAGATGTCAGTATTAGATAGTTTCTCCTTATCAGAGATGTCCCACGCTACTACCTCCCACCAGACTTTTCCTTTAAAGCAGAAAGGTTTCTGCTCTCCCCACAGAGATTTTATTTTTAGAAGTACTTGCACTGGGCAGGGAGGTAGGTTTACAATGCAAACGCTCATTTGCTTCTTGCACTATGCTGAACTTTTGATTTTTCATACATCCTCTGGTGCTTTTGCAAGAAGGTGGAACCAGCCTCTTGCTTACAGCTAGGAGCTTGTACTCCCAATCTCTCTTCATCTTAGGTGCTGTGGCATCTTATATTATATTTCTAAATGAAGCTGCCACCATTCCTGTACCCATCAGGAAAGGCAGGGAGGAATGAGAGCAATTACAGGGTACAAATTTAGGCAAGCACATCAATAGTCTTCACCACAGCAATGAATTCCAAACACTCCACGTAGGCTGCAATCATAATCTTCAAACGCCCTTTAGAGACAAATACGTCACCATGAATGTCTTCAGCAACAATCATTCCCACCAATTCCTCCTGATTCCCTACTAAACTGCTCTTAATTAGTGCTTTGTTGGATTTCCATACAAAGGCTTCAGCTGATGACTTTTACCTGCCTGATTAAGCATCATCTCTAGTCAATTAGGCTGAAGGATCTCTCCAGGGAGAAACATTATTCCATAATGTGTGCAGTCCTACTCATAACCCCTGAATCTTCCAGTTTGTCCTTCTGGAAGCCTCATTTTCAACTAGGAAACATGTTCCCATCTTAAGCTGTCTTCTGCTTGTAGTTAGCTGTTTTCAGCAAGCAAGAAGGAGAAATCCTTTCACCTACCTTCTCACGGAAGTGCCAAGATCCTCCTACAACTACAGCATGTGCCTTGAAGTCACAGACACTGATATCTCCAGTACCACACATAAGCAACTGAAAGGCAAGAGACTGTTGTCAGAAAGCCAGGAGCCCAGGAAACAGAGTGACAGCTACTGTGCAAATTACAAACATTTAAAATGCTTAGAGAAGTACTTTTGCTTTATTCCAGATGCAGAAAGCACTTGATTTGTCAGAGAGGAGGGGAAGTAGGGGTAGAGATGCTTAGGGAGGCAGCAATTACCTCAAGCTCATTTTCATCAAAAATAGCCAAGAGGTTTTCAGGAACTAACTCATTAAGACCTGGAAGAAAAGGGGAGAGAACAAAGCAAGTGCTGCGTCCCTAGGACATAAAGGCAGAAAGGAGATGGGAGCAGACAAGCTGTTACCTTTCAGGAAGTGATCCACCTCCTCTCTAACTTGATTGGCCAGCCTGTACTGTGCAAGTAGGTTTAGATACAAGATTTTGTTTTCATTGGTTACTGGTATTTGAGCCCCTCCTGTCACCAGCTCCACCACCTGAAAACAAGATAATACCCCACGTGAGCATGACCAGCAGCACTCCTCGAACCTGAACTCCTAACCAGAATAAACCCAAAGCAAAGAGCTACTATCCAGAGTAAGCTC
Organism: Psilopogon haemacephalus; assembly: GCA_013396835.1. Lineage (NCBI taxonomy): Eukaryota > Metazoa > Chordata > Aves > Piciformes > Megalaimidae > Psilopogon > Psilopogon haemacephalus. Next base: position 408,591 of record VWZI01002426.1, on the reverse strand, counting down.
ATTTTTCTAGGACAGACAGCAGAATTCTCAGCCTCCCCAGCTACAGGCAGAAGGGATTAAACTGTTCCACCTTCAGGAACTGCCTCCTCACCTTCTCCAGCTGTCCTGTTTTGCTATACTTTTCTTCAGCAAAGACCAGATCCATCTCACTCACATCATTGTTCAGTATGAAACAAACTTTGGATTTATAGAATTCTGGGTCATCCGTTTCAAAATACTGCGTGAAAGAAAAGAAAGGAAAAAAAAAAAAAGGACAGGGACATAGGGACATGGAGGGAAGTAAAAATAAAAACCTCCATACATTGTTAACCAGGACTCTAGATCTCTTTCTACTGCACCAACATTCAACCTCTCCCCAGATCAACACAGGATTCAGACAGGGCTGGGAAGCATCACCTTGTAATGCATTCGAAGTCCAATGATCTGAGCCAGGAAAGATCGGGTGAAGCGAGCTCGAACCAGTTGTTTGTAAGCACCTCCTAGAGATGATTCATAAAGGCATTTTCCTACCAGGCGGCCTGCAAACTCATACACTTTGAGTCGTAGATATGTGGGACGCCCTGGATTTGGATGCACCTGTGAGGAGGAAGCAATATGAAATATCAAAGTACCGGATAAGACTAGCACAAGCAGCAAGTATGGGACAGCTTCAAATCGCTGCCTCTCTCAGGCTGCCCCAAGAGCTTTAGTGTAATATCCTCACTGCCAAGCAATAGAAATAAAATGCCTGAGCCTGCCTAGCAAGAATACAGAGTATTTTGTATGCACAGGCCATAAGCTGTATGAGATCAGAAAGACACTGAAACATTCAGTACTAAAAAAACTTCTAAACACTGATGCCACCCTCTCTTACCCAGAAACCCAGCCCTCCCTCTGACTGACCACCCTCTGCTGTACATCCAGCCAGTAATCTGACACTTCAATGTGCTATGATCATTAAGTGAAGCTTTCAGATAGGCACTGGGAGTGACTATGCAAGCAAGCTATAGAACAGGCAAGGTTGTAGACCACTTGACAGCAGCAGCATCATTTAACCATCAGTAAATCAATGCACACATTTCTGTGCATTCAGCACAGGAATTGCAGACTCACCAAGGCCTGGTTGTTATCACTAAAGCGTGTAAAGAGCTGACTTGTGGTATCAAATAATGCCTTACAGATGAGCTCAAACCACTCTCGTCGTGGACCTCCCCAATCCAGAGCTACAAGACAAAACAAGCTTGGTCATGCATGGGTCACAAATTAAGGAATTTAATGCATGCTGCTCAGTATCACCTGACGTGAGAGCTCATTGCACTGAACAGTTCCATGGCAAAAAAGCAGTAGAAAGGAACTCCAGAACTCTAGGTTCTGCTCACAAACACAGTATTTTTAATACGAACCTCAGGTCCTTATGCAAAGGAGGACTAGAATAGCACCAGTGGGACAATTCACTAACATCTGTGAGAAAGTGGGAGGGACGGAAAGCCACAAAAGGATAGACATAGTACAAGAAACCAGAATTCATGACTAAAAATTACCCTGCCATCATATTCCTTTCATTTCTTCCTCAAATATATTCACAGGATAACTCACCTTCTTCATCCTGAAAAATCACTTCAAAGTTTTTGCTCCAGTCAGAAACTGAAAAATTTCGTGTTGCTTTAAAAGACTGCAAAAGTTTTTAAAAAAAAAAAAAGGGTTAAAAAAGTAGCAGGAGCCATTACTGCCTGGCATCACATATCCAATAAGCAATCTTGCACATGGGCAATTCAAGCAACACAAAGTCCAAGAAACAATCTAGTACTCTAAAGCATAGAAATGAGAATTAGGAACTCCTAAGGTCTAATTCTTATTTGTTCAAAGCCACAGAAGCCAATTCTTCATTTTGTATTGAGTCACATTATCCATTCATCTTAGTATAGCACAGATATACCCCTCCCAAGGCTGCAGTATTGTTTAAGGTATTAAAATGCCTGTGGGAAGGAGCAATTTCTGTAAAGCATTGCCAGCCCACGAGTTAGATTTCAAAAAGGAACATTTCAGAGAGCATTGGAAAATAGCTTCAAGGGTTCACTTAGTTCATACCTAAAGCAAGTCACGATGCAGAAAAGTAACAAAATATTTCAAACATCTAGAACTTCCTGTGTCCTGATTCTGGATTCCAAGTAAAGACAATTTAAAGAGTTACCAGTCTGACTGAGACCTGCTGTGTAACTTGCCTCAGCTTATCTTCAAATAGGTTAGAGCAACACTCTAGTCACATCTCTGGGCTAAACACATTGGTCACACTCATTGTGCGTATCAACCTTGGACACTAAAGCTTACACTGATTATTATGGCACTTAATTTGTCTTACTGGGCTGCTATACTAGTGCTCACAACCGTGCAGGAGTTTCCAAAACAGCAGGAAAAAGTAGTGACAGTAACACTATTTTCAAAAGAAGTCACTTTGTAGCAAGCTATTAACTGCATCTTCCTAAACACTGCAAGCTCAGATGTGCAGAAAATATTTCAAAACACAATTTACGGAGTGTAAACAAAGGGAAATCCCAGACACTTCTGCTTTCCCCAGAAATGTTTTTTTCCAGCTTTACATCATATTAATGTTGCAGGACAACATGTCGAAACAGTAAGTCAGAATAACTGCCTGCCCAGCATACATGGCACTTGAAATATCAGTTAAGAACTCCATTTTATGAATGACCCTCTCTTAAGTATGGTTTTGGAAACACAACATCTTAGGTCAAGCACTGATGAAGACGTAGTTCCAGGACTCTACAAAATATTTTATCATCATACTGAACCGCTACTAGAAGCGTGTTGATGCAAGAATTTTGGGCATGTAGGTCAGTAACACACAAATTGAAAACACATCTCACTGAATGGCTCTGTACCAGAAAAACAGTAGATAAAGACTGAGGAGCTCTAGAGGTTCTGCTCTAACATCTGGTGCAGGTAGACAGTCTCTTTCTGGGCCTCAGGTTCCAACATATAAAGTGGAGACAGTATAGCACCAGCAGATTTCCTGCTTTTACAGACTATGCATGCATTTCCCCAGACATCTCTCAGGGCTTGATTTATTCTGTGACCAGTTCCTTAAAAATTCCTCAGAACTGAAGCTTCCCAATTAACTAAAAAATTGATCCAATCTTAATGGCTGCAGAGAAGGAACAGCACATCCCATTCAATACCAAACCCAAACACAGAGGAGCTACCTTTACTTTTTTTTCTTTTTCCCATCTCAACCTTTCTACTGCCTTGACACAGAAGAACTAATGATGTTTAGCATGGTTTCTCAAGCACATGCCAGCATGGATTTCTTTAGGCACCAAGCGAAAAACAAGCAAAAGGATGAATGACACATTTGGCTTAGCCCAAGTGAGCCATACACTCACCGACTCCAGCAGACAGTGACGGCTGACCTTCAGCGTGACCTTCGAATGAGGTCTTTTCATGTGCACCTGACGGAGCTCTCGCTGAAAAAAGTTGACCTTGTCCTGGAAGGTCTCCGAGCCTCCTGAGAACAGTAGCAATTTGGGTCAAGCCTAAGCTGTCAACATCTCATACATCTGAGACTAACTGCACAGGCCAGCTTTACAGCCTAAAGATAAGCTTATTACAGCAAACTGTAGACAAAACTCTAAAGAAAGTTTGCAGTTAGTCTTGCTGATACTCAGATGCACTTTCAAAGAGCCTGACAGAAAAGCTGGCATGATGAAATACATCCTCTGGAAACATCAATAGGAACAGAACATGAGACTCCAGCAATCGAGTTCTTATCAAAGATTATTCCAAACTGGTAGTCTTCATTCCCCTTGGAAACTAGCAAACTCAGGTGCTAACCTGACTACTGCACCCACCTCACTGCCCCTTTACCTATGTTTTTATGCAGAGAGCGAATGAAAGTGGCTGCCAAGATGTTCCTCTCCTTGCAGCTGAGCTCCACAGGGGGTTGGATCCCATCATCCACCACCAGTGTCAGTAATTTGTGCACAGGGTCAGGACCAAGGTATGAAAACTAGCAGCAAAAAGATGCAAGAAAGGGTAAACCATCATGCAAAAGGTGAAGTATGTTCAGTAGACAGAGCAACACCACCTGCGCTCTAAGACTCTCTGCTCACCCATGCACATGCAGTTAACAGGAACACTTTTTCAAGCAACCAGACTCAAGTTAGGAGGCTGCATTAAACTTCACACCCTCAATCTAGGGGCTTCAGTGGACACAATCTCAGCATTTTATCAAGTTTATGAGAAAGACAAATGAGAAATGCAAAAGGATTCTGATTTTTATCTAGCATTGGGACAAAAGGCAGGGAGGAGTCACATAACTGGTTCCTATTAATAAGTATTAGTGAAATTTAGGTAGTGAAATTCCAGAGCTGAATTTTATGCAACAAAATGTTGCTCCATGGGTGGAAGCCCTTCTCTCCAAAAAGAGCAATCAGACTGTCATTCACAAGGAGTACACAAGTTAAGAACATGGAAGTGCAGTGACAGCTACAGAGGAAGAGGCTCACCTTTGTGCCAGGACAAACTCTGAAAGTGTAGAGGCGCCATGGAATGATCTTCAGGTAAAATTCTTTCACTGAGAATTGCTGAGTAACCACAACAAAAAGAGAAGGTAAAGATCATAGAACTGTTAAGGGCTGTCTCTGAAACACAAGATGCAGGACTGATCTGTAAGGCCAGACCTTCCTCCACCCCCAAGGACAGGCTTCTGCAACATTTGATGACAACTTCTTCCGATACAATGCACAAAAACCTTTAAAGCTGTAGAGAACTGTAAGCAACTTGTCAGCAAGACTTTACTATGTGCATTTACAATGCAAGTGGGAAACATGACACAGATTTTACAGCAGTAAGCCACTGTGTTCAGCAAAACATCACCAGCCTAAACTGAAAGGTAACATTAAGTACATTTTAGACACCAAAGTCAGCACAAGATTGTAACACATTGACAAAAAGGTTTTAGAAGTCAGGCTGGCAGGAGTGCTGCTACTCCCTAATTTTCACAACCATTTCAAACAACTTTTAAAAATCAAGTGCCATTGCTAAATCCAGATTTACAGAAATTTCTTCTTTGGGTATTTCCACCAGAACAACAACAACAAATATTAACTATAGAACTGTTGCCTTCTGGAGAGCAAGCTAAACTGAAATGTTAGCATCTTTAAACAAAGCACAAAGCCATTATCTGCACAAGCCTGTTCTATCTGCAATGACTGGGGAAAAACACACAAACAACAGAACAACCAACAAGGAGCATTTCTCCAGAAACCAAGTAAATAAGAACAACAGACACTGAAAGAAATAAGAGCACAGTAACAGTTATCTACTGTACAGGAGAGATGCTCTAGGTATATATAAAGTACCTTAAAGGGGCCTACAAGAAGGATGGAGAGGGACTATTTACAAAGACCTCTAGTGATAGGACAAAGGACAATGGTCTCAAACTAGGGAAGAATAGATTTGGATTAAATGTTAGGAAGGTTTTTACCAGGAGGGTAGCAGAATATTGGAACAGGTTTCCCAGGTAGATAGTTGAGGCCCCATCCCTGGAGATATTCAAGGTGAGGCTCAACATGGGTTTGGACAACCTGATTCAGTTGAGGATGCCCCTGCTGACTGCAGAGGGAGTTGGATTAGATGACCTTTGGAAGTCTCTTCCAACTCAGATCATTCTATGATTCTATGATGACATCCAGGGATACAGTTACACACAACCACATTAACAACTTTGGCACCTAAAGGGAACCTGCAACAGTAGGCACCTCTGGCAAACTCCTTTACTAGGTAAAGCAATAGAAAAAAGTGCTCAACAAGATCCCAAGGATGAAAGGATGCTGAGCTGATAAGGATCCAGCATGCATTGCCAGTCAGTTCTTAAAGCCACATGCAGCAGAGATTTAGCAATCTCTAGAAACATCCCTCCAACTTACAACTGCTTCACAGCCCTCCCTCTCTCTGTGAGGAAAGCAGTTCTTGGATTAGTCTTTCACTTTGATAATTATCATTGCATTTTTTCAGAATGTATTCAGATCAATAGATTTAATTTGAATTTATTACTAGATTTAGTGGAATTTCCTTTCAGGTTTCCCTGAATGCTGGTAGGAAATAAGAGACAATTGTTTCTGTTAACATATTCTTACTATAAGAGTAAGCCAGTTTCTCTTGATCTGACTGAATTCTGTTCCTTTCACTCATATATTTACCCTTTGCCCTCTGACCACTTTTCTTCCTTTTCTTTTCCCTGAAACATTCAAGAAACTGAACAAAGGCATAAAATCTGAGAATCTCTAAGTTCCGATCTAAGGTATCACAAACTGAGAAAGGGTCTGACTTGACTAGAGCAAAGGAAAGGCAAACAGTCCATGTACTGGACAGTGAGGAAATTCCCATGAGGCTTTGGATTAGATCTAGAAAGACACAGGGAGTCCCTAAAACTTTGAGGAGTATTTTTATTCTCAGCCAGGAGCTCCACGTTTGTTGTCTAGCCCTAGGCAAACCTTTGTAAATCAAATATGAAGCACATAAATCTGGAGCTAAAATATAGGGCACAAGAAAGCTCTTCAGCTGCAGTGTAATTTAAACATGTATTCAAGACCGGTAACTTTTTGATTTCTACCTTAGGTGACACATAGCAGTACACTTTTTTAGGTTTCTTCACTTTCTCAGGGGTTTGGCTGTCAGAGGGAGAATCTTCATCTTCATCCTCAGTTGCAGTTGAAGGACGGCGCTGCGAGGAGCTCAGGTGTGTTGGTGGAAGTTGCCACTGTGTGTTGGTGTAACTAGGAGCATCATAAAGGTAGGCTTCAAAGTAAATACTGACACCTGAGGTGGACACATTGCGTTCTACAATGTTCTTTTCATTCTCTAAAGAAAATAGATATAAAAGAGTTACGTGTATCTCCATGGAAACTAGAATTTTAAAAAACCAGAGAATCCACAGACCACCACCAAATTAGTTACTGTGATTTTACAGAAAAGGCTACAAATCTAAAGGAAAACCTGGTCAAGTGAAACTCTGCTGAAGAAACCCAGGACTGAGGTGAAAAGATTTTAAGACAGCTGTTTGTCTGTCCTGGCCTCTAAACAGAGACAAGTTGGAGGGAAGAAAAAATGAAGAAGGCATACAGAATCTCTGTCAGGCCAGCCTGGAGGCATAGCCGTTTGACAGCCACACTGCAGACTTAAGAAACTAAGAATTAAGCACATAGGTTACAAGCAGTGTTCTTCATTCATATAGCTTAACGTACAATACATGACAGGCTCATTTCTGGTGTGGCTCAAGTGCCAAGCACTTAGCAAGCAATGAAGACTGAGTAATTTCAGAGGTAAACCTTCAGAGACAGGGGAAAAAACAGACATGCTTTTATCTGCTGATAGAACAGATCAGCTTTCAGATCAGTATCCCCCCTGTAAGCAGCAAATTAATTTTGCTTAGCATTTTTAAAGGAATAGGCATTCCTTAAGCAATTAAGCACAGCTAGTAGCTAGCCTGCAGAGAAGCCATATTTAGCTCTGCTATACCAGCATGCAACACATCTTGTAAGAGGACACCTGGAGAACAAATACTGAGTAGCTTTTAACTCACCACTTAAAACAATGATGTCAAAATCACCATTGCTTATGGGCTGGTTTTGGTAGGAGATGCAGGCATGGAAACACCCCCTGCAGTGCAAGGTCAGTCGGAAGAACACTTCACAAGTCTGGCGATTGGACACCACAGACTTCTCGAAAACAACATCAGAGCTCTCTTCTTCTTGAGGACCCAGCTAAACAGAAAACAAATTAATAAAGGAAGGTCTCTAGCTCATTTGAAGTCAAGCAGCAAGGGATAAACTTGCACTCACCTCATGGATGGAGAGGCTGTAGTTGTGCTCATCTATCAAGGACACAGAATTGCTGGTGGGATTGTCATACTCATCTCTGGGAGCTATCTGTAGAGTGTGTTGCTGCCCACAGGTCAGCACCAGAGTGGAGAAATGGCAGACAATTTTGGTTTTGGAAGGAACCACCATTCCTGAGGCAGATAACAACAGTTTAGAGTCAAACAAGTTCCAAAGTGAGCAAAGACAGAGCAACCAGTGCACAAATTTGACCCCTTAAAAATGGATCAAATCTAAACGCATTCTATGCCTGTACGTTGAAAAGCCAAAGTATCTGAGCACTGAAACTCATGGTATGGTGCACACGGTTTGCCTTGGTCAGAAACTTAATACTGATAAGGGAAATGTAGCTAATAGCCCTCTAAAAATGCTTTTACCACCATTCTAACCTTCAGCTCAAGAAGTTGTTCCCATTGCACATACAAAATACAAATCAGCTGACATCCAAGGAAACCTGCAAATGCATCTTCTCAAACAAACTTTAACTTGGAGGGTATCCAAGTTAAACTTGAGCTTCCTCTTTCTGAAGGTGTACCTTAGCAAGCTTTGTCTCTATTGACAGTGTCATGGAACAGAGGTATTTTCAACTAATATATACATTAAAAGGTAGTGGCTGGTATAAAAAAAACCCCAAAATTAGAAGGAAACAGATTTAAAATGGATAAAAAAGGAAATGTTTTTAAAGAAGAGACAATCAAAGGTATCAACTGCTCCAGCAAGTTTAAAGGAATAGAATAGGGTATTCTAAAGAGGAAGAGACAAACCATGATGACATTTCCAAATAACAATACCTTCACAAAAAACATTCTCTGACTACTAAATGGATCATGAAGAATGGAGAACACCATACAAGCGGTAAGGGAGTTTAAGCAGCACCATTGACTTTTTCTGTCAGGCAGTAACTAATTTACCTTGTACTGGTAGTCACAAGAATGTTTTAGCCATGAGTCTGTTGCTGGGATCTACACATGACAGAAGTAAAATGGTGAAGGGTAACTCTTTCCCTGCCACCTACCTATTTCAGCTGGAAACACACCTACTTAACAGCCTCCAACATCCCCAGATCTATTTTAAATCATGAGAAGGCTACATAGACCTTACCTGGCTGAAACACCTTGTAGTAGGGACTGTAGGCCACATTCAAGCCACCGAGTTTTACAGAGATCTCATATCTCCCAGCCCTGCGCACAGTGAAGGCCACTTTCACCACATTGGAATTAGGCTCCTGAAGAACTTCCTGGGTTACAGGAATATCAATCGCTAGCTCCACATGGCAGATGTGAACTCGTAGCCCCACAGGCCGATGAGCAGGGAAGGGTTGCCCATTTTTATAGAATAACTGCATGGGAAGCAGAGAAGTTCATGTCAGCAAAACTATGCAGTGGACAGAGAAGGAGAAAGCAAGTTGCCTTGGAAAAACCAAGGGGGAGAACCCCAGCTCAGCAAAGGAAGAAAAATTAACAGGCAGGACTGACACAGAGGCTGTGCTCTCTGAAGCAAAAAGGGCACAAGCAGGCATTGAACAACTTCATTCTCTTTTGTGCTGGTGCTTCATTTATGAGTGCCCTGAAGAGAACATGCCTCTAGGCATTTCTTCTCTGTACTACTAGTGCAATATCAGAGCAGAAACCAAGAGAATCCACTACTGAAAGGAAAAAAGCAAAGCAATGTCCTTTCAGAGAAACAATCAGATCTTGTCCCTTTGGACAGCTACGCTTTGGAAAAGCTCTCACCAATCTGTTATGGAAACAATTTGGGGAAGACATTGACCTAAGGAGCTGACCCATTCTGTGGTGACAAAAAGCATCAGCATGAAAACAGCATATTAGAGAAAATCCCAGGCAGCTCAATCACGGAAGTGATCTGCCAGACAATTTGAGAAGGCAACACACCTCAAACAGTACTTCCTTACCAGAAAAAAATTACACCTCGAAACCCTACAGCTCTTCAAGAGCATCAGCTTGTGGACCAGCTCCTGCCTGTCAGCTGCAACCAGGCTGCAGTCAGCAAAAGGTTACCACTATTACCTGTTTCTAAATAAAGGAGGGCACGAGGATTAAAGTAGCATGTACCTTGACTGTCACTGAGAGAAACCAGTTCATGCAATAGTTGTTGTTCATGAATAAAGGGCTAAGCAAATGGGAGACAAGCATGAAGTGCAAGGGCACACTGCAGGAAATGCCTTGAGTAACAGTGAGGTGAAGGGATTAAATTTAATCAGCACGAACAGAACAAGTTCCTTTCCCCTCAGCTCTTTTTCAGTGCCTGCCCTGGAGTTAGGATTCCAAGTTCAGCTTCCAAGAGGGTTTCTTTGCTTTCCCAAGAGGTAAAATATGGCAATCTAGCTGAACTATTCTTCTGGGTTCAGAAGGTGGGGCAGAAAAGTGAGCATCAGCAAAACGTATTCAGACTTTCTCCACATAGCTCCAAACTCCCAATGTTCAGCCCTCTCATTTATCTGTATACTTGTCCCATTCCCCTAGATTTAGCCTTTTGATACTGGAGGGAAATAAGTCCTTAGCAGGCTTTTCCAGGTCAGAATAACACTCGAGTTTTTGAGGAACAGGGAGTGGCCATGGAGCTTTTTAGCTCTTGGGTTGGTGAAGTGCCCACTCCCACGCCCATAACTTCAGCTGCATAACCAAGATAGCACAAAGTCTGTTGAAGCCAAGGCTCAGCCCACTCACTTCCCAGTAAAGGAAGCAGTAGATAGGACAAACCTGGTCTCCCCTGGCTCTTTAGAGGATTCTAAAGAGAGTGAGATAAAATTTTAAGGATTGCAAACCCAAGATGTGCACTTAGAGAGTTCTACAAGAGTTACAGGGCAGAAGACAAACAGATAGCTTCCCTACACCCACATAACATCCAGCTTGGTTCCAACAAAAAAACATAATTTGATGAGCACATCCCTAGCTCAGACCTCTGTTCCTGCCCCCCAAACTGCATGGAAACAGAAATATTGCCTTACATGCACTCGGAAGGCCATGCTATGGCCCACCTCATAGGGGTCCTTCCAATCCCAGGAGATTTTGCAGGACCGGGGATCCAGGTAGTTGCCTCGCACGTAGTCATAAATAGTTCGCTCCCCTCGGCGTTCCCGGTCCTCATGCTGAAGGAAGCTGACTATACGTGCGGCAAGCTCAAAGAGGAACTTAATGGTGAAGAAGAAAGCTACCACAGATACTGTGATCCCACCTGCAGCAACGAGAGAACAGAGGGTGGTTGGAGCAGCACGGCTGAGTCAAGCAACAAAATCCCCTCTGCATCAGCCCACAACACCTTTTATTAATGACATTCTACTCAACTGCAAATTAGGTGTTTGAGGCAGAAGCTATTTTGTGAACACATTATGGTTTGCATTATGCTACAAGTCAGGTTAGAGAATAACAAGTCCCTCACAACTCTGCAAATGGCTGCAAACAGAGCAAATAAGTAAAAAGTGATACGGTGCCTTAGGTATGGCAAACAAACATCCCAACAGAAGCATGGAGCTACAAATCAGAAGTACAGAGATTCCTTTAAAGGAAACAGTCATAATACCACACAATCCCTGCACAGCTCATTAAGGCTGGATTAAGAAGCATCACAGAGGCAACAACCCTGCACTAGCTCTCCAAAGCAAAAAGGGATAGCTTAGGAGTGAGGTCAACGGCAGAACTTTAGGAACAAGCATAATGGTGGAGAGGCAATTCTGCTGGAGGGTGCAGCACAAGGTTGACAGTAACTTCATGTTTGTTAGGTAGACTCTGAACTGACATGAAAGCAAAGGCTTTCAAGAAACCCTTCTAAAGCCTACAGAGAGGTCAACAAAGATGGTGACAGCCTTTCCTTCACTTACCAATAATGTAAAACATCAGGTCCCTTCGGTGAGACACACAGCCGAAGATCACAGCTGCATCTAGAACACAAAATAGGCCAAGTCCAGTCCAATGGCTCTTCCTCACACACATCAGCCTACATTTAATCTAAGGTTCCTCAGACAAAGACCTATCAATCACCAAGCTTCCTCTCCAGGGACTCCATTCTGCAAGACTGTGAAATGTGCAAACATCACAGCATGCTAGAAGGAACTGTACTGCCTCCAACACAGATTCCCATTCATATTTAGGGCTCTAAAAGACAGACAGTATAGAGTGAAGAGGGGCCTTTGGGTACTGCAAGGAGGAGCTACTTGTTGCAGAATCACCACTTTCAACAGCAGCGGCCAAAACCACTCATCCAAAATCTCATACCTATTTGCAAGCCATAAAGCTAATTTCTAGTCTGCCATGAAAGTTTATCACAGAACCACCACCAAAATGAACAGAAGCTGACCCTCAACTAGCAACCTTAGAATAAAAAGCTGGGGAATAAGAGGGTTGTGGACAAGACCATCATCGCTTCCTCAGAAGAAACAAAATCATTCTAGGGCAGAGCTGAATCCATATTTTTGCCCTGTACTCCTTTTGCCTAAGGAGAGTATGAAAGCAACCATAAAACAGCCTATCTGTATTTTTCTACTCACTTCTACAAAACTGAGCCTCTCTGCTGATCAACACACAAGCTAAAACTCTGGGTTTGTACACCATTAGGATTACAGTGATTTTTAGAGATATCAGCCTAGAATCAAGTTCTCACTGAGGGGACTGCTAAACAAACATGTAGTAAAAAACCACATCCAGAGTAACAACATGCTGTTTGGTTGGTAAGACATAGCTGACAGATGGAACGAGAGCAGCAGCAAGGAACGTGTGTGACAAACTATTTGGCATACACTAATGCATACAATATAGCTCACCACATCACCATCTAGTTAGTGAGAAGCTACATTGTGCATTTTTTCCTTTTTTTTAAGCAAACACAAAAGGAGAGTTATTCATCAGTCATCTCAAAAGCAGCAGCAATGGACATCAGCATGCAGAAAGCTTAAATGAGGTATTACCCCCCAACAATAGCTATGACTTTCCAGCCCAGCAAGTCCCCTTTGCTGGCCTCCACAGATATTCCATCCCTCCAACCAAAGAGCAAACACATACCTTTACACAAGTGCCCATGTTCTAAAAGCCAAAAGGAGGGCACCCATTCTTCAGCATCCTTCCTTTTTGTGCCCAACACCAGGATAAACGTCAGCAAGAAGAGGTCATAGAGAAGATTATCACAGAAAGAGAAACTCCTGGAACTTGCATCACAGAATCACTGATCAAAGGTGAGGACCTGAGCATACCAATTTCTTCCTCTTTTTGGAAACACGGTGTTCTACAATGCTGCTCCCCGTAGCCTGCTGTTTGCTAGCTTTCCTGGAAAAGCAAAGAAAATGCAAAAAATTAAATCTCCTATTGTCATGGACAAACCTAGCAACATGTGAGAGGGTGCAAGACACAAGAGTAATTTGACTAGATGTTGAACCTATAAGAGAGGTGCTATGAAGGTACTGATGTTGACAAAGTGCAAGGCTTCACCACACCCTCCACCTGTCACAATCTCATTTCATTATATGACCCCCTTAAACTATAAGGTTCAAGACAGAACAAAACAAAGCCTGCCCTCATAGGTTTCATCAGGCTCATGAGTTTGTTGAAGCAGCTAAGAACCTGCATGCTATTCATGAACGGATGAGGCATCACTTCAAGGCTTCACACCCCACGAAGCGCCAAGTACTATTCTGCTACTCATTTTGCCTAACTCTAAAAGGCTATCTTAAAAAATAATTTTAAAAACATCTCTGAAAATTCTTGGATCTGAAATCAAACTGGATTGTTTTATTTTGCTGCTGCTGTTCTAGGTATCCAGGAAACCAGCATCTTCAAGAGACATTTCAGTTTCAGCAGCACTATCCACTAAATTACAGTTTACTTTCAGGATGGAGATTAAAAAAAAAAACAAAAAAAACAAACACAACAAAAGTAAAGCCACAAAGCCTACACAGTCAGCATCTGCTCATTCAGAACACAGATTATATAAAGGAGTTAGAATGAAACAAACAGTCCCAGCTCTACCACAGTAGCTGTCTGTAAAGACAACCACCTTTTCTGGGGATGCAAGTTATGTGCTCCTCCTGCCTGCCCCAGCTGTCACTTCTTCCTTACTTCCTCCTCATCCATCTTCCTCTTCAAATGCCTGTTATTTCCTTCCATCTCAACAACCATACAGATCTGGCTGCCTTTGCAGACTTGCACTAGGCTTTCTAATCCATGTGAAAATTGACCATTAAGTTTGTGCAGAGCTCCTTGATTGCACTGCAGAAGCAGACAGATTCTCACTGTCTTTTGCTCCCCCACATCTCAAGGAAAATACCACCCACTCAGCTATTTCTTCTTTCCTCTTATTGAGTGAACAGTGTTGCAGTCCTCAGGGTGTAAGTTCTTATTCTCCTTCTAGATGAAACTTCAGGTTACTAAATTACTGTCTCTGTGTATTAAGAATCACAGACCTGGCGATCTTAATATTTTAGTTCTTCCACAGCAGGTATCCTAGATGTGCTACAAATGCTCTAGCTGAAAAACCACTCCAGCTTGGCTTGGTGGTGGAAGTGTAGTGGCTTCTCCTCACACAGCTGAAAAATTTCACAGGAACTTATCAATGTTTGGGAATCTATGAGATGTCCATCCACTATGTTAGGGAATCAGTCTCTTCATGTCACTGAAAAAAAAACATTAACACAAAACCAGCCCTTTTTGCTTTATCTACCTGAGCTATTTCTGCCTCAGCCCCTCTTTCCCTCCTGTAAAGCAAACTGTAAGTCACACAATCTCTCTCTTAACAGCATGAAGAGAGAAAGACTCATCATTTCAACTAGAAGGGTTAAGTCAAATGAAGTCTGAGTCTCTTGATGTGGGTTGCAGAATTTCAGAGTTCGCTGGACACAGAGAATCAGTTATCTCCTTCAATCAGCACAGCAAATTCTATTATCTCCACATAAAATGTAAACAAGACACCAATCAGCTGTTCACACAATCAACTTCCCTCTAGCATATACACTACCAACAGCTTTAACTACACTCTTACAGCTGGGATACACTGGGGTAAAAAACCTAGTGAGCAACTGGTATCCAAGATACGTTGTCACTCACTGATCTGAATGAAGATCCAAATTAAAATAGTATCTGTGCTAAGAACTGCCAGCTAACCATCTAGGAAATGAATTCTGAAAATCGGCAATATAAGGTGCCATCATAGCTAGGCTGGGAAAAAAAAACTCTGAATTGTTTCACAGGTGTTGGTGATCATATCCAAGGACAGAGCAGGCAATGGTCTCCTGCCATCTGCAGGGAAAACAGGGATTTGGTTTGACTCAAGGAGAATCACAGAATG
The DNA here is from genome assembly GCA_013396835.1 of Psilopogon haemacephalus. Taxonomy (NCBI): domain Eukaryota; kingdom Metazoa; phylum Chordata; class Aves; order Piciformes; family Megalaimidae; genus Psilopogon; species Psilopogon haemacephalus. The sequence continues at coordinate 393,430 of VWZI01002426.1, read as the reverse complement.
ATTTTGGTTGGAAGGGACCTCAAAGATCATCCAGTTCCAACCCCCTGCCAGAGGCAGGGACACCTCCCACTAGAACAGGCTGCTCAAGGCCTCATCCAACCTGGCCTTGAACACCTCCAGGGAGGGAGCAGCCACAACCTCCCTGGGCAACCAATTCCAGTATCTCACCACCCTCACTGTAAAGAGCTTACTCCTAAGAACCCATTTAAATCTCCTTTCTTCCAGAGGTCATTACAAGACCTTGTCAATAGTCCCTCCCCAGCCTTCCGGTAGGCCCCTTTCAGATACTGGAAGGCTATTATAAGGTCTCCTCAAAGCCTTCTCTTCTCCAGGCTGGAGAGCCCCAACTCTTGTAGCCTGTCCTCATAGCAGAGGTGCTCCAGCCCTCTGATCATCTTTGTGGCCCTCCTCTGGACTCGCTCCAACAGGGCTGGAATAATCAGGATAGATGGCACAGAATCATAAAACAAATTCTATTAGTGCCATTGTTTCTCTCAAGTCAGCAAGAGAAGTAAGGCCAGTAATGGAGATACATTTTGTTTGTACTGGTGCTGCTGCAAAGCCAGAGGAACACAGTGCAAAGCTCCAGAGGGAAGCACAAGTGTAGCTGCACGTAGAGAAGGAACTGTAACACTGTAATGACACATTCACTGGGCTACAGCTGCAAAGCCACTTGGAGACGTGCTGTACAGAACTGATTGACTGAGGCCCTAGGAAATCTGGTGCACCTCTTCAGTTTTTTTGTTGCACTGATAAATTTAACTTCCTTTCTTCTCTTCCTTGACAAGTTCCAAAATTAAGAATAAAAATGAGCTAAAAACCTTTCAGCAGCTTGATGCTACCTCATCCAACTGAGATGAAGGAACCCTTCATCTCTCTGCAGAGTATCCACTTGATCCACATGCACAAATGTCCACTGCCAATGACCTGCCTCACATGGCACACAGGATGACAATTCTCTTTCGAAGAGAACTGCAGTATATTCTCACACTAAGTAAAGCTTGCACAAACCAACCAACAAGACTGCCCATGTTGAAGAGTCAGTGCAAAAGGTGCTGAGCAGTCTCCATGCTCTGTCATTCTGTCATCAGGGCTGGAATTTGTCATATGCATTTACACACAAGCCAAGCAAAATACCGACAATTGGAAAACAAAATAAACCATAAAAAAATCAGTGAGACTTTTGCCAACTGTCTAAGTCTAAGGACTTTTCATCACAACTGAGGCAGCACCAGGTCTGTCAGATCCACCCTCCTCCTCAAACACAGTCAGCTAGCTAGATGGCAACATTCAGGCCAGTCTCATCTTGACACCAGATCTGCTTCCCAAGCCAGAAGAACATTCAGTCACTTGACACCTTATACACTCATGAGGAAAGCAGATCACTTCCCTCCTCCTCAATTCTTTTCTTCACCCAAACCACTCAGGTCTACTTAAGCAGTATTAGAGGAGCTTCACCAACTGTGTTGGTGAATGAAGCCTGGCAAAAGCACTGAGGCAAAAAACTCGGCCATGGTTTCCCACAAGAACTCAGTTCTCTTACCACTGAGGCCAGTGCTTTAGGAATAAACTCTTGCATAATTCCTCATTGGTTGCACAGCCACTTCTTCTGACCAGGTCATCAGATAAAACCAGTTGCGTTTGGAAGATAACAACAGCTACCAATTCTAAGCCCAGAAGCTTGCACGAGAAAGGTTACAAGAAGGAGGTCTCTTTCTCACCTTTTTCCGCACAGGATAACAAGAACCAAGTGTCTGGAGCTAGTCTGAGAATTTGGAGAACATTTCCTCACACTCTTTTTTTTTTTTAAAAAAAAAGTATTTTAGGTCAGACCACACCATTATGACCACTGAAAAAAACACTGTTGGAACGATGCTCACTTGCTAAGATTTCAAGTCACAAGCGTTGGTAAGACCTACAGGTAACGGCACCCCACCGGCCTTTCATGGAGCTCATCAGCAAAGCCGGCGAACCTTAGTTCTTCAAAAGGCGTAGGAAAGCAGGCTGAACACCTCCGTAACCTCTCCTCCCTAGAGCACAGGAAACGGGGGAAGGAGGACGATCGGTCTGCAGGGGTTCCCCTACAGCATGCACCTGCCGTAGCTCGGCGGGGCCACCAAGGCGCGCGGTCTTTCGGCGGATGCCAGCCCGCCCAACGTTCCACCGGCAAACCGACACCGCCGCGCAAACGGCACGGCTAAAACCAAAAGAAAGCCAGAGGACGCCGCGCTTCCCGCCGTGGGGCAAGCAGATCCAGCCTTTCCCGCTCACCGAGGATCTCTCCCCAGCTGCGAGCCTCCCGGTGCGGCCACCTGCCCCGCGCTGAGGTAGCGCTGGGCCCGCCAAGGGCAACGGCGGAGCGTTCCCCAACACGGGCGCTCTGGGCCGGCAACCAGGCGGCCGGACCCCTCCCCTGACATCCGCAACCGAGCGGGGCCGGACACCACCCAAGGTGGATGTCTGAGCACTGCGGGGCGGCCGGGCGGCGGCTGCAGCTCCCCTATCCCAGAAGCTTCGCTTCCCCGCCGCGGGAGCCCACCCTCCCCATGGCCCGAGGCGCAAGAGAGAGCGAGGAGCTCCGTTACCCAGGGCTCTGGAAGCCACCGTAACGTCGGGCCCGCCTCTGCGCGCGACAAACGCCGGCTCCCGCTGTCCCGGGCCGGCGGCCGGAAGTGACGCCAGGCCAGGACCTCCCCGGCGTGGTTCGGTGACGCACCGTGGCGGCACCGGAAGCAGCAGCAGCAGCAGCAGCGGCGGCGGCGGCGGCGGCGGCATGGTGAGTCGGGTGCGGGCCGGAGGGTGGGGGGAATATTGCGGTCTTTCTCCGCTTCATGGCTGGGTCCTGTCGGTCTCTTTGCAGGGGAAGCAAAAGAAGGCGCGAAAGTACGCGGTCATGAAGCGGATGATCAGCCTCCGGGACCAGCGCATGTGAGTGTGGCTGCGGCTGTCCCTGTGTCCCATTCGGGAAGAGATCCCGGCCCAGGCTCTTCGCCGCTGGCCGCCCTTCCCTGTCGCCGCCACCCTCCATGAATGCATGTGTTTCCTTGTAGTAACGAGAAGGAGCGGAAGAAAGCCCCTGTGAAGAAGAAGGAGGACCCGAGCGCCATCAAGGAGCGGGAGGTGTAAGTGCTGCCGGCGCTCTGGGTAGGGCGGGCCGGCCCGAGGGCTTTTATGAGCAAAACTGTCACAGAGTAGGAAATGATGACCCAAAGGATTTGGCCTGGGAGGCGGCGGGAGGCTTAACAAGTCACCATCCCACGTTGCTTTGTGTTAGTTCTCCTTGATACCCCGTCATTCAGTGCAAGTTGGAGACTTCGTGTGTGATTAACTGACTTAAATTTTGTCTTCCCGGCAGCCCCCAGCATCCCTCTTGCTTGTTCTTCCAGTATAATACACAGTTGGGGCCTCCTTATCACATCCTGGTTGACACTAACTTCATCAACTTCTCCATCAAGGCTAAGCTGGACCTAGTTCAGTCAATGATGGACTGTCTTTATGCCAAGTGTGAGTATCTGGCATCATTTGCAGCTTCACCTAGACCGCACAGTGCCATGATGTGCTTTATCAGCCTCGCACCACTAGCTGAGGATAACAGTAATCTTTTAAAAATGATATGTGCTGTAATCATCGAGGTTGTTGTTCGTAGCTGGAAAGCCTGGAACTGCCACGGTTTTCCAGCAGAGAGTGGTCTTAAATGTAATCTCAACAAAGGTAACCTAAAAATCTAAATTGCCAAGGCATGGTCATACTCAGTGCCTGTACATTTCATTACTTTGCAACCTTATCAGTTCTCATACTCTAACTGATATGTTGCAGAGTTCCATGATAGTTCTTGGGCATGTGGGCAGTGTGTAGTGGTCAGAAGAAATCCTGCTTTATTTTAATAGAGTTGGGGGGTTTTCCTGCATGTAGGTATTCCGTGTATCACAGATTGTGTGATGGGTGAAATTGAGAAGTTGGGACAAAAGTACCGTGTGGCATTAAGGTAGGTGCAGGATTTTCTCCATTTCTAGAACTCAATGTTTTGATAGAAATAAATTAATAACACTTTCCACAATGGTGCTTTTGCACTAGAGAGTGATTAGGTTGTTGCAGAGTCCTGAAGTTGGTTTTATTTCTCTGGCCGTAGGAGATCAGTACAATGGCTTAAGTTTTAGATCATTAATTTTTTAACTGAGTGCACAATCTCTAGATCTTTCTTTGTAAGACTTTCAAAATAACAGTTCCTTCTGTTTGCATGTGTGTGTGTGTGTATGTATATATATGTGTGTATATATAATAGAAATTTCTAAAAATCAATACTGGAAAAGTCATATGGAAACTTTTTGTCATGTCTGATTCCTGCATGAATAGGTAGCACACACTGATAATCTAGAGACAGATTGTTGTGTGATCTGTACAAAACTCGTTCAGTGTAGTCTGTGCTTTCCAGACAAATGGATTGTTGTTCTTTTTATCTGGGCCTGTTGTAAGGTATCCAAATGAATCCCCTAAACACTTTGATGTTCAACTTCAGAGAGGAAGTGAAGTATTCCTAGATGCCCAGTATGAAGGATCAGATACTAGAAGTTTTAGTTCTTCACACAGATAATGTGTTTCAAATGACTTTGTTAGGCAAGAGACAAACATTGTAGGGACCTTGACTCTAACTGATAAATGCTAAGAAATACTTAAGCTGTAGTAATTAGCAAAACGTTTGCAATCTGATTTTTTGTTTCTCATTTCAGTTGATTGTTCTGTATCATTCACTCCACCCCTTCAGCCCTTGCCTTAAGAGTAAAAGGCTATATGTCACAGAAAGGGGCATTGCTGATTCTCCCTTCTGTGTCTCTGTACACTCTGGGCTGATTGCTGCCATGCTCCCTCATATGTCCCCACAGAATTGCCAAGGACCCTCGGTTTGAACGCTTGCCATGTATGCACAAAGGAACCTACGCAGATGACTGCTTGGTACAGAGAGTCACTCAGGTATTTATGGTTTAGAAATTTTCTATACTGTGCTAACGTACTAAAAATCCTTGAACTTCTAGTTACTGATGAAATTTCTCACAAAGTAACTGTAAAATCTCACTAAGATGCAGTTTCACTCCCTAGCACTTTATTTGAAGCAAGGTATAGTCTTTACTGAGCATTCTTGTGTAGGACAGAATCAAGAAGCAATTAGTATGGGAAATTAGTTTCTCTCAGCTAGGGAGGCTGGACAGACTTTGGATGATTCTATAAGTCTATCTTGATGAGCAAAAGTATGTTATTAGTCTGCTGTGGAATTCTGTACAGGTTCTAGTAGTGGCTCGATAAGGACTTGTAGCCCTCTTGTGTTGAATGAAGTCACTGAGTAAGAAGATTTTGCTCAGCTTTGTCTGCTTCCTGAGGGGTTCACTGGCATTGAATCTGACTGGTCTCTTTTCTTGCAGCACAAGTGTTACATTGTGGCAACAGTGGATAAAGAGCTCAAGCGAAGAATACGAAAAATCCCAGGAGTGCCTATAATGTATATTTCCAGGCACAGGTAAGGAACCTCTGACAGGGAGAAACACTGCCTAGTATAGTCCTTGTCTGACAAGGACCATCATGACATATTTCTCTCCTGCATTGTTTCTAGTGCAGGTTGCAGCAAAGGGGCTAGTGTTAACACCAAAGTAGATGCACAGCTGCTGCTGGGAAGAGACTGGTCGCAGACCCACTTTTATTGCTGTCTACACATTCACTTGCTTTCACTTAGAAAACTAATGTTTTTTGAGGCCACTGTCACAACAGATCAGTTTTGCTTGCCAGCAGCAGGACTATACAAGCAAATGCATACTACAGGTTCTTGAGGAAAAGAGTCGTTCCACATTCTATTTAGATATCTTTGTGTAGCCTCAGCTAAGAGATTGAAATTGCTTCTTAGCTCAAAACAAAGCCAGTACATCAGAAATGAGGAAGCTGATTAAATATGTAAAGTCTTAACTGTCGTGTAATAGAATGTGGCTCAGAAGACTTTTCTTTCAAAACATACTTGCCCCTTATTCACAGTGGCCATGAATCATAAGCTGAATGGTCAAAGTTTTATTCTCTGTCATCATCTGCTCTTAAATCCTAAGACATATCTTACAAAGCCACCATTATTTTGCTTCTCTGGAGGCAGTGAAGTTTTTTTGAGATGCCAAATTTGTGAATTTAAGGTGAAAGATGGCAGCAACCTTGCAGAGGCGTTTCACTTTCAGAAATAATACTTCTTGTGGATCTGAGCTGGGTATAGAAATAAAACAAAGCTTGTTGCTGTTCAGTCTGCCTCTAAGTCTGTTGCTGCAGGGGAAGGGATCAATGTGGAGTGGGTTGTCCTCAGCATTTTTCCCTCTGTTTCTCAGATACAATATTGAGAGGATGCCAGATGATTACGGAGCTCCTAGATTCTAACCTGTCCAGCCAAGCCATCCATGTCAGGACTCCGAGCCAGGATAAGGGTTCTTCTGTTTCCAACCCTCACTCATAGATCTGTGGGTGATGTGGACTGACCACACGCTTGTGATCGTCTAAGAAAATGATACTTGGAACAGTCTCTTTTTTCATCCTTGTTCTGACTTGGCCTGATTACCTATAGCTTTGAGAAGCATATGGGAGAGGATGGCAGTGCCCAGAACTTGCCTTGCCTCTTTCTTGACTGGGATTGTTGTAAAAAGTAATTTCGTCACTCTAAATTAAATATTTGTGATCCAGCTCTGACTAAGAATGAAACCACAGAAAGTTTAGAAGTTTCTTACTGCTGCATCTGCAGCAGGGCAAGTATTTCTCTGAGAAACTCTCCCACAACTGGAAGAGGGAGGTACGAGGGAACTGGAATCCATGTTCTAGAGAAAAGCCATCAAATCTGTACCAATTGATGTGCCTTCTGTGGCCCAGTGACCTGGAAGATTTTAATTTGGAACTGAAGGGTGTTTATTCCACTGTACAATGAATTAAGTTCCCTTAAGTGTTGTGCTCAGATTCCTTTGTACTGGGTTAGCTGGCAGCTCAGACCTTTTGCTTATATAGAGAGTGGTGGCAGGAGGGCAGGGTCGGGTTGGGACAGGTATTTAAATATTTGGCAACTATGCACCTCAAACCCTCATCACTTTTGTTAGGTGTGAGGGAAGAGGAGGAAGAGATCAGTGACAGGAAGATGTCAGACTGGGAAAGGTATTAATGTAGGCTAGGAACAGAGATGGGGGAGGGTGAATCAAAGCAATGTCCGTGGTTCACGACTCTCAGATCATGTGCTGCAGGGAAGGAAATGGTCAGGAAAGGAAGGGAAAACTGACAGAAATATAGGGGGGAAAAAAATCCTGAGCTGTAACTGCATTCTCCTATCTTCTCCACTGGTCTTTGACTTTTAGCAATGTAATTTGCTCTTCTCATCTGCTTTATGGTGAGGAGAATGGTCTTAAGACTGAGAGGTGAAAGAGAATATGAGAGTCATGAGGGAGACAATGTGCCAAAGTGCTTCATAGCCAAAATGTTGGTAAAGGGGGAAACTGAAATTTCATATTCCTGGTATACTTAAGAAAATTTCCAAAATCTATTAGAGCTTTTCTTCTGTGGTGTATTACACCTGTCTGGCTGCAGAGAATATCTGAACTCATCTGCCTGTATGTTGGACAGCATAGAGTGAAGGTAATACCTCTCTTTTGCTGATCATTTCCTGTCCTTGGAAAATGCTGTGGTGTGCTGATAACTTTGCTAGCACCCTGCCTCTACAGATCCTGCAGAAAACTTGGGGAACACATCAGACCTACCCCTCATACTATCTCTTTGGTTGCTACAGGCTCACCCACTAAACTCATCCCTGAAATAACGGCATACTGGCACTCTGAAAACATAGCCCTTTCCAAGCCATCACAATTGAAGTTTATCTTCTCCACCTTCAGTCTAGAAGAGGGTAGCCAAAAACCCTGAGATGTTACACTCAGTGTAAAATTGTGCATTTAGAAAATAATATCCTCAATTTTCTTCTCTCAATCCAAATCACATTTCTTTAAGCTAGATGTTTAAGTACTGTTAGGAATGCTGCAAGACTGTGTTTAGTCAAATGGTAACTAAGAAACAGTTGTGAGATTGGATATGTATAACTTTGTTTTCAGAATAATTCTAGTCTTGAAAGACTACTTCAACTCAACTAGAATTGTATCTGTGCAAGTAACTTCACTTGAGTTAATCTAAGTTGAAGACCTGAGAAGAAACAAAAGGACACTCATGGTAGTATTTAATAGAAGCCTTTCTGGCACTGGAGGTCAGAGGCACATCCATGCAATGAATTCGGGGGATGTCTGCCTGCCAGCTTATTAGAGGGACTTAATGAAAATATAAGTATGTAGCATGAACTGTGGATAAGAACCAAAGCAAATGTGGCCATTTACTCCTTAAATTCAATGTGGTCTTCTAGTCCTTAAATTAACATTCTTTGTAACCTGACTTGTTTTAGTAAAAAGAGGAAGAACCTGGAATAGGCATAAGGCAATTGCTGAAAAATTGTTAAGATGGAGGATGAGCAGCTGGGAGAAAGTACTGGCAGTGAGCAAACCAGTGAGGAGATTTGCATTAATTGAGTATAATTGGCAAGACAAAAAAAGTTAGGTGTCAATTCAAAGAGCCTAGTGAGAAGAGAAACAGGATGAAAAGGGACCACCTGGGTCATTGGCTCCCTCCCCTGCTGTCCCAGGGAACCTGCAGAACAGACATTGGTGTGCACCATGCACAAAGACCATGGAATCCTAATCTCAGATCCAATTTACAGTATGTCAAAAGGGGAAAGATCGTTATGACAGGAAGGAGTGTGGAAAGCAAGAATGCTTTGACATTCCTATCAATGCAGAACTCTTTACCAGTCCAAACCAGAAGGGAAAATACTTCCTGACATTTTTTTTTACACCTGTGCATGACTTTAGATATCAGATGTCTGCAATGTTTCTCAGTAACTAGGGAATGCTGCCTCCTCCCTGACATCCTGTCTGTTGCTTTAGCCAGTTCCCATAGCTTGAGAACATAGAGAACAGACTTTTCAAATGGCTTTTCTTATGCAAAGGATGGAAGGAAATAATTTCTACTTATTTCTGTGCGCCACCAGAAGATCCAAGATTGATGCAGCATTACCATCCAATGCAGGAAAAGCCTGAACTTAAAAAAAAAATAACTAAAATTAACATGACAACATAATTCTTCTACAGTCTGTAACATTAAAGTAAGAAGGCATAATGCAGACTTAGCTGGGTTGTTTTAGGACAAGGTAACACTGGGTACAGGCAATGTATCACTACAATCAGCTGGAAGGAGTCAGCTCCAGTGCTGCCCAGGCCAGGTTTGAGTATTGACAGAAATATCTGTCAAGTAAGTTGGAAATAACACTTGCAGGCTGAAAAAAATTGCTACTGACATGGTCCCATTTCATAAGGGCATATTGTGAAAAGATCTGTTAGTTAAGTAACCACAACAAACCAAGAATATTGGAAGAGACTGCAGTAAACAGCCTTGAGTAAACCCATTGCAAGAAAACTCTCTTTTGAGCGAATTATTATGGAAAGACAAGACTTTGGAAAGCTTAGTAAAGTGGCCCAAAAAGCTCAGAGACATAAACGTTAAGTACATGTGTGATGCGGAGGACAGGGCAGGCTAAAACTCCAAAAGCTATCTGTAAGCTGTATTCACTACAAGAGAAATTGTAAATAACTACCACTCTAGAGAGTGATCACCTCTAGATGACAAAAACAGGATACCAAAGGATAGAAAAGACATTATGCATTAAATAAGATAGTTTTCTTAAAGACTTATATCTAAGAATTTGAGTTCATGCTCTACTTGAAGTTTTTCTTGTAGATCCATGCTGTATCCCTATCAGTTGATTACCTGGAACATAACAACAAATGATCACAAACTCCAGCTTTTCCAGCAAAGAGGACAAAACTTTTTCTCTGCCGAGCAAGGTAGTTTTCCTGATTTTTCTCCCCACTGAAAAATCTTTGTTTCCAACACCTGCCTTTCTCCACTGGCCAAGGATCCTCAATTCACATGTCAAAAATGACTCAAGTTTTCTGTATTTGCAAATCAGGGCAAGTAAGCAAGATACCACAACACTGGTGCACTGCTGACCAAAACAGCAGCCACTAGGCTTCCTTGTCCACCTCCTGGAGTTCACATACGCAAGCCTTCCTGTCCTCTCTGCAGTGGGAGCCCAGCACTTTGCATAAATCTTTGCTAATTGGCTGCAGAGCATATTTGTATATTTAACTCGTATCTCCAGAGGTCACTTGCAACCCCTACTGTTCTATTACTATGATTCAGTGTGGGAAGAAACACAAAAAATAAAAAATTCCTCCTCTGTACAATTGCTTCTGTCATGGCAAGAGTCAACGTCACACATCTGCTGCTCTATTCTCATTTTTGTCTCTTGGGTTTAGCATCAGCGCATTCACTGAAGACAAAACCATTCCAGGAGAGACATCACCCAGCATGGTCCCTATCCCTGAGCAGGGGCTCCGTGACCTCATTCACTGGGCTGCAGCACTTCTCTGTACTCACAGGTCTTTCCTGAGGCCCCGCTCAGCTGGGTTTCTGCCTGCAGTCACGCAATCCTTCAGTCACTGCAGCAATTGATGAGTGCTGCAATTGCATCTCACAATATGGTTTGTGGTTGCTGTGGGGCTGAAGCACTGTGACGATACCCTTTGTGGGCCAGAGCTGTTACTGCCAGGTGGTGACACCCCTTGTGGGTGTGGTGGTTTGGGAGTTCCCCACCCCCCCTACACTGTGAAATTGCCAAGGCTAGACTCAGCTGAAAGTTAAGGAATGAAGCTTTATATTTACAGCTTTGCACAATACACAGGCAGCTATTTACAATATATAACAGATATTTACAGATATATACAGTGGAAAGGTAATACAGAAACACCACATCCCTCCCAGAGATCAGAATCCCTAAAAGGGGTTTCCAACCACCCTACTACCTTCTCCCACTTCCCAGTCTTATCCCACTATCTGTCTTATGTGCCAGATAAGCGAAGGTAGATCAGCCGGGGGGTTAGCAGCAGAAAAGTAGTTAGGGAAGTTACACAGATCCAGCTAAGAAAGACAGGGAGAGAGACATGCATCAGCCAGCACTGCCCAAAGCGGTCTGTTTTATCTTTCTTTGGGTTCTAGCTTTTATATATTTTTTTCAGTAAGCTATGAGTGAAGTAGAATCATCAGCCTATAATCTAATTTCTCATTAAAATTCTCCAATTGGTTCAAATTGGTTCACAGTGGGCCAGAGCCATTGCCGCCAGGCGGCGATACACGCTGCGGGCCACAGCCATTGCCGCCAGGCGGCGATACACGCTGCGGGCCACAGCCATTGCCGCCAGGCGGCGGTACACGCTGCGGGCCACAGCCATTGCCGCCAGGCGGCGGTACACGCTGCGGGCCACAGCCATTGCCGCCAGGCGGCGGTACACGCTGCGGGCCACAGCCATTGCCGCCAGGCGGCGGTACACGCTGCGGGCCACAGCCATTGCCGCCAGGCGGCGGTACACGCTGCGGGCCACAGCCATTGCCGCCAGGCGGCGGTACACGCTGCGGGCCACAGCCATTGCCGCCAGGCGGCGGTACACGCTGCGGGCCACAGCCATTGCCGCCAGGCGGCGGTACACGCTGCGGGCCACAGCCATTGCCGCCAGGCGGCGGTACACGCTGCGGGCCACAGCCATTGCCGCCAGGCGGCGGTACACGCTGCGGGCCACAGCCATTGCCGCCAGGCGGCGGTACACGCTGCGGGCCACAGCCATTGCCGCCAGGCGGCGGTACACGCTGCGGGCCACAGCCATTGCCGCCAGGCGGCGGTACACGCTGCGGGCCACAGCCATTGCCGCCAGGCGGCGGTACACGCTGCGGGCCACAGCCATTGCCGCCAGGCGGCGGTACACGCTGCGGGCCACAGCCATTGCCGCCAGGCGGCGGTACACGCTGCGGGCCACAGCCATTGCCGCCAGGCGGCGGTACACGCTGCGGGCCACAGCCATTGCCGCCAGGCGGCGGTACACGCTGCGGGCCACAGCCATTGCCGCCAGGCGGCGGTACACGCTGCGGGCCACAGCCATTGCCGCCAGGCGGCGGCAACGGCCCTGGCGGGTACGAGAACATGGCTGCCGCTGCCTAGGGTAGCAGCCCTCGGCAAGCACCACAGCCTACATGAAGCCGCCGGGGCCAGGTGAACGATAAACAGCCTTGCCTGTGAGCTCGCGGCAGGACTTAGCGGCACCAGCCTGCTCGTTGTCACTCTACGTAGTACCGAACCCCACATTTAGGTTCCCTCTACCTCCCTTCTCTCGCCCGCCTCCCTCTTTCCGCCCGACCGGGGGCAGGTGGGCGGTGGATGAGCGGCGCTCTAGGCTCGTCTCCGCTCCTCTCCACGAGCTCTGCCGCTGGCTTCGTGTCCTCCCTCCCGCAATGACGCAACTGCCTGCTAGGCGGCGCGCTGCCGGAGCCGAGTCTCAGCAAGCAGCACCTCTCTACGCTCTAGCGCCCCTTTCGTGCTCTACTGTCTGAGAGGGCGGAGCACCTCCCTGCGCAGGCGCCGTGGGCCGCATGCGCCGCCGCCGCGGCCTGCCGAGGCTCTGC
>VWZI01002426.1:315977-380256 GCA_013396835.1 Psilopogon haemacephalus | reverse complement strand
CCCCAACCCAGCCGCCCCCAGCCCAGTCTCCTCCGCTCCAGCCCTACCTGACCCGGGTGCAGGCCTCCCAGCCACCCCCCTCCTACTCCGAGCCCCCACCCTCCTACCTGGAGCCCCCGCCGGCCACTGCTGCCCAGCCTTACCTGCCTCCCCCTGCCCAGGGCTACATGGCTCACCCTCAGCCCTACCTGTTGTCCTCCCAGGCCTCCCCTTCCCAGACAGCACAGCCCGGCCTGGCCACCTCCGTACCTCCCCCGACCAAGCCATCGCAGACCCATTTCCCCCCGCCGCAGTCGTCCTTGCCCACTGCTGCCCAGCCGGAGACCGCGCAGGGTGCCACCAAGGAGGCTGGCGGCACCGAACCGCCGGACCCCTCCACTATGACTCCCCAGGTAAGGCACTGCCACCTTCGTTCTCGGCTCTGTGGCCCCGGCTAACAGCAAAGAGCCATCAGGGTAGTGGTGGTGAAGAACAGCTGGCCAATGTGGGTGTTGCAAAGGTCTCCCTGTTAAAGTCGCTGATTCTGCATAAAGCTCAAAGGGGTTGGATGCAACCTTTGGAAGTCTGGGAATGGCACAGCTTAGGCAAGGCTCTGCAGATTGCTTCTTTAGCCAGTGGTGGGTTTTGGCATGAAACAAATCGTCATTTTTCAAGAGAAACGAGTTGTTTAGGGGAAAGTCTATCTCTGAGCTGAATTTCGTTTTCTTGGGGGGATTTGTTGGTTTTGGGAGAGCTGTTTTACAAAGTACAACATCGAACCTGTGTTGACCTTATCCAGCCTTTTGTGAGATGCAACAGTCTGCTTGCTTATTGCATGTTGCAGGATAAGTGCCTTTTGTCTCCAGTGATTTCTTCATTTTACTCTTCTTGTGGGATTGTGTTTCAGTTGTCTGAGCAGCACAGAATTGTGACTTTTACTCTTACTACACATATAGTTAAAGCTGCAAAAGTGATTCTGTCACAGTACAGCATTCCAGTACCTAAAGGAGCCTTTTTACAATGGCTTGTAGTGATAGAATGAGGAGTAATGGCTTTAAGATGGAAGAGAGTAGGTTTAGACTGGATAGTAGGAGGAAACTCTTTACACTGAAGGCGGTGAGGCCCTGGAACAGGTTGCCCAGACAAGTTTTGGATGGCCTCTCCCTGGAAGTGTCCAAAGCCAGGTTGGATGGGGCCTTTAGCAACCTGGTCTAGTGGAAGGTGTCCTTGGCCATGGCATAGGAGTTCCAGGTAGATGATCTTTAAGGTTCCTTCCAACCCAAACCATTCTATAATTCTACATAGTAGCGCTTTACTTAGACTTACTTAATTTTATGCTACACATGCTTTATCTTCAAGTAAAGTTATATGGAGCATTGGAGGGAAATTATCTGAAATGTTTTTGAGGTGAAGAATATTCTGGTTGCTTTTTATGTATATGCTAGGGCTGTAATGCCTGCAGAATGATCACATTCCACTTCCTAAATGCAGCAGTTCCAGTGAACTTGATGTGTCCATTCCTAAGTTAAGGACAGCCCAGTGGCTTAAGGTTAAGCATGCACAGAGACAGATGTGTTTTGGTCCTAAGTCAAATTCAGTGGGGTTTCTGCATGGGTTTAGGGTTGGCTTGTAGAGATCTCAGTGAAAGAACAAAGTTGAAGTGCATGCTTTGAGCAGACTTTAAGTGTGAAACATGTCTGGTTTTGGCAAATTTATCTTAGAATTCTTTGAAACCAAGTTTACAAATCCTTTATTGTCTCATATTGATTTTCTTAATTTTTGGGATATTTCATTTTTTAAAATTATATCCGTTAAAATTTCATACTGATACCTGAACGTGTTTGGGAATATATCATTTTAAAATTTGCACCATAGAACTAATCACTGCCTAGCAAGGGATGCTTTCAGTTCATTAATTTAATTTTCCAAAGGTTTTAGACAGTACTAACTGATATTTTACACTGATAGCAATGGGACTCGTTAAATCCTCTAATGACAAAATTTAAACCTTGAAAAAACAGGCATAGAAAGTGTTGTTAATTTGATATTGAGGCTCCTTGCTGACTTCTTAAATTATTGAACTCAAGATCAATCAGTATGCTGTAATTCCTCCCCTATTATGTAGCCTGAAACTTCATGAATGTTATTTAGTTGTTCCTCAAATGTTGTCTCCTTTCCAGGAAAGGTGCAAGTAGTGCTTTGTTGTGGTGCACCCATAGAAGCAACAGAGTACTGCTGAAGTTCAGGTTGGCTAGTCTGTGATTGCTTATACAAACAAGTTCTGTTTTGAGTAGTTCATTTACTGTCACACACAGTTTGGTGTTACTTCAAAAGATATTCAAAAGATACATGGTACTTTGCTGGTCAAAAATCTGTTACAACAGATTGATATGATTTTTTTAGTGTAAAATTAATTAGAATTTGGAGCAACAAGTTCTTACACAATAGACTCGTGGCTTGGGTTGAAATGGACCTCAGAGATCATCTAGTCAAACCTTCCAGCCATGGGCAGAGATGCCTCTCAACTGGACCTGGCTGCTCAGCCTGACCTTGAAGACTCCTCCGTGTAGAGGCATCCATAACCTCTCTGGGCAGTCTATCGCAGAGTCTTACCACCTTCATACTGAAAAACTTCTTCCAAAGATCCAGTCTAAATCTACTATCCCTCAGCTGAAAACCATTTCCCCTTGTCCTATTGCTAGACACTCGTATGAAAAGCCCTTCTCCAGCCTTCCTTTAGGATCCCTTCAGGAATTGTAAGGCCAGCTATAAGGTCCCCTCGGAGCCTTCTCTCGTCTAGGCTGAACAGCCCCAGCTCCCTCACAGGAATAGGAAAAGCAAAACTAATGATGGTTTCTTGTTAATGGCCTTAAAAGACAAGTACAGAAATACTGTGATGTGTCATTTTTGAGGTCCTCTTTAGCCTTTGTTTAAACTAGTAACTGAAAACAATTTTTTCTGTTCTCATCCCACAGTAACAGTGGCTGCAGCCAGATAGAGCAGTGTTTTTTCTCTTAATATAGATAATTTGCTGTGAGTTAGTGTTTTTTTATTTCCCATTCCTTTCTCAAAATAAGATTCCACTCTTTGCCTTGACAATATTGTGAATTTAGCCTATGTGGATGTGCAGTTGGATTGAATTGTTGGATTCTCGTGTTTCTCTATGATCAGATGTATTTTTTTGTCAAGTCCTGTTAAAATATCCATGGCATTTCATTAGTGTTCCATCTGATATTTGGGTACTGTATGCTGGTGTTTATTTACAGTAGTAAACAGATGTGTAGGTAAATCTGCATCCATAAAGCATTTGACTCTGTCTCACATGACACCCTGGTCACCAAACTGGAAAAACACAGTGATGGGCGGAGCACTGCTGGATAAGGAATTGGCTGGATGGTTGCATGCAGAGAGTGGTGATCAAGGGCACAATGTCCACCTGGAGACCGGTGACAAGTGGCGTCCCTCAGGGGCCAGTGCTGGGACCAGTGCTGTTTAACATCATTGTCAGTGACATGGACAGAGGAATTGAGTGCACCCTCAACAAGTTTGCAGATGACTCCAAGCTGTGTGGCACAGTTGACTTGCTAGAGGGCAGGGACCTGGACAGGCTGGAGAGGTGGGCCCAGGCCAACCTCATGACATTCAACAAGGCCAAGTGTAAGGTCCTGCACCTGGCTCAGCACAATCGCAAAATCCCAAGCACAGCTCCAGGCTGGGTGGCAAATGGCTGGAGAGCAGCCCTCAGGAAAAGGACCTGGGAGTCTGGGTTGATGAAAAGCTCAACATGAGCCAACAGTGTGCGCATGCAGCTCAGACAGCAACTGTGTCCTGGGCTGCATCAAGAGAAGCATGGCCAGCAGGGCAAGGGAGGGGATTCTCCCCCTTTACTCTGCTCTCATCAGACCTCACCTGGAGTACTGTGTGCAGTTCTGGCACCCCCAACACAAGAAGGACATGGAACTGTTGGAGCGAGTCCAGAGGAGGGCCACAAAGATGATCAGAGGGCTGGAGCACCTCTGCTGTGAGGACAGGCTACAAGAGTTGGGGCTCTTCAGCCTGGAGAAGAGAAGGCTTCAAGGAGACCTTATAGTAGCCTTCCAGTATCTGAAAGGGGCCTACAGGAAGGCTGGGGAGGGACTATTGGCAAGGTCTTATAATGACAGGACAGGGAGTAATGGGTTTAAACTGGAAGAGGAGAGAGAAACTGGACTTTAGGAAGTTCTTTACAGTGAGGGTGGTGAGACACTGGCACAGGTTGCCCGGGGAGGTTGTTGCTGCTCCCTCCCTGGAGGTGTTCAAGGCCAGGTTGGATGAGGCCTTGAGCAACCTGATCTAGTGGGAGGTGTCCCTGCCTATGGCTGGGAGTTGGAACTGTATGATCTTTGAAGTCCCTTCCAACCTAAACCATTCTATGATTCTATTCTATAAATACGCATTTATCTACTTCTCTTAAAGCTACCTTAACTGTCATGTCACTTTCTTTTAAATTCCCTCCCTTTGTTTTTTTAAAGGATCCTTAACCATTTTTTGCCTACCTTTACCAGAAAAGAACTGAACATCCCACAAAATAGACAATATATTATGGTTGAGGATCACAAATCTATTTTTAAGTAGTGTTTTGGTGTGGGCTTCTCATTAATGGTTTTGGTGGTATGTCCTGTGGTCAGGAGCTGATAGGGCTGGCTTCAGTGCAATACGATGCAACAGCCTTTTGATGCTGGTCTGTTCTTTGGGCATGAGGATTGTAATTGGACTTGAAGAATGGCAATCATCATAGGGAGATAAGCATTTAAACTCAGCTTTTTGCTATCAAGGATTTTCTACCATCACACTTCTGTTTTGCTCAGACTAAGCTGTAGAAATCTACCTTTCCACCTTTCTCTCACTTTTTAGATTGAACCTACAATATGTGTCACCGACTTCATCTGCTGTAAAGAAACAGGTGACAGGATATTGTCATAGCTCTTGGTATGAACCTCTGGTCATATTATGGGGTTTATCCCTTTGTCCAGTTGGTAGAATGGGGAGGAAACAAAATAGATCCATAGAGACAACAATTTTTATGGCAATAGAACAGGTGTTCACCAAGCATAGCATCCAGCACCATCATGGTCAATCGCCTTCTAATGCCTTTTGAAAGAGAGAACTCAAACAGGTTTTGTATATCTGGGGTTGTGTGCTCGTCCCTGGTGTTAAACTCATTGTAGCATGTTGTTGAAGGTTTCTGAGAGAGTATATGCTGGAGTGTGAATGCACATCTTCCACCCAAAGCCATGACAGCTCTTCTGAGTCATATTCTTGTTAAAAAGATCCTTGGTGGGCATTACTGCAGGGTCGACAAAGTCCGAGAAGCATAGCCTCTCCTTTCATTGACCTCATCTCCACATTATGGTTTTACACAAGTACTTCTTAAAAAATTCAGCTCCATGTTTCATTGTCTGCTGGTTTGCTACCGATAGAAAACATAATTTCTGATTTGAGTGTTTTAAGGTAGAATTAATGGTTCCGTTTTGAGAAGTTTCGTCAGGTGACACCTACCAGCTTGTTGTTGTCACACTCACGTTTTCAAATATATGCATCTTTTGAATTAATGTCTCTGAGTGGGTTTTATATAGGTGTCTTTACTGTGCGTGCTTGGATGGAAAGGAGGAACAGAGTATATGAAAGATGCAGGGCAGGCACAGGTTCTCAGAATTAGTGAAGCTGACATGAGAACACAGGAATGGATGCACTAGGTCAGACCAAAAGTACAGCATTTTATCCTTCTGTCTATGACAGTGACTAAATGCAGATACTGAGAATAACTTTAAAATCATGTGTATAGCAATGTTTCTCTAAACTGTAGGAGCTGCCTTAACTGCAATCTTTATTATTAAAATACATAGATTTTTCTTCCATGAGTTTATGGAGCTGTGTCTTGAATCCATAAAATTTTAGTCCTTGCCGTGGTCTCTGGCAAGTACTTTGCTAGTACAAAGACATGTCAGGTGAAGAGCTGCCTTCTTGTGTTTTAAACCTGTGTCCCAGTAGTCTGGTTTCATTCCTGGTATTGCTTGCATTGGAAGAGATACAGAACTGTCAGTTCCTATTCAGGTCTCTAAGATGCACCACTACTTGAGTGTTGAGATGCTTATCGTTATTCTTTTGTTCTTAATTTGTGGCAGGTGACAGTGCTTTGAAGGTACTGTCATCTGCCCAGAGTACTCTAATTCTAACCTGAAATGTTTAAAAGTGAATGCTTAATCACTTCTTAAATGGCTAATTTTGGGGTCACGACCATTTGCTGACTGAATCAGATTAATGAGAGTTGTGATGATGAATAATCCTTTGATTGTAAGCTCTTTGAGGTAAGAAGTAAATTCTGCTGTGGATCCTATGCCCTCACATCACGGCTTCTGAATTTTGATTTGGTCTTCTGACATCCACGGCAATACTGTTGATGATGAAAAGAGTTTTTTTTCTCAAAAGAGATTTTAAAACTTTTTCTGGAGTATGTTTCCAGCAACTCTCATGAATTGCTTTCTATGTTTTACCTATGAAGGCTGTCTGAGAAAATTCCTTTATGTTGTAGGAACAGCAACAATACTGGTACCAGCAGCACCTGCTTAGCTTGCAGCAAAGGGCAAAAGCCCATGCTCAGGGACAGCAGCAAATTAAAGGTCCAGTAGTGAAGGATTCCTCTGAGCAAAAAGAAAAGTCTGAAGAAGGGAAAATGAGTGCTTCAGCTCAGCAGTCTGAACCTCCTGTGCTTAATGAATCCCTGCCTCCAGCTTCCAAAGAAGATGAGTCTTCTCTTACATCTACTGAAACTCAGGTGGGCTTTCAAAAGCAATGCCACTCCGTTTGTTGTGCAGGAAAAGAATGACATCAAATTCTTGTATACTGTGTAACAACATTAGCTGAATATCATAAAGTAATCTTAACACATTCTGAGGCTGCACCAGTTAAAATAATTACAATACACTCTTTATATATAGGCTTAGTCAACCATGTATGCACCAGGCCAGCCCAAGCTTAAACAATTTGCACTTTCTCCAATATTGTTATCTTTGTCTTATGATACTGTGTGCATACTTATGGTACTAAGTGCAAAAATCAAGCACTCAGTAAATGAAAAATGCTGTCTATAAAACACTATTTCTTAATTCCTCTCTGGCAGTATGTCAGTTCTGCCTCCTTTTCTCTCTGTGTTATAGTTTGTCTGAAATCCAAGAACTTTGCACAGGGTCTTTCCCAGCCTAAGTGATTCTATGATTCTGTATCAGGGTAGTCTATTACCCTGCAGCATGTGCTCTAACTTACATTGTGTGGATTTCTTATGAAGTGGCAGTAACAATGCACTTGCAGTTACTTTACCTCATCATGAAAAAGCACAATTATCTTGTATCTGTTGTGAGCAACAGATAACAGATCTGCATTAATCTCTTCCGTGTGAGTAGTTTCTATGTGTAGAAACACCTTAATTGCCATCACCCTAACCTTTAGATCAGACTGTTCATGTGAAAAATAAATAAAAATCAGCCTTCCAGAATCTGTGGGTGGTCAGAACACTGAACGAGAGTGATAAAGTAACAGACACTAAGAAAGTTCCTGTGAACTGGATAGTGACCAAGTGTGTTTTCCTTCTGACAGAAAAAGCTTTCTTTTCTTTTATTTATAGTATTTGCCTTTTTCTGTAGCTCAATATTGAACCTCCTGATGACCCTGAGGAAGATTTGAGATTGCAGCAATTGCAAGCAGCAGCAGCTCAATGGCAGCAGCATCCTCATCAGCGGGTTGGATTTCAGTATCAGAGGATAATGCAGAAGCATGCCCAGCTGCAGCAGATAGTACAGCAGTACCAACAGATCATGCAACAGCCTCCACACTTACAGGTGAAACACGAAGAAGGTAGTTTCTGATATATTTCCTGGATGACCTAGCCCTCATGGTCTGCAGTAAAACAAGTAGTTGTATAATTTGTTCATGGCTAGCTCATTTGTCTAGCTACTTTTTATGCTTGAGTAGGAGTCTTTATCTCCTTTTTCTACTGTCGCCCAACTTCAGAATGCAAAAAAAAAAAATATTGACAGATGGCAGTGAAGCTTCAGTAGAATGAGAAATACAAGACTTCACACCTATCATAAGATTTTTTCAGACATCTGGCTGATATAGGAGCAAAGCTGAACACAATATTGAGTTTACTCAGTTTTAAATGTTTTACTGTTAGAGAAGGAGTTCAGAAAAAAAAGTGAGGTGAACAGATGATCACATGGAGTAATTTGGTAGCTGTGCTTTTTTGTAGTACAAAAATAAATATATACAATGATGTAGTAAACATAGATGGCAAAAAGAAACCATCAAAGTAATAATAAAATAAGTGTCTCACACTATATTCAACTCAATTGTTGAAATAAGTCTTAATAACAAGTTTGGATAATTATATCAGTGTTGTAACTTTTAGGCTTTTAACTTACAGTTAACTACTGTATTAGAGCTGAGTCAGGTTTTCAAGGTTGTTGGAGTTTGTACATTAAGCATTTCTTTGTAATTTGGGCTGTCTACTTATTTAAAAAAATCTCTTCACTCTGAACCCTGAAAGTCTCAGGCAAGATCATGTCATAACTATTAGGACCTGTATCTACACTTAAAGAAAGACAATACTTCCTGGAAAGAAGCTTTGTTGTGCAAATAAGAATATCTGGAAAAGGCTTAGAGAAAAATAAGGGCAGGCAGCTGAAGCAGCTCTGAGTGGGTTAATAACAGAAATTGAAACCTTGAGAGACAGCTATGTATTGAAAGCATGGAGACTGATTTGGTCTTTAGCCATTGGTGGCATGCACAAGTAATACTGCTTGGAGCCATTTGATCATAGATTCCTTCAGCTGCCCTGTTTAAAAAAAACATGAAGGGCAAAAAAGCAGTATTTTATCTGTGTCCTCTAGTCATAAAATGTGTAGTCACAGTTACTTTAGACATCACAGTTGATACTTACTTTTGTTTCACTGTAGTTCTTCCTCAAGCTTCAGCCTGTCAGAAGTCATGGTATTGCAACTGATACCGCAGTGTGTCTCTGAAAATAACTAAGATGGCATTTTGGAGCTATTTTTGTCTTCTCATTGCAGACAATGTCAGTGGAGATGCAACTGCGACATTATGAGGCCCAGCAAAAGCAGTTCCAGCAGCTTCATAAAGATTGGGAGCGATCAATGAACCAACAGTGGCAGCATCAGCTTCAAACCTACCCTCATAAGGACCAGCTTCAAGAGTATGAGAAACAGTGGAAAGCATGGGATGAACAGATGAAGGTCACTCAATCCCATCTGCAGGAGAAAGTGAGCTCACTCCAAAACCTGAAGAACCAGTATCCTGCAAATGTTTCACTGCCACCTCCATTTGTTCCATATTCTCAAACCAGTCCAGGTGGCATACCCATTATGCCTCCAGCTTTGCCTTCAACTACACCTCCGCTGGTACCCCCTCCTCTCTCTTCCGTTTCTCAGTTATCAAATTCCTCTGTCCCTTTGGGATCCAGTTCTCAAAACAGTCAACCTACTGAAACACCAAGGCCAGCTCTGCTTCCCACCCCTGGTACCTATGCACCAAAAATAGCTAGTACAACTGTCTATTCATCTTACCATTCTCCAGTAAGTTCATCCTTTGGGTCTTCAGACCATGGAACATCTCAAGCTCATCTTGGTAAACAAACTGACTCTAGCTCATCTGAGCAAGCATGTGGGGAACTGAAAGTCTCTTCTTCAGTGTCTTCCACACATGCACCTACAATGCAGGATAAACCAGTGAGGTCAGGTGGACTGCTACCAGACCCTCCCAGATCAGCACGTTTTGAAGGCCCCAGAGGCCCTAGGTAAGAATTTTTGTGAGTGATCTGTACGTGTTCCAGGCTGCAAGACTTTCAGTGCTATATTAAGAAATGAGACATACACCTAAGTCTTGAAGCTTCCTGAGGTCATGTGAAGTGTGCTTGCTTGGTGGAGGTTTTGGTCTTAATCTATGTACACCATGCTCTGTATTCATCTTATTAAAGCCAAGGATATGTAGATACCATTCACATGAGCGTTACCTAGAGCAGAATGGATTGGTTTTTTTCTGGTAAAAATTATTGACACATTGCACCTTTTTCATTCCAAGAGCGTAACACTCCTTTTGTGGAAATTGGAAAGCTGTTGTAAATATTCAATTTGGTGTATTTAGTTTGGATATAACTCAACTTGAAAGAATAATCCTCCTATGAAAAGTGATCTGAATTCCCAGCATTTCATGGAATCATACAATGGTCTGGATTGGAAGGGACCTCTAAAGGTCATCCAGTTCAACCCCCTCTGCAGTAAGCAGGGACATCTTCAACTACATGAGGTTCCTGTGTGGTATTTGGAAGACAGGAAAATCAAAAGCAAGAAAATATTGAAGGATTGGTTTTGATACATCACTATATATGGTAGCATTGTAGTGTAGACACTCCAGAAAACATTTGGGGAAGTATTAGTATTTAGGGTACATACTCAGTTGAATATTTCAACACAGTTCATTACTGACAGTTCAGAAGCTGTTGAATTTTTATGAACAAGAAACAGTGCTCTGTGTAATCCAACGCTGATTGCAGAAAGAAATGAAAATTCAAAGCTGTTCAGTAATTGCAACAAGACTTTGGTTAAACGTTGAAAGCTTTTTTTACAAGTGAGTTTGTCAGCTTTTTTTGTCAGTCAGGTTTCAGTTGTGAAATACTGATGCCAAATATCCTTGCAAGGTTACATAATCTGCATGTGGCTTACACTGGTCTTCAGTGGACAATACTGAATAGAAGAACGTCTCTGTGCTTCTGCACTGGTTCAGTAGGAATTAATCCTAAGGCACAGCAGGATTCATCAGTTAGAAGTGATTTTGGCATGTGTGTGGGTGTGAAACTATCTCTTAGAGGATTTTAATTAAACATGTTCATTTGAATAAAATTGCCATTGTGTCATCTACAGATTTGATGGACCTCGAGGGAGAGGATATGACAAATTTGAAGGCTCAAGACAGAGAGGGCCTCGTTTTGACTCCCCGCGCTCAGAAGGTTACAGGTCACGTTTTGACCGACAGAATGCAGATGGGCAATCTTCAAGTAGATGGGGGACTATTCCACGAGGACCAGCAGCACAATTTTATACTTCAACAAATGCATCACATGGACATGGTTCCCGACCTAGTGGCCCTCGGTGGAGGGGGCCCAGGCCTCATTTGGGACAGCAGCAGCAGCAGCAGTCACATACAGACTCACAGTCAGAAAACAAAGAACCTTTTACAGACGTAGCTGATAATCAGCAGACTGTAAGCAGAACAGAGTCTAGTCCCGATGCACAGAGTTCAGGTCCCATTGAAACAAATGACGAGAACCTGACAAGCACTCAACAGGAACCATCCAAACCTGAAGTCAAAGAAACTGTTTCAGACCCTCCTAAAAAGTGGACGTGGAGTTCACATGATCCTAATCAGCAAGTAGAAGAGCCCGAAGATCCTACTCCACCTATTCAGAACCAGAAATCGGCATCCCTTTCTAGTAACCCTGTAGCTTTGCAGTCAGGTGCCACAAGAACAGGTGGTGCAGTAACCCCTGTAACAGAAAATCAGGATTTGGATTCACCAGATGGCCAGGTGATTGCTTCAGATAGTGCCCAGGGCCTACCTGGACCAGAATGCCGAGGAAAAGGGGCATTTATGCATGAAGATAGAGGCAAGGGACCAGGAAACAGAGGAAGAGGCCAAGGCAGACTGGATGACGGCCGAGGCAGAGGGCAGGGAGATGGCCGTGGCTGGGGAATGGGCCGTGGAAGGGGGATGAGAAGAATGGATGGTGGCAGAGGGATGGGAAGGATGGATGGCGGTTGGGGAATGGGAAGGATGGATGATGGCCATGGCTGGGGAATGGGCAGGATGGACGATGGCCGTGGCAGAGGATACATATACAGAGGCAGAGGGCAGGCTAGGCAGGCGTCCATCCGTGGCAGGGGGATGTTCAGAAGGGCAGGCAGCAGGGAGAGGATGCCAGATAGACGGTCAGGTAGCAGGGAGAGGATGCCAGATGGACGATCTGGCAGCCGAGAGAGGGGAGTGGGTGGACGGTCGGATAGCCACGAGAGGATGTTCTCTAGCCGAGACAGAGAGCTAGCAGGGCGCACCGGCAGCCGGGACAGGGGCCGGGCGGATAGCCGGGAGAGGGAGCCCATGCGGCGGGCGGGTAGCCGGGAGAGGGGCCCTGTCAGGCGGGCGGGTAGCCGGGAAAGGGTCCCTGTCAGGCGAGCAGATAGCAGGGAGAGGGTCCCTGTCAGGAGGGCGGGTAGCCGGGAGAGGGGCCCTGTCAGGCGGGCAGGTAGCCGCGAGAGGGGTCCCATCAGGAGGCCAGGTAGCCGCGAGAGAGAAGTAGGAAGATCTGAAACAGGCAGTATAGATAAAGCCATTCATCTAGGAGATGATCCTGACAGCTTGCCTCCATACCATCGAGATGAGACACTCAGGGGTTCTTGGGATCATGAAGATGATAGAATGCAGGAGGAATTTCCTTTAGGTACTCAGGATGACCCTTCTTTGGAGCATGAAGGATTGGATGACTGGGAAAGAGAACGATACTGGAGAGATCACAATGCTGATTATCAGGATGATTCGGTAGATGTGTATGACAGAGATGACAGGTTGCAATCACACCATTCGTTGCCTCCATTATCTCCCCTACCACCATTACCTCCTTTATCATCTGATCATGACAGACGAGATTCATGGTGGGATGACTGGAAACGGCCAAGGGAAAGGGAACTAGAAAGAGATCTGGACAGGACTGGAAGATCCTCAGATATTTATGATCAAGATTTAGACAGAGAATGGGATAGAGACTGGAACATGAGACCTATGGATGATAGAGAAATGGGGAATCGTGACCTGGATATTCCACCTCTACCACCATTGCCGCCTCTTCCACCACCGGACAGATACCGTGAAGACAGATGGAGGGAGGATAGGAACAGAGATCATTATGACAGAGACCTCCGAGACAGGGGGGAGCTGAGGATTCGAGAGTATCCAGAGAGGTACAATACATGGCGGGACAAGCAAGACTACCTTCCTGAAAGAACTGATTGGGAGAGGGAACGGTTGCCAGATAGGTGGTATCCAGATGATGAAGACAGACTGCGGTCTTTGGATGATCATTCAGATTCATCCCTTCCTCCTCCTTCACATTCCTCTGATATGCTGGGATCAGATTCAAACTTGGACTCTGACCAGTCCTTGGGAGGAGTGATGGTCCTTAGCCAGAGACAGCATGAGATAATTCTGAAGGCTGCGCAGGAGCTCAAAATGCTTCGGTGAGTCACCTGGTTCTGTATCCCATTCTGTGAAGACAGAGCTCCTTTCCCCCTTCCTTCTTTAAATCAATAAATCAGTAATGGCTTCATTTTATAGAATCATAGAATGGTTTGAGTTGGAAGAAACCTTATAGATCATTTAATTCCAACTCCCCTGGTATGGGCAGTGACACCTTCCACTAGATCAGGCTGATCAAAGGCCCATTCAACCTATCCTTCAACACTTTCAGGGAGGGAGTATCCACAACTTCTCCGGGCAACCTGCTCCAATGCATCACCTCTATCACAGTAAAAATTTTTCTTCTTAATATCCAGTCTAAATCTACCTTCTTTGGATTAAAACTGTTAAACTGTTGCCTCTCATTCTGTCACTTTACTCTCTAATACAGTCCCTCCCCATCTTTCCTGTAGGCCTTTAAGTATTGGAAGGCTACTTATAAGGAACCTTCTCCAGGCTGAACAATCACAACTCCTTCAGCCTGTCTTCAGCCCCATGGTCATTTTTGTGGCCCTCCTTTGGATCTGCTGGAGCAGATCTATGTTTTTCTTACACTGGGGGCCCCAAAGCTGAGCACTGTATTCCTTTGTACATTTTGTTTTGCCACAGCATGATAATTGCAGTTCATGCAGAAATGTAATTCTTTGAAATACTTTCCAGCTTTTGTGGATGTGCCTTGTTAAATAGACAGTTGTCCTTTTCCCCAGGAATGTGGCATTCGCTGTTTGTTATTTTCCAGGAAGAGATCCATCTATATCACCTAACTAATCTTTTTGTTATACTTAAAAGAGCTTGGCTGAGAACTGCTTTTCAGTCTCTTTATTAGTGTCAGGTGAACTTGTTTACTTTCATTTTTTAATACTTAGCTCTTCAAGACATACCTTAATGTGGTTCTTAATTCACAGAATAAGACCTACTTAATCTTTTGGATGGTGCTTTCTCTTTAATTAAAAGTATATGTGGGTTTTTTTATTTGCAATGCTTCCACATTTGAAATCCAGCATTGCTGGTAAACAGTTTTGTCAAACATGGTTGCTCCTAGTTTTGATCGTTGTCACTGCTGTTGTGTTGATAATCAGGAGCATATGAATGCAAGAGCTCACCAAGAACATGTTTTAGAAAGCAGCTGCTAGACTCCCTAAGGCTTTAATAAGTATTACTTTCAAAGTAAGGAACAGAATACCCCTTTGAACATCAGAAACATCCCAGGTCTCAGTAAACTTAGTCATATTAGAATTAATTGAGCACATACCATCTATCCAAATGTCTTTGTGATTTTATGCATGGTGCACTATGTGCATTAAATGTATTTTAAAATACCCAAAGCCGTAAAACAAACAGAAATGTGACTTTCTTAGACTATTTTCAGTGAATGAGATCTTTCAGAGGAGACAGAGAGAAAAAATGTAATCTCTTAGAGACACAGGTGCATGTGGTTCAACCTATTAATGAATAAATGAAAGACAGGTGGGATTGGTACCTAGTAAAGGTGGGTTTCATTTCATAAGCAAGATATGCTGAAATAATGGGCAATCAAAATAAGTGTTCAGTTATCATTACATGCACATTAAGTCATGTTGAAAGATTTTTTCATCATCAAAACCACCTTAGATGAATGTTTTGTACTCTTTTATGAAGCTGTTTTGTCTTCAGGATCAAATTTGTTAAGCATTTGTCCCATATGGAAAGCCTTTGTTGCCACAGCAAAATGCAAGAAAAACAGTTTTAAGAAAGGAAAGGAGTACTTTTATTCTGAATAATTTAGTTCTTTGTGCAACTATATTAATTCAGCAGGTGTTACTGAGTGTGAAATCTGTTATAAGTCAGTATTTGTCATAAGTTCAAAGCAGCAGATCATTTTACAGCTTCCTGATTTTCCCATTGCCTGGGTTTCGCATGTATATATTTGGCTGTTTAATGTGACTGACTAACTGCAAAGCCAGTAGACTTAAGCTAAGGGCCATAGTTTGGGAATCACCACTGAAATGACAATTTATTAGAGATGAAAAATTTAAACGTGAAAACTAAAATGTTTTATGGAAGAAAGTAGATGCATGTAACTCTAAGCTAGTAAAACCAGGGAAATACAAACATGATGCTGTCGATACTGATTTTTAATTGACTGTGAGGGTAAGCTTAAAATTAGCAATACTGGTACTTCTCATCAGCTTATATAACCAGATGACCTCAGTCTGGACAGTAGGAACAACTTTAAGGAGACTGCTTATGATTTTTGCTTTTTACCTTTTTTTTGAGCCAAAAGCATGGTGCATAACAGATCTTTATCTCCAAAGATAAAACCTTCATCTGGTTTCACTTCTGGTGTGTATGAAGCAGCATACTCTGTGCTGCGTGCTGTTCTGTATTAGTCATCTGGTGTATTTTTTCTCTAAGCCATGTGTAAAAAAGACCTAAGTGCTAGCAGTTGTTCAGTTTATTCTTTATACTAATGCAGCACTTGAGATGCCTTTCTGTGAGTCAAGTTCCCCTTTGCACTGGACACTGAATGAATGCATCGCTAGTCAGGATGGTCTCTGTTGTGCCTTGTACAGATGGATCTCATTCTTAGTTTTTCTTTGGGAATTATTTCTTTAGGAGCTGCTACCACTACACGTAATTAATACGAACAAGAAGTTATTAGCAATAAAAATCCTAGATTTAAAAATGCCAATAAAAACTGAAAGGAAAGGAACGGAAATTGTGTTGAACAGAAGTGTGTCGTCCAGTGGTTCTGGTAGTCACTGTTGGTTCTGGTCTGTGCTTCATAGACTTATGTGCTGGTTGGATTTTAAACAGCAGTTTTATGTATAAAACAAAGAAAGAAAATTTAAACTCATAATTAATTATTTTTTTAATAGTGGAATCTCTGCTATATTGTACGTTGTTGTCCTCAATCCTCTTAGTGTGCAAAACAGAGCAAGTCACTGCATGTACTCATGCACTCATTTCCAGTGGGCTTCTTTTTTTTACAGAAGATAAAACTCCAGCTTTGGTCTTTACTGTGAGAGTGAAGTGGTTCTGGCCAAGCACAAAAGCGTAGCTGCATGTCTCAGGAGAATCTTGTGATCAAATAAGGATGTAGCCAATACACTGAATACCTGTGGGGTTAGGTGGATGTGAAAACAGGGGTTTCAGAATCACAGCACTAACCATGTGACACCTGCTGTGTCCTTGTCATCTTTGGACATGGCCCCTGACACTAGAGTAATATGTTCTTTTCACCATGACCGGTGACTTCTTTGTTTTTTCACTGATAACACTTTCTTGTAATTTATGTGCAGAGAACAAAAAGAACAGCTACAGAAGTTAAAAGAGTTTAAACCTGACATTTCCACGCAAGACTCTCCGAGATCACAGAATGCAAGCACGAGGCCAGGTGCCT
Source organism: Psilopogon haemacephalus (assembly GCA_013396835.1). Taxonomy (NCBI): domain Eukaryota; kingdom Metazoa; phylum Chordata; class Aves; order Piciformes; family Megalaimidae; genus Psilopogon; species Psilopogon haemacephalus. The sequence goes on along the minus strand of VWZI01002426.1, from coordinate 363,560 downwards.
TTCAGGTAAATTCATCTTATGGCAACTTAATAACACACTGGTAGTAATTACTCTTAATATGTACATCAGATCAGTTCTACACTGTGATGATTAAACTTCTCTGTGGAATGTCTCTCCAGCAGCCCCTGGAATCTCATCAATTTTCTGTTTAGGCAGAGCAAAGGCCTACATTCACTAGCCTACATTGGTGTGGGATGGTATGCAAGAAGAGGTGACCTCTTCCAAAACAAGGACATAAGGCTCATGAGAAGACCTTCCCTGTTCCTTCCCTAAGTTCTGAGATCTTACTCTGATTTTCCTACTTTAAGAGCTCTCTTCCTATTTGAAGACAGAGAAATTTGAGATAGGTCGATCAAACTGAGCTATTTCAGAGCTGAGTGAGCTTTTTGACTGCATTTTTTGTTGGGAATTCTCATTACCCTATGCAATATTACAAAGTGCCTGGAAGCTAATGTTTGTGTACCTCTGTGACTTCGCCTCCTGTTGAGACACATGTTACTTCTCTGCTGCTTAATCTCCTCGTTGGCCCTTGGAACTCCTCTCAGCTGTTCATGGGTTTTTTTGATAATTTCTAACCAGTCAGAAACCATGTGAACTTCTGCAATCATATTAACCCAGGCTTATAAATCCCTCCTGGAATGAATAAACACTTTGTTAAATATGTATTGGAGAAGACACACAAGTCTATGTGCAGTCTTTATTCTTCATCACTTCTTAAGCCCAAGGTTATTGTGCTAATAAATGCAGCTATATGAGCTCTGGGTCTGATACTTAGCTAGACCAAGCTTTGTTTGTCCCTCCCTGCAGAGAAGTGTTACACAGCGTATGAGGCACTGCAAGTTTTCTTTTTGCCTGGGTCACCTCTCCCTTGTTTATAGTGTCTGTAAAGTAAAATAATGGAACAGATTTGCTACCACAAACTGCAGGTATGTTGATGTCTTTAGGAAATAACTTTGCTCGACTTAGATGTTTTGTCTCTCAGACTACTTCATCCATCTGACTAGGGGTATTTAAACAGCTCTTGTATTTCTTGAGATTCCTGCCTTCAGGCTTCTGCTGTGACTTTAAGCCATAATTACAAATGTCAGCCTTGTGTCTACAACCATTCTGCAGGTTTCGATGTATGGTCCTGATAAGGCTGCCAGTATTTTGGCATGTCCTGTGATGCTGAAAAGAACTTCTTCAATGCATCATGGGTGATTCTATGGGGATGCTGGGTTCATAAAGGATTTTGGTTTGTTTTGTTTTTCCACTGTGCAAGACCTCTCCATTTCTTCTGTTGATTTGATGTTGATTTCATTAAGGGGTTTTCAGGTGTTTCTACTCTGGAATTTTCCCCAGTGACTTCCAGAAAGAACTGGCCTTATCAGTACTTTTGTGCCTCACCAAGCTGCCCTGCTTTCAGAGTTTTTCAGCCTCCTCACAGACAGCAGCAATCTTTGCAGACAGCAGGAGTCTTTGGGAATAAAACCATAGATACTTTTGAACTGAGATAGGCCTACTGGAGCTAAATTGGTAAGGTTGTTTTGAAGGACAAAATAAATAACGCTTAAGCCTTCACATAGTAAACAAATACCAAATTAATTCAGGCCTCCACTTATTGAAATATTATCCTCCTACCTGTAGCATCTTAATGGAGGTGCTAGCAAATGCTTATGATTCCATTACTGATTGCCATTGTGCTTACTGACTGACAGGATGAGAGAAAGTTAGTTTACAGAATCTACACTAAAAGTGCTTTCTGCATCTAGGTCTCTTCTCAGCTATCTTCAGAGACACCAGTAGAAGCCCAGGCTATTAAATCTTCTCCTGCTGTTATTATAAAGCCTCCCGTGTTGTTCAGACAGCCCACCCCTGTGACAAGATCAAGTGTCCCACTGACAAGGCCTACTACACCTATGACAAGGCCACATACTCCAGTTTCTGCTGCAACTACAACCCCAAGTCATGGTCAGTCTTTAAAACCATCACCTTCTACTGTGGAACAGGAACGCTGGGATGAGGATTCCTTCCACGGACTCTGGGACACAAACGAGGATAAAGGAGCAAATATGGAATATGAGTTATGTAAGCAAGAGTCAATGATGCCTCCACCCATCTCCTCGCCTGTGAAAGTACCTGCTGTTCACACCTCCGTTCCATCAGCCTTACCAGTGTCTCTTCCTCCAGTTATTCCACCCGTTCCTAAGCCACCTGTAATTCAGCAAACTGTGGATTATGGCCACGGGCGAGGTGGGTGTTACGGAGTATTCATTTGATCTGCAACAGAGCTAATTAGTCTTCCTATCTTCTTTCTAAAGGAGTGTGCCACCCAAAGCATGCCATAGATGTTCTGCAGTTGACCTGTAGGCTGTGCACATTGTGATTTAATGTTAAGTAATGCAGTTTTCAGGGGTCTGTAACCGCCAGCCTTGAGCCGAAGGTTTTCTTCAGTGCTTAGATAGTGAGCTATTTCATGTGAACTGAGTGGTGTATAGCCATGTCTGCTTCCAATAAACACCAGCTGATGTGATCACATCTATGTTGAGGGTAGCTCTGAAGAAAGAGACTCCAGTCTATGGATTGGTGAGAAGCTCACCATGAGCCAGTAATGCACTCATGCAGTCCAGAAGGCAAATAGTATCCTGGGCTGCAGCAAGAGGTGTGTGGCCAGCAGGGCAAGAAAGGTGATTCTTGCCCTTTACACTGCTCTTGTGAGGCCCACCTTGAATATTGCATCCAGTTCTGGTGTCACCATCATAAGAAGGACACAGAGCTGTTGGAGCAAGTCCAGAGGAGGGCCACAAAGATGACCCAAAGGCTGGAACACCTCTGCTATGAAGAAAAGCCAAGGGACCTGGGCCTACAGAAGGCTTTGGGATGGATGCTATAGCTGCCTTCCAATATCTGAAGGGATTCTATGGGAAGACTGGAGAGGGAATTTTCCTAAGGGTGTCTAGCAGCAGGACAAGAGCTGAGGGAGAGTAGGTTTAGACTGGATCTTAGGAAGAAGTTCTTCAGTACAAGGATGGTGAGACTCTGAATCAGGCTGCCCAGGGAGGTTGTGAATGGCCCCCCCTGAGGGTGTTCAGGGTCAGGTTGGATGAGGCCTTGAGCAGCTGAGTCTAGTTGAGAGGCATCTCTGGCCATAGTGGGGAAGTTGGAGTATGTGGTTTCTAAGGTCCCTTCCAACCTAAGCCATTCTGTGGTGATTTATGTTTAGACTTAATTCCTTTGTACCTGAGTGTGGAAATAACTGTGCTAAAAGGTAGTTCTGGATTGTTAACAGTTCTTAGTTGTGACTTAGTAACATCAAGCAGAATGTAACTGGTGTTTGCATCATGTAGTATACCACTTAATGGATGTGACAAGGAAGGGGACAAAGCTCCATCTCTGAAGGGTGTGTGCCCTAAGCAGGCATTTAAAACATAACCAACAAAGGACCCTGATTTTTAATATCGAGCTTATCAAAGCTAAAATTAAGTGCTTTTTTTTTAGTAGAATTTATTTTCCTCATTCTTAGTTTTTAACTAATTCATTAAGGAGTTCTTAAATTGCACGTTGTCATTTAAAGAGGGCCTTTTTTCCTATAAGATGCCACAGCATGAATTGAAAACATATCAATTCCACTAAGTATATGTTCTAGTAAAAGCTGTTAGAAAAATTGTCACTGTTAAGAATCTGAAGTGAACATTTCAGTTAATATTCTTGGCATTACAGTAGTTTTTACAGTTACTGAAACTTTCAGAGCATTTTAATTTTTATGATCTTCTGACCACGTGTGCTACCTGAACTTATCTGAAAAGGCAGAAGTCCCTTTCTTAGGATCAAGTGGTACACATACGTCCTCTCTTCAGACTTTCAAAACCAGTGTCTTGTGTATTTGTGTGTAGCTTTTTGTTTATTCATTAAAAGAAATTTTGAGTAGCTATTCCTATCATTTGAAGTGTCATTGACTGATTGCTTTTTATGACAGAGGAAATGAAATGGAAGAAGGGCATTTTTAAGACTTAAATTGTTTCTTACTTTTTTTTTTAAAACTAGATATAACTACCAGCAAAGTGGAACAGATTCCATATGGGGAGAGGGTAACCCTGCGTCCAGAACCTCTGCCAGAGAGGCAACCATTTCAGAAAGGTAGGCAGTGCTGTGTTAGCTCTCAAGCAACTATCCAGCTCTTAAGAAAAGTTGTAAGGTGTTAAAAACATATCTGAAACTAAACTCTTATTTAAGCTATTCTTCAGAGGCCTCTAACAGTTTATATTGTCAGGTGAAGTAATGCAGGTAATAACCTAGAGACTTGAAAAATGCGGTTCTGTGGCTCTAAGTAGAATTGCATGGCATGGTTGTCTGTTACAGTTTGGACAAGAGACTCAGTGGCTGATTGTCTGTTCTAGCCCTCACATCATATGTTTTATGTACTTTTCTTGCACTCTTGCTTATTACTTTTAATTTGAAAACAAGGAAGGCTGATAGAACTGGGTTTGCTCAAGCTTGAGAAGGCTTAGGAAAGACCTCATAAATATGTATTTAAAAGGTGGCTATCAAGAGGAGGGAGACTTCCTTTTTTATAAAGAGTCATGTGGTGAAGACAAGGGGTAATGGGCAGAAATTGGTACTGGGATGACTCTGACTGGATGCCTGAAATGTTTTTTTCACCATTCAAATTATTAAACATTGGAATAAACTCCCAGAGGAGGTGATGGAATCCCCTACATTAGACAGTTTCAAGGCCCAGCTTGACAGAGTGCTGGGCCAGCTCATTTAAGCTATTTTCTTACCCTGAAAAGTTTGGCTTAGGTGATCCTTGAGGTCACTTCCAAGCTGGTGTTCTTTGAATCTATGAATTCAGTGAGTATGTTTTGGTAGTTTGGATTTCCATGGGTTTCTCCTTTCAGAGCACCCTGGTCGTTACAACAGAGAACGAGATCGTGAGCCTTATTTTGAGCGTCAAGGCAATTCCAACACGGATCACCGGGATTTCAAGAGGGAGCGGGAGCTGCACCGGGACCGTGGCCCCATGGACTATGAACGAGAGAGATTTGATAAAGAGCGGCATCCACGAGATGACAGGTACCAGGGTTAGGGGCACTGTTGACATTGAGACCATTCAGACTGTATTGGAGGTTTTTAAGGCCAGGCTGGATATAGCTCTGGGCAACCTGATCTAGTGGAAAGTGTCTCTGCTCATGGCAGGGGGATTTGAACTAGATGATCCTTGAGGTGTCTTCCAACCATGACAATTCTGTGATTCTGTGAGTATCAGGCTGCCCATCTTGCTGTTTAGTTTTGAGACATGAGCTGCCCAGGGCCAGAGGACAGAAAAGGTATTTTACCCCTTCCCAAAGAGTTAAGTAAAACTGCTTCACATTGGATTTGAAGTTTTAATGGAAATTCTATTTGCTTCTATGTACAAAAGGTGTTCAGATAAAAGGAATATGTACACAAATTAGGCCCAACTCTCCGCCTGGGCCCACCAGGCCAAAACCTTCCAGAGTCTTCAAAAAAACCTCCCCCCTACTCAGTCTCAGCAGGCCCAAGAGCAGGCTGAACTGCCCCTCCCCTGCCACACTAGACCTAAGTCTACCACAAGCCTCAACATGCCCAGTGGTGTAGCTGCCAGCCAAGGCCAGGAGAAGGAGAAGCACATGTGTCAGGAGCAGAGAAAAGAGAGAAAGAGCCAGAAACAGCCTGTGCTGTTCATTTATTAGAGGAGATGCAGGCATTATGGGTTAAAGTAACAGGTTACATTTTTCCAGTGCCTGTCACTGAACCTATCTATCCCTTTCTGGAAGACCTTAAGGAACCTTAAGGTTCTCAAAGACATGTAGTCTTAAACCCACAACACTTGCTTATGGGGTAGATACTGATTTCTCTCTGGGATCTGTAGCAGAAATTCTAGAAATACGCAAAACACTTTTCTTTGGCAGGGTTCTTCCTACTACACCTTCAAGGGCTCAGTCTTACCGTGACAAGAAAGATCATCCTTCCTCCAGGCGGGGTGGCTTTGAAAGACCACCGTATGAACGAAAGACAGATCGTCCAGCATACGATCATGGGCCTTCCATGTTTGGAGGTACAGTTTCTCAATCTTGAACCCATGCCGTAGGGTATTATGAAAAATAAGGGCTTGCAGAGCTGAAAATTGATTAATTGATTGATTTGCAGTATTTCTTTGTTCTGAATTTAGGAAAATTTATCTGAGTGATATCACATAGTTTTGTTTCTCAGTGGTGAATGAGATCAGGAACACAACCATTGTATGCTCTGCAAAACTATTTCTTTGATTGCAGTAGGTTCAAGGTTAGATAATTTAATTATTTAGGGGACATGTTCTAAAATTATTAATCCTAGAATGATGAAACACTCTTTAGTTCATCTCAACTGGACATGAACATTTAAATTTTTTTTTTTTTTCATCAAATTAAGAAAATTCTTCTGTCCAAACACTGGAGTTTGAAGGTGATCGTAGAAGTTACCCTGAGGAAAGAATTCCTATTTCTGCTCCGTCAATACCCCGTCAGCCACCACCTGCTCCACGGGTGGAAAGGAAGCCAGAGTCTAAAAATGTAGATGATATTTTGAAGCCACCAGGACGGGATAGCAGGCCAGAGAGAGTGAGTATGCATTCTGAAAGCAGCAATTGGTTTCTGTGAGGTCTATACTGAGATAAAATGCTGATAAGCATGAACATAAGGAAAAACATTTTCATCGTGAGGGTGACAGAGCACTGAAACAGGCTGCATAGAGAAGCTGTGAAGCCTCCTTCTCTGGAGACATTCAAAACCCACCTGGATGCATTCCTGTGTGACCTACTCTAGGTGATCCTGCTCTGTCAGGTCCCTTCCAACTCTTAACATTCTGTGAAGCCAACATTTGAGGAAGCTCTGGAAATACTCTTTGTTCCTTTACAAATGCCTAGAATGTTGTAGCATAGCTGTTAGGAGTCCACAGGAAATGTAAACTTCCTAGAAATGTTGAGATAAGATGCCTCTTAGTGGGTAACATTAGTGCATTGTAGTTTCTCCTGAGATCTTCACTTGATTTTTTTGATGTATCAGAGTAAATACTTGGCTTAACACACAGTCAAGAGATTGGGCAGTGCACCATACGAAATAGAAAAGAACAATATTCAGACTATAAAACAGTAACACAAGTTTCATTCAGTTAACTTTACCTGGTCGAGATTTATAATGTCATATGCAATATAAACTGCTGAGGTGATTAGCATAATATACTCCTATTCTGTGGACCTACTACCATTCCTCGCAGCCCGGTTTGTAAAACAGGCAGTGAAGCATGGTACTGGCTTTGCTTGATGATATACGAAATGTGTGAGTCCAGAGCACATAATTTCCTAGAAGAAATATTTTGCAGAAGAGATTCTATTAAATATAGTACAATATCTTTTATCCTGTCTTTTTACATGACCTTTGTTTCAGATTGTAATCATCATGAGAGGGCTGCCTGGCAGTGGGAAGACTCATGTAGCAAAACTCATCAGGGTATGTAAACAGCCCTTGGCTGTGTAGTGGTCGTTGCTTGTCCTTTACGTGCACTTCCTCTGCCATTTTCTTTGCATTTGTCTGGAATTTCAGACTGTTGTTGTTTCATGTTCCATGACTTTGTATGAATCCGTTCCACTATTAGCAAGCACAGGGAATATTACTCTCTTCTTGTTTTGAATAAAGAGCAGGGAAAAAAACACTTTTTTGCTTAAAGTGTTTTGAAGCTCTTCTGCAGCAGAATAGCATTTTTAGAGTGTGTGTTTTTCTTTTATGCTTTCTTCCCAGGATAAGGAAGTAGAGTGCGGAGGGCCTGCACCAAGAGTGCTCAGCCTGGATGACTATTTTATCACTGAGGTGGAAAAAGAAGAGAGAGACCCAGATACAGGGAAAAAAGTGAAAAAGAAGGTACTTTAAAGTCAGTTGCTTATCGTGACAAAGAAGCGAGATGTTCTGGAACAACACAGTGGCAATCAGAATTTCTGTCTGTGGCTTTGGAAGAGTGCAGGGGTCCATGGGCTGTTTTTCAAACCAAGTCAATGTAACGTATGGGCAAAATGGACAAATTCCTAGAGGCTGACCTGGAAGGCTTTGGTTTTTTTCTCATACCAATGAGCTTTGCAGTCGTGACATTCTGCAGTTGAACACTAGCAGTTTAATATGTGTCCTCTTTCTTAAATGCTTTTGTCCTTTGATAAAGGTGATGGAGTACGAATATGAAGCTGATATGGAAGAGACCTATCGTACCAGCATGTTTAAAACTTTCAAAAAGACCTTGGATGATGGCTTCTTCCCCTTCATTATCCTTGATGCTATCAATGATAGAGTACGACACTTTGAACAGTTTTGGAGTGCTGCGAAAACCAAGGGGTTTGAGGTAATGGAGCCTAAAACCCATTTAAACCCACTAGCATTTCCAGATTTTTTAATGGAAAGTCCCACCCACAGGCAGGAAAAATGCTGTAGTCTACAGTTACAAATATACCTTTCATAAAATATACAACTCTAGAGTCTGTCACCAAGTAGAAAACGAGCTTTAAGAATCAATTTACAGGGTTTAATACTGTCTTTCTCTTTCTAGGTGTACTTAGCTGAAATGAGTGCAGATAACCAGACGTGTTGCAAGAGGAATATTCATGGACGCAAGCTAAAGGAAATCAGCAGGGTAACCGCTCTGGGATCATAGGATTAATGATATTTCATGGTGCTTTCAGGGCTACTGTTCTTGGGGAAAACTACTGAACCGTATTAGACCCTGTAATGCTTACACCTTTTCTCTTAAGAACTGGCAGTTATTTAATGAGGTTGATTTTAATTACTTCTCTTAATTACATACATCTTGTTCATGATCAGCAACTAAATTTTCCGTTGAATCTGTGATGTTTTTAGAGGCATTTCACTTGGGTTTGTTCTTTTGTTAGATGTCTGATCACTGGGAGGCAGCACCACGTCACATGATGCGCCTGGACATTCGTTCTTTGTTGCAAGATGCTGCTATCGAAGAGGTGAGAATCTTTGCTTGTTAAAATGATGAATTATCTACATGTGACTATGCTGGAAATACAAATTGGGCATTGAAACAGGGCAATTATACTTGGCACTGTAGAAAGCCAGAATCACTGTCAGACAAGTACATTCTATTATTCTCCCTTGCTCCAACGTGAGGGTATATACTTTTATCATCTTTTTGAAGCCTGGATTTAGGCTTTTTTGACCAAGAGTTGGAGCCACCTTGCTCTTAGCAACTGCTGAATACCAGTTAAAGAGAGTCTTTGTTCTCTCAGGTGTGAAACTTATTGCTTTTTCAGGTTACTGATTTAGTTGGATTCTAATTTGAGGAAGTAGTTTGATAAAATAAGTAAATAAACTTGAACTCTTCTCAGTCCCTGCTTTGAGAAATGCAGACCTGTAGCAGAGAATGTAGAAATAAATAAAACGGTAGAAGTATGCTACTGTTTCATTCCACTTGCAGTTTCCTGTGATATCCATCTGTGTGTCAGCTTTCAGTATGGTTGCATTTATCTTTGGCAGAAGTTTCAGGAGCCCTGAGAATAAATTAGTATGTCGGTTGTATTGTCATCATGAATGTAACATAGCTGCATGCTGCTGTCAGAACAGTTCTTACCATGGCTGTATAAACTGGCAAGCTGCTGAAGTAGAAAGGGACTTTACTCCTTGCAGTTTCTTGCAAAGTCAACAGGTTATTTTATAATTCTAAATTCTTTGTGTAAGAAAAGAGCAATCTTTAGGAGGACAGCAAAAGGCTCAGCTCTGGAGGGGACTCAGAGAAGGGCCAGTTTGCAATTTACTCTATGTGCATCTCAGTTTTAGTAATGGTATGAAGAACTGTACATAAGAGTTTTAGGTACAAACATGAAAAGTGTAGGCCTCAAACTATTCTATTAGATCAGCAGGGTTAAATTTTTGTCTTCAAGCATCTGTTTTCTTTATTATATTAACCTCTGGGGTTACTATTCACTGTGAATGAGTGTATGAAAGAAGGGCTTGACAGAGATGTTCTGTTCAGAGAGTGACATTGCAATGACGTGTAAATGGCAAGTTTAAAATCTTTTTCTGAGATCTCAGGTGATTGCGTGGGATAGCAAGAGAAATATCCTACTGTTACAGGAACTGGTAGCACAAAGAATGCATATGACGGAAGAGAATAAATGATTGCTCCATTCCCATGCGTTCTGTCACTCTGTAGCTAGAAGGGAGTCTTCTTCTGAGGGAAGCCAAAATGAATGAGAATTGTCAGGGTTGGAAGGGACCTCAAATATCATCCAGTTCCAGTACCCCTGCCGTGGGCAAGGGACACCTCACATTAAAGCAAATTGCTCAGAGCCCCATCCATCCTGGCCTTAAAAACCTCCAGGGATGGGATTTCTACCACCTCCCTGGGCAATCTGTTCCAGTGTCTCACCACCCTTGTGGTAAAGAACTTATTTCTAACATCTAATCTGAATCTACCCACTTCTAGTTTTGATCCATTCCCCTTTGTCTTATCACTACCTGACATCCTAAAAAGTCCCTCCCCAGCTTTCCTGTAGGCCCCCCTCAGATACAGGAAGGCCACCATAAGATCACCTTGGAGCCTTCTCTTCTCCAAACTGAATAACCCCAAATCTCTCAGTCTGAAACCAATGTTCACCATACTTTGCAGGATTAATTCTTCCTTTTCTGTTTGAGTTTGGGAGCTTCTACTTATTTGTGCTTGGGCTTTGAAACAGGTGGAGATGGAGGATTTTGATGCAAATATAGAAGACCAGAAAGAAGAAGCCAAGAAGGATACAGCAGAGGAGGAAGAAAGTGAACTGGTAGGAGACACATCAGCCATCTCTAACAAAATGTTGGTTAATGTGTTTGAGGGAGAATCTCAGTCATTTAAATGCCAACCCATTGTTGTTCTTAGCAGTGCGATCTTAATGCATGCATTCCTAGTCATTCGTTCCTTAAACATTTCTAGGAGAACATTAATGTTGAATCATATAATTTCTAACTGAATATGTGAAGAATCTGTGAGTATATTGCACAAACAAGCATTATCAGTGGATCAGGGCAACATGCTTCTTACAGGGATTTATAAACCACAGGACATTCTAGCGCTGTTCTTCCAAATTACCTAAGAGTTACACTGAGTCAAGGAATGGGAAGAACGGGCAAAGATTTAGCTTATTTCCTTCCATGTGTTTAAAGAACTCTCCTCGACTGTCACAGTATATGACAACAGCAAAGAAGAATGCTTCATCTGCCAAGGCTCACTGATTCTGTCAGTAGGTATTTTCAAGATGAGGGATTAGGTCTCTTGGATAAATGAAGTTTAGAGAATTGCCCTGAGGGCTGACGTTTTTAGGTATGTATTTAAAAGGCTACGGAAAGCTTCCTAATGTAACTTCTTGGTATGTGTTGGACCCGCTACTAGTCAGAGCTTGATGAGTTGAATGTGTCAAACCCTGGTTCCCACAGCCAAGCAGTTAAAACTCCAATAAACAGGAAGTAACCAAAAATACCTGAGACAAGCAAAGTCCTTTTTCATGATGAAAATTTGCTCTTCCTCAGGAGCATCAGTTTAGAAAGCAGTTGACATACAGAGTAAAAAATCCTAAATATTAGAAAGAGTGGATTTTAATAAACATCTCTTTTTTTACAACATGACTCACTTATTCTTTTTGCTAAATTATTCCTTGGCACAGAGTATGAGACTACATAAAATGTGGTTAGAACATTTCAGAGATGCATCCATGTTTAGAGGAATATGGCTGCTAGTCTCATTTCTTGGAAATGAGCTATATCTGAAGAGAAAGTTGGCTTTATCTCTTGAGATACCTGTGCATAAATGTGTATGTGTGTGTGTATGTGTGTATTTATGGGCTCTGGGGAGTGTCCTCATGTACATCACATAAACAACAGGCCTTTTCGTTATGAAACAAGGAGAAAGCTTGCTGGTGAAAACTATGCAAATAATATTAATAGTTAAAAGTAATGCACATATAAGAGTGTTTTCTGTTCAGATTCACAAAAGATGAAAAATTGCAAAGAATTGTCTGCTGTATGTTACCTCTGCTATTCAGTCACATGGTTAATCTCAGAGAGAAGTATGTCAGACAGCAAGGTGGAACAGTGCACTATATTTTGATATCTGTTGCCTTCTTATAGAGCAGTTGATAAAAGTTCGTCAATTCATTCTGCTGCATTTAATCTTTTTGAAGTAACAGGGGTCTGAAACTCCTTGTCATCTGGCAAATGTGCTCAAAATACACAACTGTGTTGTATCAAAGGATGAAGTCTAAATCTTTTCCTATCTGAGGACTGGGATATCATTCAGATTCAGCACACAACAGGCCATTTCACACCATCAAAGTTACTCTTTCGTTGCTATTGTCAACTCCTATAGGGTTCTTTGTAGCAGTCAGACAAGTCTTGCTTTTCTGTGCTTGATGGTATGAATACGTAGGCATTTAATTTAGTTTTCTCACCAGTGTATCACACATCACTCTATTCAATACAGACTTCGAGCTGTGGTGTAAATTTCCCGAGCAAATATCAGCGTGCAACTCCTTTTACAAGTATAAATATATATATATATATATATATATATATATGAAGTTTATTTGTTACTAATTAATATTGTGGCACAACCTGTATTTGTTTGTATTAATTACAGACTTGGTTAAGAACAACAAAATCCAGAGGCCTGATAGTTTCAAGTCACTGATAGCTGCTTGGCAGAACAAAGGTCTTTTAGGGATTTTGGAAGAGCATTGCTGAACATAATCAAAAGCAGTGTAGCTCTCTGGAATAGTACACTCTGATTTCATAAACCTTAGCATTAACAAATACACTTGTGCTTACCACAGGGTAAGCAAATCTATAAATAGAGCAGGAAAGAAGTTAATAAAACTGGTCTTTGGATTGTTTATTTTCTTGTTGAAATTTAACGTAGCTATTTTCCTTTCTTGTTAAAAATAACTTAAAAAGCTCCCAGAGCTTCCATTTCACTGCATTGAACTTTTAATGTAAACATAAGGAAGTAGTTTTACACCAAATCTGAACAGCTGAAATCAGTTATAAGGGATTGCTTAGAAAGAATTTATTTGTCTTAGAGTATAAAATTAAAATATAACAAGAAGATCTCTAAAATAAATACATTTGGGGGGGAATCTTAGTATTATTAAGCATTCTTACAAGGAATAAATTATAAAAATCATTACAGGTGAAACATACTTTGATGCTGTCTATATGGAAAAAAGTTTTTTTAAAAGAATCCTTGAATTAAGAGTGTTATTTTAAAATGAAAAAGAATACTTAAATCTTGGTGACTCAACAAGTCCTCTCATTTAAACTAGGAAAAAACCCCACAATATTCAGTTGCGCTCTAACCACTCACACAAGAATTTAACATACCCCCTTGAAAGGCTTATTAAGTGAAGGTTGTGTGTATTAATGTGGGAGTATATTCTTAAAAGCTTATGACTACAGTAACTTTCAGATTTGTATTTGTAAAGCTTTGAGTGTTCTTTATGCCTGATAATTTGTATTGCATTAACTTTGCCACCTAGCGTAATACTGTATAGTAACTGTGCACACAGCACTCTTGCTGTCTGTTAAGACCTATTCCAGAGTTCTGTTTGCAGAGAGTAGCACTCTTGTAATGCTTTGCAAGGGCTGCTAAAATGATTGAGTAGGAAGTGGATGCAGAAGTTCTGAAATACTGAGTAATTTGTTTCCTTCCTCTCTGATAACAAGAATTGTGCCTTACAAAAAGAAATACCTTAAGCTCCCATAATAATGCTGTTTCCAGTTCAAAAGTGATATGCATGTGTGTCTTTCTCTAATCCTCCGAGCTTCTCTCTGTGTATGATTTAGGGTTACATTCCGAAAAGCAAATGGGAGATGGACACATCTGAGGCAAAGCTAGGTGGGTATTTATTTTTTCCTGTTTCCTATAGCTGGTATCTGATGATGTTTGCAAAACCTGCATTTTCATTTTTACTGTGCCTCCTTACCAAAACCAAATGCGTGTGTTGCCATGTGTCTGAAACTGCTAGAGGACCTATACAGAAATTATTCATCTGCCAAAGGCAGGGAAATTAAGACTTTCTAACCATCACTATTTTATATACTCATTAATTGTTCTTCCATCTGTTCGAGGAAAGTGCTTGGTATTAAAATTTTGTAAAAGCAATATTTCAATTGTTTATTCATCTCTTTGGTATTGTAAAAAGCTAAGGGTCAACTTACATTGCACTGCGTTCTTGTTCATGCTGCATACCTTTTTCTCAAGCCTAAATGTCATCAGTAACTTCTTTCTTGGAGACATGCCTCATTGCTAACTGTACTGAAGATGTTTCTCACCAAAACTGACATGTGCCTCACTTCCAAACTGTTTCTGAATGATTAGGCCTTGGTATCATTTCAATAACTTAGATGTTGAAAAGTTGAAGTTCACTGTGCTTTTCAGTTCCAGGAGACTACTAGAATTCTTCTTAGTAGGATGCAAAATGGACTTTCTAGGAGCACAAGGGCACTGTGTTTTTGGGGGGTTTTGTTGTGGTTTGTTTTGGTTTTTTTTTTATTTTTGCTGCCCTTTTTGTTCTGATTAGTGCTGCTAGGGTTCTGTCAAAGGCAACTTTAAGGCTGAAATGCATGCACCATGGATATGGTATACATATGGAAAGAGATTTCTAGTCGTTATGATCAGTTTTGGGTTGTTTTTGGCTTGGTTTTCACTGAATAACAATGGTTCTAGGAAAAGATTTTATCAGTGCAGTCTACATAAAACTGCTGTTTTCTGTCATGTCTATGAGAAGTAACAAATCTGAATGGGACAAAGCATGTCTTAACATTTTGAGGTTTGCTTCTGCATGTGCCCTGTGTATGATTACTTTCCAATAACCAAAATCACAATTGCATCATGGAGATAGCATTACAAGTTCTGGCTTGCATATAAAGCAGCCTTTCATCTTTTGCTGTTAACTGCTTAGCTGCAACATCTCTTCTGCTGTGCTTTAAGTCATTTAAATATTTGTGAAATATATTAATGTTGTGGCACCTGCAGGACAATTGGAGAAGCCTTGTACTAAATAATTCCAGCATGTCAGACAGCTAGGCAGTTAAATGAAATTAATTCAAGATTGCTCTGCATTTTCGTTACTAGAACAATCAATTTTTACATGTTCAGCTTCTTTCTTAAGTATATAATGATTTTTTCCGCAATTATATATTAATTCACAGTACTGGAAAACTGCACTGTTGACGAATGGTCTGATATACTGTGTTGTGTTCCAAATAACACAGACCTCTTTAAATACTGTGTAGTAGGAACAGATGTGTTGTGCTTCATACAATGAACCTTAAGTCATCCCGTGTGTTCTACAAGCATCACAGGAGCCCAAAGCAGGTTTTGTGTAGTTTCCAGCCACGTTGAGGCTGTTACTGAAGCAGAAATTTCCAGATAGCTTTCAAAATTCACCTCTCTCGTGGTCAAATACTGTTAACAAATACAAATGAAGTGTGTTGTGTTTCTTTCCATGTGAAAACTCAGTAATATAAAATGCAGGATTTTTATGTGTTCTTCACTTAAATGTAAAATAGGGAGCAAGCAGCAGAGTCAGTTTTGTGCTAAAACAAGTTACTTGCAAAGCTATTGAAATAAGACATTAACAGTCCAGTTCCATTTACAGATTGTGCGTTAGGATGCTGCAAGACACAGATAAAGGTCTTTCTGTTAAATCTGGATGCACAATTTTACTTACAGAACTGCTTATTAGGTACATTTTTATAATTATATAGAACTATAGATGAAAAATAGATTTTGAGGAAATCCAAGCATCCCTTTGTAAAGAATGCTGTTTCTTTGGAATAAAATACTTTGCAAGGGCAGACAACTTTTAGTTCAAGGTACGCACTTACAAGCACTTGCAGTCTATGAGTAAGTGGTATTGTGTGTAATTCACAACAAGACTTCAGTTATTAATGACAAAGTAAAATTATTTCCTGAAAGGCATGCAAACTGTGGCAAGCATTTGTTATTCTAAACCTGGGAGCTGGCCTGCCCATTAGGTTTATTGCGTTAGTCCCAGAGGGCACACATTTGCAGAAGTACAAGCACAGAATCCCAAACCAACATTGTTAGTCTTGTTAGTCTTGGTTTGCTTTCTGGTTTTCTTTCTGCGGAGATACTGTTATAGAAAAGCACAGTAAGTTTGAGTTGTTCAGCCACATGGCTGCCTTTCGTCAGTCACCATACCATATATCCTCAAGCTCTCGCTTTAGTTCAGATTTACTTTGGCAGGGGTGCTGCATTCCTCAGAGTGTGTGTGGTATAGAATTTCCATGTGTTGTGCATGCATGGACACATTTTTATTCTCAAGTCTGCTCACTGGTTTGTCAGTGCATAGCGTACATGGGTTCTTGCATTTCAGTTTACAGTCACAGACTCACATTTTTTGACTATGTCTGAAGAGTTTAGCTCAATGCTCTGTTCCAAAGCTTGGTTTAGTGGTGAGTTGACAAACTTCAACTATGCCAGAGATAATTTCTCTGTTACTGGAAGTTTTGTCCTAGAATGCAAATAAAGTTTTATGTAAAACTTTGTGGCTTTTGTATAAGAGGACAAAAATTTAGCTGATTGATTCCTCTAGCTTTTGAAGGAGATAATTAAGTCAGTTATTTCCAGATGCTTTGTTAAACTTGTAAAGGTGAGTTTTTAAGCTCTCTGGGTTTTCAGAAATGCTGCTGCTTCCTAATTGCTTTTAAAATGGAAATGGTGAAATGTTTGATAGTTCAATGCCAAATAATTATCTGCCATAAAATACTGATGATCGCCGTTGTTACAAAATGGCACCTTGTATCATTTTCAGAAAAGGATATTCTGAAATAATGCTCTTGACACTTCTGTAGTATCTGCTGCATGATGCATATCTTGAACCATGGTAGTGTGGATGAAAGCAGATCCATCTGGAAAGGCAATCCAACTTCAAACATGGAAGGAGATTACACTTTAAAGTAAATCACATACAGCAGCAACAAAAGGGTGGCACAGAGGGGAGCTTCAAACTCTGAATGCCTCTTGAACTTCTCTGCTGATGTTTGAGTGTTACACGTCTCTTGATGTTATCCATGGTTCTGCATGCAGCAGGCAGTGGCGTGCTGTACTCTTTCTTCCACGTTGGTAATGAGATGAACTTGCACCACAACATGTTGCCTTCCAGCAGGAATGTCTGGGTGCAGATATATGCCAACAGATCTTCTGAATTTCCAGTTCTTTGCATTCCCAAGCGCGCCCCAGCACCTTGTTCGATCTATCCAATGTCATTTTTTTCTGAGAGTCCTTACACTGTGAATGATCTACACTAATCGATCTGGGAGTAACACCGAGGAAAAGTGCAAGTCTGCTATGTGTTGGTGTGACAGGAGCATTTATATAAACTTATCTTCTGGAGGGAATCCTGCCCTTCTGTGGAGGTGGAGCTGCAAATTCAGCAGATTAACTTAGACCAAAAAAAAGAACCTTAGCTGAATTGTGTAACAAGTTACCATGTAACAGATACAAATATTCTGCACAGTTCTCTTAAATGGTGGGGAGGTTAAGAAGCAGATAGAGATTCATATGTTTTCTTAGAAGAAATTCCATATCCGTTCCAGGGGAATGGGGGAAAGGTGGAGTCTTAAATTTTACAGTTCTATGAAGGAGGAATTACTTTATTAGTTTATGGCATTTAAATTATACTAGCATGTCTACATCACCATTGCCTCAAGGTATCTCTGTTGTTACTCTTTCCTACTCCCATATTAATTAAAATACCTCACTTTTGAAGTGAGCTTCTTTAGATAAATACCACTGAACATCCTTCTCTGCTATCGAGAAACTACGCTGCCTTGTATCTGGTTTATTTCTGAGGCCTTTCCTGGGTGAATTTAGTTACTTCAGTCACTTCTGAAACAATGTTACTGATATAACTGCAAAAGGGTTACAGAATACAAACTTAGTATTCCTTCAGCATATGCTTGAATTGTTGGTTTATAAACTGGTAGCAGATGTTGACAGAAGTGCTAGGATTCCCTTTGAGTCGTAAAGCCACTTATCATTTTCATGTTCTGTTGCTCGTAACCTTACAATAAGTACTTCATCTCCTTTCCAAAAGCAGTGTGCCACATCGTCTCAAGATGGTGTTGTTTTTTCGCTGAAAATAGGTGTCCAAGGAGGAACAAAATTTTAGAACCTAGGAATGGGATTGTTTTTCCTCATGCCTTATCGGTTCAATAAGAAAAAGAAGAAAATTATGACTGTTGGACAGAAGTGCTGCTCAAATATTCATGAATGACCTCTTACACCACGAAACAAAAGATTCTAAGATCATTTTCCCCCCAGTCCTGGAGGATTTTTCAAGTGCGTTTTCCTTGTTTGGAAAGACAGAGAAAGGGGAATCAGGGTCTCCAAGGAACTTTTTGTTTTGCAGAAGCAGTATCTCAGAAACTTGTCTTTAACGCGTTAAAGATTGTCACCTGTTGCCTGACGCTGCATGTATGCCACGTTTGACACAGTGTTAGACCCCAAATTTGGGAAAAATGCTTTAGTGTTGTGTTCAAATACAAAAGGGTGGATCTGTGTTCTGTAGCTGTTGGTGGCTGTATTGTAACTGTAAGGGCAGACTCCATATAGTATAAGCATCCAGAAGAGCAAGCTTTTCTCCCTCGTACCAACAAAAAGACTGTTACTACCACACACTTAATTGTGAAAGATCAATAAAACTTGAAAATGGTGTTGAGTCTTCTCTAGTTTATTTCAACTCTCATCATTTCACCTGCCAAGAGAAGTTGGATGTACAAGTTCTTCTGCTCATTCTTTTGAGAGTTTTTCCACTCTCGTCTTGTTTGTATGAATGATAGACAAAAATTCTCCTTTAACTCTGAGGCTCTGTTTGTTCTCAGACAAGCTGGATGGTTTGCGGACTGGCACGAAAAGGAAACGTGACTGGGAAGCAATTGCCAGCAGAATGGAAGATTATCTACAGCTTCCAGATGACTATGACACTCGTGCTTCTGAACCTGGAAAGAAAAGGGTAATAAATTTTCCGGTGACTTGCCATCTGTATATGATCATTTAACAGTCTCTGGGAAAAAGTGTTCATATCAAGACATTCTGTGTCTTATCAATACAGCAGTTTCACTGACTCACTTTTCATTGTGCTGTTCCATTATATTCTGTAAGAAAATGTTCTTGAGAGGAGGGTCTTCTGGGGTAAAGAGATGAATTATGAAGAATAGTAGACAATAAAGATAAAATATGGCATGGATTTTGAGATTGAAAATTGAATCATATCCCATTTCTTGCCAGGGCAGATGATGTGCTTCATTTCAGAGGAACCTGTAGAGTCCTTAAGCTGTAGATGTTGTGCTGAGATAGTGTGCTGTACAGTGCAGATTCCAAGACAAGACAATGATTTTACTAAACTACTTTTCATTGTTAGGTTTTATAGTAAGTAGGCAGAGAAAAGAGGACACTGTTCTTACAGTCAAAAAGATTCAGCTGAGGAAAAACATCAGCCACGTATGTTGCATATCAGTTAAGTTTTTCAGATGTTACCTCCTGTATATACAACACATAAAGCTTGGGAGATGATGTATATGAGATTGACTTCAACCTTTTATGTGTAGTTCTGCTCTGAACACAAAATGCAGCATTTTCAAATACTATTGTGGAAAAAATGTGTCCAAAAAATCAGAGAGAAAGATGGGAGAGAGGTACTAGGAAAAGGTAATATTTTTTTAATTTGGTTTGGGAGGGGTTTGTCCCCAAAATAGAAAGACCAACTTTTGCCACTGAAAGTAATTTTAGTTAATGGTTGATGTCTGGGCTTTGTTCTGTTCTATGATGTCTAATAGAAAACATAGGTAGTACTGGACAGCACGCTTGAGAGAAATGGAGATACTAAGGCACGGGCAGAGGAAGTGATGGTGGAAAAAAGCAGACAGTGCTTGTCAGCAGGAATGTCTGAGGAAATCCAGATAGAATGTGGAAAAGGGAGGTGCTGACAGAAAGGTGATAAAGCTGAATCCTCAGGTAACAAATCAACCTGAGTGGGACTTATCAGGGAGGAACTCCTTCACATACTGTTCTGGTATTTTTTTGTCCTCCAGATGAGTTTCTGGGTTTGTAGCCCTTCAGCATCACCTCCCTCACATTGGCATCTGGGTTTGTGACTGGAGTCACTAGATGTGTTTGAATAGAATGAATGCAGGTGATCTGCTTGGCCTGATGAGCCACAGAGGAGACGGATGCAGCTCTAAAGATGGAAGATAACAAATGCATGAAGCAGTGTAAAGAATTAGTAGAAAAAATTAAATAGAGATGTATCACAAAGAGAAGAAAACTGTCCCTCATTCACTCAATTCATTGCTGAGTTGCTCTTTCTGTAATTTCATAGTAATCTTTTAGATTTTCCATTGTACAATTGAAAGGCAAGTTGGACAGAGAATGAAGAGATTGAATGAATCTTTTGATAATTCTTCCTGCAGAAACCATTGACGTGAACAGAGAAATAATTGTAGTTAATTTTACTGCATGTCTCAGAATTACATCATTAAAAAGGCTAATTAGCCGTACCTTTCTTCTACTCCGTGAAACATCTGGATAGTAAATTAAAAATAATGTAACTGGCCTAGCTTCTGTCTTTACCCACTGGAAAACAAATTACTATCTATCCATTTACATGAAAATGGGTTCAGCTTAGAATATTCATACTCTTTTTTTTTTTCTGCTGGGAACAGTTTAGACTTGTCTCAGGATGTCTGAAGAGATTGTCCTACTGATAGTGTGTTCTCCCTAGGTGCGGTGGGCAGATCTAGAAGAGAAAAAAGATGCAGACAGGAAAAGAGCCATTGGTTTTGTTGTTGGACAGACAGACTGGGAGAAGATAACAGATGAAAGTGGACATCTTGCTGAGAGAGCCCTCAACCGCACCAAGTATATATGATAAAAAGTGGTTGAATGGAATTCTGTGCCTTTAAGGTAGGTATTCAGTCTTCATGTGTGTTTATGGTTTTGATTTTTGTTGTTGGGGAGGGATGTTTGATTGTTTTGCTTTGTTTAATTGCATGATGTGGTTTGTTTGGGTTTTGTTGCTTTGTTGTGGGTTTGTGGGTTGTTGTTTGTTTGGGTTTTTTTGTTAAGAGTTGTGGTTGCAGTTCAAGTTCTCCCAGACAAAATTATTTGATTTGGAACCTTGTATAACATTGTCATCTGTGCCCATGTCAGTGGGCACCCTTCTCTACAGCATCTAAAAATAAAAGGAGGATTTTGGCTTATCAACCCCCAAACTGCATTAATGAGAAGATTGTTTTCATTAAAAGAGGAGTTTAGCTGTATGCCTAGTCTTGTCTAGTTTAGCTTTTGCTTGTTGTGTCTTATCTCTGACCACATTAATTGCAGTTTTATTTGGGGTAACAAACTTTTCCTTTCTTTACAGGCCATTTGTTCTGAGAAGTGAACCAAGGTGTCATGAGCATCTTTTGCATGGGTCATGTCACTCCTACCTTCACAATTTTTTTTTTTCCTTTGTTACTTTAGTTTCTGCAGTTTTCTTGAGATATGGGAGATAACCAGTGCCCTCGAGTAAAACAATGAATCCCACTGCTCCTAAGTGAGAGAGACAGTTTACTTTTTAATATTTTTGGAGGGGGGGGGGGAGGGCCAGTAGTTTTAGCTGCTCTTTGTGGGATAAAAGTGGAAGGATTAGACAGACGTTACCTCCACTGTACCGTCACAGAATGTTCATCACCTTTTGCTTTGTGGACGTTCTCGTTTTATACTGTATGTACCTTATAGCTTACTGTATTAGGAAGCAGAACAATAAATTTCACTATAAACTCTGTGTTCTTGGTGGACCATATAGCATGGTTTTTGTTTGATGTTTTAAGTGTGGTCTGTGTTCACATCCTGACAGTGCTCAGAACTGTCCTTATCTGAAAGAGGTGCTGTGCTCATATTCTGGAGTGTGTCCTGTCTTTCTAGGTTTGCCACCTACTTTTCTCCTCATAGACAACTCCATTAAGGCTCCAGATTTTTGCTGGTCTTTAGAAGTCATATCATTCTCATGCTTTCTGGACAGCAGGAGTGATCATTATTTTTTGGATGCTAGTTTCTCAGATATATCAGATTCCTATTACTATGTGAGTATAAATTCTATTGGACGGCTCTGAAATACTCAAGGTAGTAATGTATGAAAAACATTAATGCTTAACTTGAAAACAGGTCTCTGGAGAGCAGTTTAGAAAATGAATTTTGGTCTTGCTGCATCTTTTAGTCAACACCGATCCCTGTCAGGGGATTTCATTCCATTCATAAGTTTACTGTGTCGTAGAGAAGGATCATTGAAAGAAGAACCAGAGACTGCAAGTTATGCCCTCCTGTTCCTTTAGCAAATGTGTTTAACTTGCTAAAAAAGATAAACGAATAGCAGTCCACACCATTAAGATTGGTTCCAGTTCTTCATAGGTGCACCAGGTTTCTTTTATCCTCTCAGATTTTGAAGCAAAGACCTCATGTTAACAATGTTGTAACCAGGCAAGATGTTTACATTAAAAATAGCTACTGTTGTACTGGTAAAATTAATTTTTCTCCTGGTCTAATGGAAGAAAACAAAGTCTTGAAGTTCCTTCTCTGCCACTCTTTGTTGCTCTGCTAAATTATTATGTTGCAGTTTGTGTCTAAGTTGGCAAATCAAAAAGTTCTGGTGTGGTGGCATTTCATGCTGTTAAAGGGGAGCAGTGGTGCTAATAGATGGGTTGTTTGCCATCATGATGTTTTGGTTTATTGTATATTTTTCAGCCATGTCTGTGGTGAGTGAAAGCTCTTTGGTAAATGGGGGCATAGCTGAACTGGTTTTATGCCCTGAATGCTTAATACTAGAAAGTCAAGCTCCCTGAATGCAGCATTTTTTTAAATGGAAGGTAATTAAATATCCACGTAGCATAAATGTTTTCCTCTTTTAAAATGTTGCTGAGTGCTGTTTGAATTCTGACTGAGAATTATTGACAAAGGGAAATGGTTCTCAAAAAGTAAGTGTTATGTATTGCTGTAGAAATTAGGCAAGCTTTGCTTCAGAAAAACTAATCATTCAGGTATGTGTAAAATGGGTTTCAGTCTATCCTCAGCTGTTCATTACAGAAGTGGAGTTCTTGTGGTACATTGTTGTTACAACTTGATGCTGTTTCTGGATTTTTAGGAGCCGATAACGATTTTCTGTGTATTTGGTAATACAGCTGAACCAGATCTTGTTCTAACATTTTCCTTTCTACACCAAATAATATTTCCGCAGCATGCAAATGGTAGCATATGGCAGAACTGATCATACTGCTTACTGTTTTTAACAATTCTGAAAAATACTGTAACAGATAACACCCAGAGGGGTCACACTGTTTATTCTGTAGAATTGAAGAGGGCAACAGAGAATACACATAAAGTTATACTTGGCTCCAATGACAACAGAGAGAACCTGTATCAATCTTCACGTTTAGGGCAAAATTTCAGTTATGAAAGCATACTGTTGCAGACTGTTTGTCAGACTGATAAGAAAAGGCGGAAGAGCTTGCAGGAGTTTTTGTTGTTACTGTTTTCCTGGTTCCCTGAAGCCCAGACCTTTTCCATTTCTATAGTACAGAAATGTTCCATAACTTTTGCCATTTTTTTTTTCAGCTGATTTGAATGTTTAGCAGGTTAAGTCTTCATCTACTTGATGATGGAAAATGGCTTTCAGAGAAAACAGCCTGTACTAAAACTGCAGTGTGTAACAGATTCTACATTCTCTGGTACCTCAGTGAATGAAGAACAAGCAAGAAGGATAAAAGTCATTATTGCTGCTGAGAATTTCTCAGTAGTCCTATGTTTGGCTCATGGTCAGAGGCTGGTGATTAGTGATTTTGTTTTTGTCTGGAACAAAAACAAGTTTAACAAGTTTAACAAGTTTTGATCCTGATTTAGTTCTTCTTGCCAGTATTGGTAGTGGAATCTTTCACAGTCCTGAACAGGAAGAATATCCACTTTCATTAATGGCTGAACAGGAAAATATGCATCCACTGCTCTCAGAGAATGATCAGTCTTTGAGCATGCATGCAGTTGTGCTGACTCCGAGATGGATCGTTTCAGTGCATTGCATCACATTTAAAATGCAACTCTGAAAAGATCATCAGCTGCCTCAGAACAGAGGTGCTGCCCCTTGAGATGAGCTGACTGTTAAAACAGTATTTTCTGTAAATTACAATTTCTTGTGGCTTTTTTTTCCTCAAGAACATTTGTTTTGTTTTTCAATATTCTTAACTACCTGTCTCATGGTAGAAACACATATGCTGCTTGCAAGGGAATGCCCAGCCAAGGACATGCAGCTTCTATGTGAATAGAGTTTAGTTGTCTTCTTCAGTCACCTTGTGTTTTACTGAGAGATTGCTCATTAAGCATGACTGGCTGTGGTGTGAAAGAGTGAAAATGCAGCATAGAGTATCTCATCAGTTCTGGGAATGCCATGCTTTGCTTTTCCTTTAAATATTTACATCAACATAGATAAACAGCTTCATTTGTTTTACTAGTTTCCAGTCTTTACAAGGTGTAGTATTTTGGGTGTTACCTGCTCCCACACACAAATTCACCCAGACTAAACTCAGAAGAGTTAATAGAGTGACAACCAGGCAGAAACTGACTTACCTTTGTGTCCTTGTTTTCATATGTCCCAGCAGAATGAATGGGTAATATAAACATCACCATTATTTTCCTTTCACAGCAAATAATCTGTTTTTTCTCATTAAAATATTCCAATTAGCCTCAAACCAGCACATAAGGGAAGAACTGGTGTTGATACTAGTTAGTTTTGCTGTTCACCCAGCAGATCAGGTCTGGGAAATGGCCTCAAGCTGCGACTGGGTAGGTTTAGACTGGACATTAGGAAACATTTTTTCACAGGAAGAGTGGACAGACATTGGAATGGGCTGCCCAGGGAGGTGGTTGAGTCACCAAACCTGGATATGTTTAAAAGTTGTTTGGATGTGGTGCTTGAGGGTATGGTTTAGGGCGCATCATTTGGACTTGGGGATTGTGAGGGTCTTCCCCAACCTGAATGTTTCTGTGATTCAACAAGAGAGAACATGACAAACAGTTTTTCCCAATTTGAGATTTCAGCATCATCGGAACACTCTGAGAATCCTTTCTCAAAGGAATGAACTAATTCAGTCTGTGGGACCGCTTGTTGCCATCTAAACAAATTGAATGTTGCCAGAAGAAAAATATCCTTGTCCATTTATTTAGTGCAGCTGTCACGGTGAATCATTTGATGGCACAATCTGCTAAGGGAAGGGCATTTGATGATTAATATTGCTGCCACGACATTGTGGAAACCCACACAATATTGGACAGACCTCAGGACTTGAAGATAACATGATTGGTCTAGGTTGGAGACATTGTGGGTTTTTGCTATGAAGTTCCTAATATCTCTGCCATCTAACTGTGAGCTGCCAGAGCTGAAACCCAGGAGCCCTAGGTCTATCCAAAACTTGCTGCACTGAAAAAGGGAAGCAGTACTGAGAGTTCTCTTTGCCCATGGAGCATTCCCATGGTCTGCCTCTTCCAGAACCAAATACAGATGGGTATGTGGCTCCTTTTTATTATGCCTCTGTTCATTATTTTATGTTTCCCAGACTACTTCTGAGCTCATAATACTCAACATAAGATTCACTGATGGTGCCAGGATAATCTGCAGGGCATGGCATAATGTATTGGAGGAGCAGAACTGGCTACTGGCATTGAGATATGCACATTTACAGCATCATTGAGAAACGGGTAAAAAGAAACTCAAGTTCTTACAGCACAGTGATGCAAGACTGATGATACTTAGCTTTTTTATCATAGTAGAAATTAGAAGAACAGGAAATTTCTTGGAATTTGAAATATGAATGTCTCAATTCTTTCTGTTTTGACTCTAGGGCAATCATCTTTATTCTGTCATAAAGCATAAATCAAAGTTGGTTTTCTCCTGCTCATCCATTCCTACATGTGTTAGTTGGAACCCTTCAACTAACTAAAGAATCATTGAATAACTGTTCTGATTTCTGCTCAAGATTAAATTCTTTCTTCTTCATGGTCAAACTGTTTTGTTTCATTCTTACCAGTGGAGTGTTTCAGTAATTGCAGTATCTCTTTCCATTTCTTCCAAATTTGCATGGTACTGCATTGGAGCCTGGAGCCTTTCATCTTCCTCATGCATGTAGGCTGGAAAACTGGTAATGACAATATTTCATTCAGTTTCAAGCTGATGGATGCTGTTTGGAAGCAAAATGTGCTCTTTTATTCATGGTTTTGCTTAAACCAGATAATAAGCACAAGTACTGTTACCAAACAAAAAATATAGCAGGTTACTGGAAACAGAGAGAGAGAAAAGTGTTTTGAAGTCACTTACATTTTCTATTCTGTGTTAGACTCTTAGTCAGGAGTCTCTGATCTCTTTGAATTGTAGCATTTAAGATTTGAATATTCAAAACCTTAAAGCTACCTGGGTGGAAATGGCACAGTTTAATTTTTTTTTTCTATTATTCTGAGTTTTGGGGATCTCTCAGATGAAATCTCTTTGGGAAGGAAGGCTTTTCCCAAGGGCTTGTGCCCTGTAGAGTCAGTCATTCCAGTATTTTTCCGTACTGCTTCCTTTGTATGAATGGACAGGGACAAAGTTGTTGGTTTTTTTTTTTTTTTCCTTAGCTAGTCAAGCCACAAGTGTATGAATGGATATTCAGTTTTGCACAAGAAACTCCTGATGTGTCTTATTAGAGTGGCATCTGAACTGTCTGCTGTGACCAGCATGTTCAGGTATGAAGCTGCTTGTTTGAACGGTTAGTAATCTCAGGGCAGTATGGAAAGGCTGCAAGGTTGTTACCACTTCACCATTTCCTGTGATGTTGGTGTCTTTGGGAGAGAAATAATAACTGCAGTGCTCCTTGAGGAACAAACCAAAACAAACTAAAAACTCAAGAAGTGAAAAGTCTGCATCTAAATGAAGAGGGGGCCAAAAAAAGACCACAAAAACACAAACGAGTGAAGGGAATTCAGTTTTTCTCTGATTATTAATCTGAGCTGGAAAGTGTGTTGTGTGGTTAAAATGTGATAGCAATTCCACTGTCTGAGGTGGCCACTTCAGTAACTGGCTTCATTTATATTTGTGGAGGAGAATCTGAGATTAATCCCTACCATTTTGTTTGTTTCAGGTCAAAAAAATAGCTGAGTGACCTGGTAGAAAGCATTTCTTATCGAAAATGCCTGTTAAGGGTAATTCCAAAATTACTTTTAATTCACTTTAAAAACATAAGCCACTAACAGATTACATTTAAGATTAAATACTTTGCCTTATATGTAAACTGAAAATAAAAGCAAACAAAAAAAAGACAAGCAAAAAACTCCAAAATCAAACAAACAAGCAAAAAAAAAACCAACAACAAACCCACAACCCACGTCACCAGAAATAAAAATATCTTTCAAAAACTTGAGATTTGTTACATTTTAATCCTTGTAGGATGTTACTTCTCTGGGCATTAGCACAGGAGGGCAACAGAGCTGCACTTCTTCTCTGCTTCAGGGTGTTAATGGTCGTAAAGTGCAAAAAACTAAGGATTTGTTTTGACAGGTAGGTAATGTAGTGCCAACTTCAAGTCATTGTCTACACTGTATGTGGATGACGAGGTATCTTAAGCAGTGTTTTGAAGTCATCTTTGTATTCTGTTTTGATAATCCTGATGCAGATAGTAATAAAAACTTTTGTCTGAGCACTGGTGCTGATCTCAAGTACGAGCTGTTGTAGTGTCTGGTTTTGGGGAGTGCTGTACTACTGTGTGAAGCACAGCAAACAGCTTTACCACAACTACACTGTCTCAGCTTACTCTTCTGTGGATGCTGAGAACTCTTATTCAAGTCCTTACTGCAATGCTTTGAGGTGTTTGGTTTTCTGTTTCCTTTGATCTAAAGTTGCCAAATGCTTTTTTTCTGAAGAAGACACAGATTAATTAACGTGTCTGGCAGCAGATCTCATTGTACTCTTCAGTTAGAGTCACACGGAAATCAACATTCTTCAGGTAATCACAACCAGATGGCAGTAAAGCTTTGTTTCACGTTAGGATTAAATTGAAGAGGGGGATATTAAAAAAAACACTCAAAATAGTTAATAATTATCTTCTTGTGGTTTCATATTGCCTGGTACAGTTTTAAAGTATTAACTTTCTGCCTTATGAAAGGAAAAGTCACCGTTTTCTATGGGGGAAAAAAGAGAAAATCAATGAATTAACATTGCACTGCTGTGTGGAGAGGCAGCAAAATTAAATGGTCTTATATCCCACTACAAAGCTTGGCAACTACTGACATCTAATGGAAAATGGGATTTAACTTGCTAGTAGCTGCTTTTGAATTTGAGAGTCTTTAAATACCTAATATAGATATATCTCATAGCAGAGAAATAATACTGCTGAAATCTTTCCTTGAATCTTTTGGGTTTTTTCCTCTTGGAATGAAAAATAATTATAAATATCCAAACCAAAGCACTAAAGATAATTCTGATAGAAGAACATGCTAACTTCAGTTTGGGTAAGAAGTCTCAGACCTTCAGCTTGATCAGAGACACTACCAAGATCTCTCACCAAAACAAACAAACAAACCCATACCCAAACTTTTACTTGAAGGTCTAATGTGAGCAATTCAAACAGGTTTGTGCAATGTTTTGATACGATTGCTGTATTAGTACTTTATAGATAAGGAGGAGTGTGAATACTCTTTTCCAGAGAGTTTACAATCTCTCTATTTCTTGATTGGAAATACAATGATTTGTATCTCCTTTCCCTTCTCCCAGCAGGCAGACAAAAATCTGCTGTAAGACCAAGGGTGTGGCCATAATATAAACTTTGGATATAGACATCCTAATTTTTACTTGAAAATGTTTCTTAAAGCCTCCTTGCAGTATGTCTGTTTCAGATGTAGCTTGGAAATAATATTCAAATATCCTTTACGCAACTTATCTGCAGATCTGTTGGGGAGAGTCACTAATATGGTGAGTATGCTACCTTGCTTGTAGTATGCTAGCATCTGTACTTCCTACTTGGAGCAGGAATAAAAATCTGCCTAAAAATCCAGATTTACCTCAATAAAACCAGAGGTGACTGGTTTGGCTTTGGGTCAGTTTGGGGAATTGGTGACACCTGTGACCTTTAGCGATAAATACTTCTCCATCACATCTGTTGTGCCCAGTACTGGTTTATGAAGATTGTCCCAGTGCTGTGGATTTCCATGTTTCTCTTATTGCTAAGGTAGGCTTGCAATGTACTACACTGGAGTGACTATCTGCAAGTTCAAATTGGCATGATTTACGCTTTCCTAAGTGCAAAACCCGGATCATATCATGTTGGCACTTGGCACTCTGCTTTGATACATTCTCAAATGCTGCTTCTGAATCACAGTTTTGAATCTCACTTGAAAAGCCACACCTGTCCAGAGAATTTCTATCTTAAAAGCTGCGTTTCCACTACATGCGTTGATTGAGCAGCACCCAGTGCAGTCAGAATGTAGGATGCAAGTTCTTCAACAGTGTCTGTTACAGCTGAGCAAGCTTGTAGACATCATCTTTCTCCAGAAGTATTGCAGAACCTCTCTCTTCATTCAGACATTTCTTCTCGGCATTGAACCATTTTGGTGCTCTGTAAACAGAAGGTACAAGTGCTGATGGTCCAGGGTTGGTGATGTGTTGTGCAATTTATACACGTTCTTAATCTGGGTTTTATTCACAGAAGAATTGATTTTAAATGTCGTTACCTTAAAAAATGCTCTTATTTGCAGCAGTTCTGTATCGGTCCCTTCTTTGGTGAATGCTTTTGTTTCAGAGTTCTTCCAGTTTAGGAGACTTCCTTTTCTAAGATAAAGATATATAGCTTATCTCTTGTAGTATGCATTTATCTTTCTTTCCTGGACTCTTGTGGCATTTCCTTTTACCTTAATTTGCCCTTGGCTACATGCATCAAGACAAGAGAAATCTGTTTTCAACAGTGCAAGTTACTTGTTAGTCTCAATGTACAAGACAGACAAATAATATACTTCTTTCCTTGTGATAATGAGCTTAATTGGGCTCTTCTGCATTTTCTAGCACAGGTCACAAACAAATGTGTAGTGCACCTCATATGTATATTATATAAAAAATAAATATGTGATACCAAAATCAGTTGCTTTTACGTTCAGTTCTCCAGCTGGATTGGTCCAGTCCAGCAGGGATTTAAGACCTGTGGTACAGGTTCCAGAGCTTTCGGTGCTGCTGTTTCTTGTGTTTCAGTCCTTGCTGTGATTTTTTTGCTTGGTTGGTTGGTTTTGGCTTGTTTTTCACCCTCCTCTGATTGTGTCAAGTTGTATAGACCCGGTGAGTACAGAACTCAGCATAGCTGAATGTGTATGGATGGAGTCTATGTATTATAGAAACATTGATAACGTTTTCTGTAGGATTTTTTAGTGGGGAGAGATGGTCTTTAAATATTACTGGTTTCATTGTTCCCTACTTTTGATACACCAGCTGTGGAGAAGAAAGACCTCTGGAAATAATGGTGCTAACATTGCATTGAGTTTGAAGTCACCAATATTATTAAAATATTTTTACAAGCATGCACCTGGTTGGCATCTTCTCTGGCAATGAGAGTATCAATGGGCAGCAAAATCAAGACTGGGCAGTACCATGAGGAATTTAGGAAGGTATAAAAGGTTAGGACTACATTGTTCGAAAGTAAGAATTCAAATTCAATATTCAGTGTCAGATTCCAGGTTGTTTTGCTGACTTTCTAACTGGTAGAGAGGTTTTGAAAATAGGATGAAATGTAAAATTCTGCTTCTGATGATCACAGGGAGAGGTAATAGTAGCAACTAGTTACCTTTTGGTTTTTTTGGCTTGCACAAATGTCAACTAAGAGGTTTTTTTTTGTTTGGCTGTTTTTGTTGATGTCACTGTCACAGAGTCCGGTTTATTTTAAGAGCTTTTTTGCCTCTGGAAGCAGCAGCTTACCTGCAGCAGTGGCACTGACATGTTGCCATTGAACCCTACGCACACAGGGATTCCATCCTGCACCTGGGATGCATCTGAGCCAAGCCTGAGCCAATTAATGTGGAGCAGATTAAGCCCTGTTACCAGAGAGGGAATGGCAGAGAGATGTGCGTCTTCAGTGATGCTTCTCAGAAACCACCTTATAACTCCTCATAGACTAATTAGTTTTTACCTAAGGTTTTACCTCGGTAAGGCAGTCTTATTCCATTTTGCAGATGGGTCGGAGATGCTACATTTTAGTGTGGAATGGTGAACGAACCACATGTGATTTTTTTAATTGTCTGTGGCGCAGATTCATGTACTGGGGCACACTGAATGTCCAAAGTTGTACTACGGTTGTGTGCATTGATAACATAAACTGTATGCTGAATCTTAACAGCAGCAGGTTTTCTGTTTTAATATCTTATGGGGAAAACAGGCACTGGAGAATTGTCTGCTTAAAACCTTTCTTTCTGCTAATCTCAGTGCTCCTTCATTTGTGCCATGATCTAGGGTTGTTTCATGTAGGTCTTTCACTTGTAGGGCCTGATTTTTCTGTAACATCCTATTTACCTTGTCATTACTCCATTACTTTTACATATTTCTGGTTTAGACCTACATGGTACCAGAGATGCATTTGTGTATTACCTCAGCCTTTCTCTCCCTCTTAATTGTAAACTTTGTGTGTCTGAGAATCCTTTCTCAACTTCAGCTTTGAGCGTGCATTGTTGTGCTTTGGTCATGGGTTCTCTATGGTTTATTCCCAGTGGAAAAAGCCACTGAATGCTTGCAAACACATGGCCATTCAATAAAATTGCCAATGAAGACAACTGAACTGGCACCAGAGGGCTCAGAGAAGAAGCACTGTGTGAGATGGTGAACTGAGTTTTGCAAGCTGCTGAACAAGCGAGAGCCTTGGACCACTGGGATCAGTGGAGTCAGTGATTATTCTTAAAAAGATTGTCACTGCTTTGGAGTGATGACAGTGCCATGCTTCTGAGGAACACCTTCCACACTGGTTCCAGCCTCATTTGCAAAGAGTGGAGCTGCTCTGCAAGGGATTGCTACTGCTAGTAGCTGCCAGAGAACAACTAATGTAGAAAGAGCAATTGGATGGCTCTGAGGCTGGTGCTTGGCAGTTGTTGACATAACAGGCCTTGCTGTAACATTCATAGATGTGAGATCTTCTAAGGGTAACTGCCAGTCTGCTGGCTGACTGAGGCCTCGGGGTTTTTTATTTCTTAAGAACAGATTAGGGAGTTCCCACATGAAATGTGGGACCATCACGAACAACAGGCCAAAAGCTAAAGTTGTTTCTGCAAAACCAGTAAATTTGGGGGCAAACAGTCACAGGTGGTGGTGTGTTGCTCTGAGTACATTAATACCATGAGAAGATGCCGGGCTCTACAATGAGTGTATTGATGCAGATGGTGTGTGGGCTGTTAACAGGGAACAGGATGGCCACTGGTGTTCCCAAATGTGTAAAGGAGAGAAATTACTGTCTCTTTGTTTGAAATAGACAGCACAGTTTTGTGGAAACAAGCTTACAACAGCTCAGGAGAAGGAGAATTCTGTAGTTTTGTCTTGGCTATGCAAGTTTGTATGGCAACAATTTGTTCAGCACCAAACAGGTGATCTGTGCTATTGCAGTCTTCTCCACAGTAATTGCTCAAGAAACACTGGTTCAAAGATGATTCCTTCTGGCATAAAGTGGCCCCTTCTTAAAAATGAAATGCAGTCCTCTGAGTAAGCCAAGGATCTGCAAGGATTCCATCATCATGGTTGGTGTGACTGTTCAAAAAGCATTGCCTCCAGCATACTGGTTACACTGCAGGTGTGGAAGATGCTTACACAAGCAGCTGGTAAAGTATGGTGTTAACAGACATGTCTCCAGTTAAGTGCTAATACGTGGGTGAGTATAGCATTGGCACAGCACCCCTTTACATTTCAATAGATAATCAAAGCTCCATAACGTTCTTGAAACAGAACATTTGTCACCAGATCAAACACTCCCACCTTGGCTTGTTGAAAACTTTGGAAACCAAGATCCTGTGCCACAAATACAGAGACCTTTGCTGACTGGACCATTACTGAAATGATGTTTCCAACTTCCAGATCCTGCCAGTCCCTGCAAAGATTACTCTGATCTCCTCATTGGAAGTCTAGTCAGAAATGGAAGTAAGACTGGTTTGAAGCTCAGGGGTCAGAAAGAGCTGCAGGATAAATGGTCTGTTTCACACCATGGTATGATGAAGAAAATCATGCTGAAGGGCTTTACCTGAGCTCTGCCAGCAGTGGTTACTCTGGGTGCTGCACAGTGCACTGTGCTCTACCCAGAGATTATCAAGAGTTTAGTGCCAAGTAAAAAGCCTCTGGAGTTCTGTGCTCACTTGGAAATGCCATGCTATAGGCACAGTCTTTCACAAAATAAATTACCAAAAAATCTTTACCCCAGCAGCTGTCAGAGCTGAGAAGATACAGCTTTGCTGTGGCTCCTCTATGTAGTGCTCACAGCTGCAGCCAGGGACATTTCTAAACATGAATAGATGATATTCTGCTTCATAATGATTGCCTGAGAGAGGAGAGCATGGTGGCTTTTAAAAATACCCTTTCTACAGCATTCTGGTTTTCTAACTGTGGCTGCTATAATAAAACAGCCTTTGTAATGTTTTTGTTTGAACAGAGATTGCACTGCCACTCATGGAGACTCTGTAGATGCAGAGATACTCAGGGTTTGGCCTCACTTTTCTCCTGAGCATGAATTCATGATGTTTTCTAAAGCTGTCCTTATTTCTTTTGTTTCTTACTCAAATATCTAGAATTGAGGGGGGGAGGGGAAATTACTTAAGCTGCTGAATGTTCTGTGCTTCCTCTCCAAGAACTGAATGAGGACAGGTTTTATAAGAGATTTATACATCATGTGTATGTTAGGTATTTTGCTTAGGTTTTTTCATTATTTTTTTTTTATATATAGTTTCTGTTCTTTGTGTAGAGCTGTGGATGACATACATGCTTTGGGAAATCCAGTAAAGTACTTTTCTTGAAGTTTCAGGGTTGGTTTGGCTTGGTTTGGTTTTTAACTCTGTCGTCTTTTTTTCATACTTACAGCTTTTGATGTTACTATTTGCTTTTAGCTGTTTTTTTTTTCCAGTACTGCAATGAGACAAGAAGATGGATCCTGTTGGGTACAGGCTGGCAGTTTTTTTAATGATCCTTGTTAATGTAATAGAACAACTAGTGAGAAAACAATAAAAGCCTGAACAGTAATCACAACTGCCACATTTGGATCATGCCAATTGGACTTCGCGGTGTGTCATTAGGAGTTGCTTAACAGGTAATAGGAAATAGCCACAGGAAGTATTTACAGTGCCCATTTTATTGGAATAGCAAAGCCAGGAATGGTGTTTTGACTCTAATACACAAAATTTTAAAATACCCTATGAACTTTTAACCAACTGTATTATTACTAGCCTGAAGCTAAAAAAAAAACAAAACCTAAATTTGGAAATCCTGTTGAGGTACTGACAGTAGATGTGAGTGCTTACTGTAAATGTGCTGAAAGTCATCTCGAGAGGAGAAAATGGGAACTTTCTGAAGTT
The DNA here is from genome assembly GCA_013396835.1 of Psilopogon haemacephalus. NCBI lineage: Eukaryota > Metazoa > Chordata > Aves > Piciformes > Megalaimidae > Psilopogon > Psilopogon haemacephalus. The sequence continues at coordinate 328,904 of VWZI01002426.1, read as the reverse complement.
TGAGGGCTTTGTGATGTTGGTGTGTTACCAAAACCAAAAAAGGAATGAAAAAAAAAAAAAAAAGAAGTCATGATATAGGACTTCAGCTGCCACTTGGTAGCTTGTACAGTTAGCTGAGCAGGAGCTGGTATATAAACATTGGCTATATCCTTACACATGTTGAGTGTCAACTTAAATGATTTTTCTTGAAATCCATGGCACACTTCTCACTGTCTTTAGAATGCTTGGAATGGGCTACTCAAGTGGCACATTTCTCACTGTCTTTAGAATGCTTGAAAATGGCTGCTCAAGTAGATGAAGCTTGTTTTTCAAAATGGATTGATTAGCTCAGTTTATCCACAGACATGCCTTTTACTTGATAGCCTGGCCTATCTTCCATCCCAGCTGCCTCCCCTCCAGGACCAGCATTATCCCTAGCCAAACTGCTGGGTTTGGGTGGTGGAGGTGAGGCTATATTCTCACTCCTCTGTGCACCCTTGCTCAGCAAATACCTCCTGTGAATGTGCTTGGGCTCTCTGTTGCACTTCCCTATCTGGGCAGAGCTCCCAGTGAGGTATCTCCCTTCTCCACCCTGCTCTTCTCTGCACTGAAGCTCAGTGCTTGTGCCTGAGCTGTTGCAGGCAGGCTGGTGAGCTGAGGCACCCTAGAAGGGAGAGTGCAGCCCTATCTGTGTGGCTCCATTGCCACTGTCTTATCAAAATGGTCAATACCACTGCATAAGTCGAGGGAGAACAGGTCAACCAGCTGCAAGCTGGCACCTGGCACAGTCCCACATCCCAGTTCACATCACCTGTTCATGGCTCGAGCTATTATTTCATGGTGTGCAGAAACAAAAAGCTTTTGCTACCAGCCAGACATACCACAGAGTGTTGTATCCTTGAGACTGATCTCCACAGTCTCCATGTATTGCTTCACCTTCCCCTGAAGTGGTGTTTGCCTGATCTGCAGCACAGGGCAGCTCTACACACAGAAGCAGAGAAAGTGGTTTCTTCTCCAGCTGAAAAGTCAGCTGTGGTATTTGTACTGTAACTTGGGTTAATCTGTCCTTTCAATGCACATGACGAAGGGGATAGTAAATGTTGCCGAGATTTCATGCACATGGGCCACTGGCTCACGGGGAGCTGCTTAGCTGGAGAAAGCTGCCCTGGTGCTGTATATGCATCTGAGATATGTATCTGAGGGAAGGTCCCTTTCAAGAACATCTGGGAACCTTTAGTGCTGGTTCAGTTACTGCAGACAGGTCCAGTTCATTAGCAGAAATAAAGAACAGAGATGTTTTATTGTCTCTCGCATTTCCCCCCCCCAAGCTATTTTGGCATACAAGATGGACACTCATTAGGACCTTCTTCAAGCTCTAATTAGCTGTATGTGAGTAATAAGGACTCTTACGGTAAGGAATAACATGGATGAGTACTTAAGGGTTTTGGGGGCCTGGCCAGATCAGTCGGTGTGGTCACATTTCCCTCTTTTGGCCATACAGGACCCCAGCAGCCTGAAGGAGGGAACAGTTATTTTTAGTGGTTAACAGCCTGCTCCTGTTCAGCTGTGCAGGCTGAGTTCATGTTGTGGATGGGTTTTTAAAAAATGGTTGGAGACAAGTTACTGGTGGCTGTGAGTATCTACCACAGATATTTGAACAGAGGGAAGGAAAGATGTGGAGGTTTTAACAGCTGAAACCGAGGTAGCAGTAGGTGAGTGCACTACCCTCGTTGCTTCCCTGGCTAATTTGGGAAGCAAGAGCCCACTGAAGCTGGAGGGTGACAGTCGTAGTCACTGTGTGGGCAGTGGCCTTCCCTCCTCCCTCCTGCCCTGCAAGCAGGCACACTGTCAGTAGCAATCTCCCTGTGACCAGCAGCCCTCAGTCTTTGTTTGGAAACTAGCTGCTGAGTCTTGGGCACTGCTAGAATGTAAATGAAGTTACACACCACACCCTGCACAGCACAACCAGGGAAACCCTGCTTCTTAAAAAAAAAAAAAAAAAAATCACACACTATTTCCTTTATGTTTCAGGCTCCATCATTCCTAAAGTAACCCCAGCTCCCCGCCCCATCCCAGCAGATGTGCCGCTCCTCTGACCTAGGTGGAGGGAAGGCATCGTGAGACCCCCTTTGCTGCTGCTCTCTAGGGCTGTTCTAGGAGCACGGGGCTATGGTTCAGCTCAACCCACCTCAGAGTTGCACAGCCTGGGTGCAACCTGCCCTGGCTCTGGGCAAGAGGAGGCCTGCTCCTCCAGGCAGCTGCACCCCACACTCTCCAAGCAGGAGCTTTTCCGGCAGAGGGAGCATGAAATGATCAAAAGGTGGGTAGATGCTTCCCGTGCCACCCTGACAGCTGTGTTCTCTCTGTCACAGTTGGCTGAAGGTGGAGAAGGGGTTGAAAAGCTGCTGGGAAAGATGCCCTCCAGACAATCATCCTGTGGTCTCAGGTGCTTTGTTTTGGTTTTTTGTTTTTCTCTCTTTTATCTTCCCTATTTCTATTAGATAGAAAATCTGCCTGGGCAGAATTCAACCATAGATAACAACAGGTGAGACAATGGATAACTGATATGGGATGCTATTTGTTGTGGTCTCGCAAATCTACATTTCACAAGAAACTGTGTAAAACAGCTCTGTAGCTCTTGCTTCTTTGCAAATGCTAGAGTAAAACTATTGCTCCAAATACTGGGTCCAATCCTGTTCAACATCTTCATTAGCGATCAGATAGTGGAGTCTGCCTCTTTGGGAGGGAAGCTCTCTGGATGTGATCATGGCAACCAGCTCTCAATGGCCCTTATTAAGCAGGGGGCTGGGCCAGGTGACCTCCAGAGGTCCTTTCCAACATCAGCTGCTCCATAACTGAGATACATTGCTTTGCCTTCAGCCCCTCCCTGAACCTGCACTTCAGCAGAAGCAAGGAAGTGCTCCCTCAGAGACTCTGTGAAGCGGGGCTTTCTTCTCTAATTGTGTACCTATGGCCAAAAGAATTTGCTAACTCCTTCTGTGCACCTGGTCATCATTTCCGTCAGTATTAATTTCGTCTACTGAGTGCATTACTTAAGCTCTGAGGTTGTTATTGCCTACATGGTGCCACCAGCAGCACTTCTCAAATGCCCCTGACATCTGAGTCTGACCTGTAAGCTTTAGGATGTGTTTCCTTCTGCCTCTAGCCCCTACTTCCTGATCCTCCTGACAAGCTGCACTTTGGCACAGACTGACGCCAGGGCACGGGGTGAGGGTGCAGGTTTAAATAAGCACATCAGCTAGTGGGGTCTGCTCAGCCCCCCAGGGATGTAGGCAAGGAGGAGTAAGAGCTTTTGATGCAGTATTATTCTTTTCCGAACAAAGGGCAAAAAGTTTCTAGGGTAACTCTTTAGAGCATAAATTATCAAACAGGTCTCCAGGGATGTAAAACAGTAACCTAAAGTATGTTATAAAATATACCAACCTCAAGAAATGAACAGGAACTGAGCAGGACATCTAGTTACCTGCAATTGTGATGGGGAGAACCACTGTAAAACTGCCCCTGTTCTGGAGATCCCACCCTGCCCTGATCTTACCACATGCTTCCTTATCCCTGCAGACACAGTCTCCGTGTGCCACCTTCTGATGATGGAGCTGTAACTTTCTTCTCTCGTGCCATTTGCTGTCCTCTAGTACCCAGCTGGCACCTTGCTGCACATCCAACACTATCTTTACCTTCTCATTCCTGATTTTGCATAGGGATGTCATTGCTCATCCACAGTTACACATCACTGCCTTTCCACAGACTTCTTGCCGTGCCTCTCTCCTCTTCACAGACTTTCCATCCACTGCCTCTGCCAGCATTAGAGTACCCTTTACACAAAACACTTCACCATGCTCCATCAGGTGGAAAAGCAGCCACTGCATGCTAGTCACAGGGAAAAGAAACCTCTTTGGTTTTACACTCCTACAGTAGTAAATGGGGCTACAGATACCTGAGCTCAGCTCCTTAACCGGTTTGTGTTAAAACCCACAGGGACTGACAGGTCCCAAAGGATGTGCTCCTCTTTCACCATGGGCAGCTTGGCACTTCAAAAAGCACAGCATGAGGGGATTAACATGGCACTCTCCTTGCAGGTGATGGGCTGATGGGGGCTGGCTGTGGGGCTGTGCAATGCAGGCTGTACACCCTGCACTCCTCCAGCATCAGGGGCACTGCTAGTGAGTGGTCATTCCTGGACTGCTTCCAGCAGCACACACTCACCTGCTTGGCCACAGCATCCAGCTGCACGGTGGGGGGCTCTTGCCAAACAGCACAGGGGAGGCAGGAAGGAGTATCATTCATGCTGCATAAAACAAACACTTGGTTTACACCTCTCAGACAGGGTCAGCCATCCCCACAGGGTGCTTGAAATGCTAGAATTCACCAGCTGTTTTCTTTGGACACTGGTGTGTTGTATCTGGACAGAAAGTGAGGTGTGCTGTTGATCTGGACACCTCCATCGGTCTTCTGCGCCAAGAAAGTTTTGCCCACTGCTGGGATCTCTGCCTGCTTTATAAACAGAAAGGCTGCTTGCCCTCATCTGTAGCCCTCTGGAGAAGAGAAGGAAGCCAAATCTCCCAGTGTCACTGGAAGAGCTGGGGCAGGGCAACTTCTTGGGCTCCAGTCTGATGGTTTCGTTTCTGTCCCTGAGCAGGTGAATAAAACACACAGCATAAAATCCCAGCACCTGAGGCATGTGATAGACCTCATCGAAGGAGATGTTTTATATGCCAGAGAGAAAATATTTGGAATGATGAATGCTGTACAAAATACCCATGAGTGGCTGGATTCAGAGAGACTCAGCTGCGGAGCAGTTCCTGGGAGCAGCCAGTGGCTTTGAACCCTTCTGGGATATCGCTGTCCAGTCTGGAAATTATTTTGTAAATGGGCTTCTTCCAGGAGGGGTCTGCATCCTTGCCTGCCTTGATGGCACTGAAGAATTCCCGCAGCGTCAGGCTGGCTACCTCCAGGAACCGCCCAGGCACCTGCAGTGAGACAGGCATCACCCCCTGCCACCACTGCCTCTCTGGCTCCCACTCGCTCTGGTAAACCCCCACCAGCCCTGCCCGACAGCTCCCTCTCCTCACCTCGAAGTCATTCCCCTTGTTATAGTGCATGTTCAGGGCACGGAAAAGCTCTGAATCCCGGGAGACCTCAAGGGTGCAAGCATCCACGACACCCTCCAGCAGGACCTGCCGGGCAAACTTCTCCACCTGGATGTAGTAAAACTCACGGAAGTTGCTGAACCACTTGATGAGCTGGGAAGTGATGTAGCGGTTGAACTGCCAGGAGTGGGGGGAGAGACAGAGGACAGACATTACACCATCCTGGGGTCTCTCATCCCATGAGCCCCCACAACCCTCACCATGCACCAGTGGCCTGGCTCCAAAGCCAGCCCTGCCCCAGATGTGCCAAAGCACATGCCAGGACTGGAGCATGGGGTTGTCCACAGTACCTCTCTCTGCTGAGATTCAGGTCCCGGCAACCCTGCAGAGGCGAGGCACGTTTGTGTTGTGCTTTAATCCCAGTGCCTCAAGCGCACACAGCCAAGAACTGTCAGCCCAGGTCTGCTCCAGGGCAGCCAATGCTGAAGGGGATGCCATCCCCTTGCTCCTACCAGCAAGGCAGGGGGACACAGGAACACCCCCTTCCCCAGAAAGGCAGGCTGAGCGTCTTTCTGTGTGGGAGCCTTGGCCAATAGCAGTGCCAGGTACTGCCATTTTACCTGCACATCAAGGAAGTAGGTCTTCAGCAGAGTGGAGCTGGGGTAGCGAGTGAAGAAAAACATCAGCTTGGCCTTCTTCAGGTGGCTGGGGGTCAGCGCCTCCTGCATCTGCCTCATGGTCAAGGAAAGCCTGAACGCAGCAGACCAACCCACTCCACACATCCCCGAGCATTGGCCCTGGCATGCATCTGCCCCACGCCCACGATAACCCCTCCCCATGGCTTGGTGGCAATGTAGAGTGGGCTCATACCTGGCTGGGCAGCTACTGGGATTTCCCCTTTGGCATCCACGGGGAAGCTGCGCTCCCCATAACACATCCCAGGCCAGCAGGAACAGGGGTTTTCATGAGGCATCTGTTCCTGGCATGGGATGACAGGACCACCTGGATGGCATATGATCAGGTTTGGGAGCTCCTGACTTCTACCCCCAGCTATGCTACAGCATCTAACCAACCCTGAGGAGCAGCAGTGACCCTCCATTGCTCAAGACACCTTTCCTGCTCACCCCTTCTTAGTCTCCTGTGTAAGAGCAGAGACACTGGCCTCGGGCAGACCAGCAGGTGCTGCGCTGGGCTGCGGCTCCACAGGAAAAGGGAAGCATATCCAAGCTGAAGGACCTCTCCTAGCTCCACCCAAGCCCAGGGATGGCTCCAGCTACTCCCAAAGGATACATGGGTGGAGGCAAAAGGCACCCTGTCGATCACAGCCTGCAGCTCCCTGTGGCCATCCCTGCCAGCTGGCAGCAGCGCCAGGCTCTCCATGTCAGCAGGGCTCAGGGGCAGGGGCTGTTGCTGTTGCTGCTGTCTCACAACTGATGACCTCAGTTTGACAGTTCCCCAGTGCAAGTCAAGGGGCTCTGGGGGACCCCTCTCTGAATCAGAGGGGCTCCCAGAGGAGCCACTGCTCCAGAGGCTGTGCTGGCTATAGCCCAGCAGGTGGCTCAGCAGACAGCTCCCTTGGGTGGGGACAGTCGAGCCCAGCGAATAACCCATGCTAGGTATCTGAGAGGCTTTTTTGTCCCCCTTGGAACTGAAAGAGACAGCATGAGAGCCTAGGCTCTCTCCCAGAGCTCCTGACAGGGTCTTGGCCTGGGGTGAGCCCCGTGACCCTGGTGCATTCACGGGAGACGGCTTATCAAGTGGCTTTCTGCATTTCCCAGCAGCAAAATACTCTTTCCTGGCATCTGATCCTGGCACCAGGAGGTTGCGGTGCTGCTGCAGGAAGTGGCTGGCTGCCTTTGGCCAGACGGTCTTCAGAACAGTGTCCACTACTCGGGACATCACCCCAGACAGCTCATGTTTCAGTGCCTGTGAGAGGACCATCTCTGCAGATGGCAAGCGACCTGTGTCACCTTTGTCTTCATCCTCCTCTGGCCCACGCACCTCCAGGATGTTCCTCCAGAGAGGTACTTTTTGTGGCTCACTGGTAGCACTGTCCTTATCTGGTTTGTCTCCAGGCCTTCCAGGCAGTGGATGCACTTTCTCAGCACCTTCCTGGGTTTGAACTGAATCTCTAGAATCATAAACCTGGGAGAACTTCTCCTGAAGCCTCCTCAGCTGCTGCTCTAAAATGCAGAGCTGCTCTTTCAGCTGCTGGCAGCCCTCAGCATGGTGGCTGCTCCCTACAGGGGCCACTTGACTGGCTGCTCCTGTGCTCTCCTGGGGCACCTTTGGCTTCCTCTTGTTTTCCCGGGGCATCTCACCAACGGTCTCTTTCTCATGCCCAAAAGTTGCCTCCAGGCTGATGCCAAATGCGTGAGGGGTTGGCGGGAGGCTCATGCCTTGGATGATGCTCTCCACCCTGGCCCGCTTGGCTCGTAGATGATGGTCAGAGAGCTGGTCCTTTAGGTGCTGGCTGGAGACCTGGTCCCTCTCACCAGCACAGGGCACAGGAGCTGTGACATGAATCCTGGGGAAAGCCAGGGCTTGCACATCTTCTCCAACAGATGCATCACAACTGCAGTCCTGAGGCAGGGCCACTGCCAGAGAGGAAGGGAAAAGGATGGTGGGATCCAGGCTCCTGCCAGCCATTGGGTGGCTGAGGAGCTGTGATATCAGCGATGCACTGGGGGAAGGTAAGAGACAGTCAGTCTGGAAAGGGTGTTCTGACTTCAGCCCCTGGCTGTGCCCTGAAGTGGTACAGTCTTTGTCCTGCTCAGAGTCCATTGTCTCTTCTTCCTGCCTGGATATCGGAGAGCTGACCCTCAGCTGGTTGGGGATCATTTCCAGTGACAGACTGGCAGGTTTCCCGGGTGTTTGATGTTTCAGTCTGATAGTGGTGCGGAGCTGGAGGAAGAAACATCAATGGGCAGGACCTCATACAGCAGCTCTCCATGCACATGGTCAGAGATTTTACCTCCCAGCAATCAGTCGAGGGTTAGGGCTGGGCCAACCGCTACACAAATGACTGATTCTCTTCCCAAAGAGGAATAGAAAGGGAGTAAGGGAGATTTATGGATAAGAAAAGAAAACTAAAGCAGCTGTAATGAAACTAATAACATCAAAATTAAATATGTACAAGTACGTACAAAATCAAGACCGACCCAAACTCCCCTGATGGCAATTACCTCACTGTCATCACTGATGCTGTGGGCAGCTGCAGATGGGGACTGGTTTCAGGAATGCACAGACTAGGATCCAAGGCAAAATGGATCAGAGAACTCAGACACAGAAGAAGAGAGCTTGACCCTCGTGAACCCTGAGCTTTGTAATGAATGTGACGTACATGGAACGGAGCACCTAGTCGGTCAGTTTAGGGTCATCTGTCTTATCTGCCCCTTCCCACAGGTGCAGCTTTTTACTTTCTGCATCCCCAATGTGGCACACAAGATTTAGTAGTGACCTTGGTCTCCATAGGAGCAAGTATAAGCAAGTGCCTTTCTGCATACCAATCCTTAGCAGTAACTGTAAACACCAAGCGTTATCACTGCTTGAAGCAGGCTCTGGCTGAAGAAACATGCCAGCGACTGCAGAAACTGCAGTTACTTAGAAGAGACTGAGCTGAAAAGTAGAATGACCAAACAGAATCAATTCTACTCTAACTCAAACAAGGAGACCAGGACATGCCTGCTCCTCTGCAAAGTCTGTTTCAGCAGGAAATGACCCAGGCAGAAACCTTCAGACACTGCAAACCCCATGATCAGGCTGTCAGGTGTTGCATGACAACAGCAACGCCCTGGACACTGCTGCAGCTCCCACCTGCCAGACAGGCATCCACCAGGCCAGGGCTCTGGATGTGCTCAGCAGTGCAGGCTTCCCACACCACCAGCTGCACCTGCACCAGAGGCATTGGAGGAAACTCCCCTCTGGCCTAGTGGACTCAGGTACAAGGGTGGTGAGCACTAGACGGAACCTTCTGCCATGAATGCCTGGGCAAAGGTGGTTTTGGGTGCTCCCAGGTGCTGGCAGAGCACACGGATGGTAGCTACATCGCTGACAAAGGCATTCACAGCATGCAGTAGCTGAGGCAGGGCATGGCTGCTGCGTGTTTCTGCCAGCACCCAGCCAGTGCCTGCCACCACAGGCATAAGGACATTGTAACAGGAAGCAACGCTGAGGGGCTGAGACGGCATAAACAGGGCTGATGGAAAGGGGCACAGAGAGGGTGAAAGTGTGATGTAACCTGCTGCGAGAGGGACACACCGAGATGTCCAGGCTGACACAGCATGGGGCTCCTAAGCGCTTGGCAAAACACTGAATAAAAGGGATGGGGATTACTGGGGAAGAGAAAAACTACTGAACCAGCAGCCCTGGACTTAAAATTGTCACGTTGACTCCAGGCAGAGACCCACCCCCTCCATTCATTCACTGGCTTGGACAGCTTTGCAAAAGAAGGTGTAAAAGCTCTTATCCACCACCTTGTGTGGTGCTTCTTGCTCATCCACATTAATTGCCAGTAGCTTGGCATCCCTTCAGCAGGACAGTTTATGTCTTTTCTAGACACCTTTAAAGGGTCTGAGATTCTTTTGCTATATCCAGAAATGTCTGATCACTTTCAACACCGACAGCCTCCTGTCCCTGTGACTGTCTGCTCCACAGTGAGTCCTCCAGGCTAATGAGCCATGTAGAAAATGGGTTTCTTCTCACGGATTTTTCAGCAGGTTGCCTTTCTTTGAACAGCCCTGTATTCCATGCAGGTATCTGGGAGAGTTCTGCCTTTTATAGAACTCTACTCTTTAAAACAAACAAACAAACAAACAAGTATTTTCTGAGTTGTTCAATGTCACTAGTTGATCTCCCATGTTATTACCCCGACCTTGCCAACCTTCATCCTCCTAACAGTCTCTTGTGGGGGTATTCAAACTGCTCAGTTTACCCATGGCCAGCATGAGGCCAAGGTGCTGCCAGCACTCAGCATCACAACTCTCTCTCGTGTGTAATAAGCTTTGCCTCTTAGCCTGTCAGCTTCTTCCAACAAAGCCACACAGCAAATGCAACAGTCACAGATTCCATACAGCCTTAAGCCTTTCCACACACCATGGGCACGAGACAGCTGGTCTGGTACATCACTTGGTTTGTTACAAACACCTTCTTTTGGCATTTGGTCACAATTTCTCACCTCTTCTGTGCTCCACGAGGTCAGGGAGCTTACCCATCCCCTTCACTGAGGTTTCCCAGCCTCACAAACCTGAGGCACTCCTCAAAAGCTGATCAACTCAGAGCTGGCAAGAAGTCCTCCGCTTGCTTAAGGCTTCCAGCACCACCACCTTTCTGACAGATATGGAGGGTAGCAGCAGAGCCTGCAATCCCAGGCCATGGCAGCTCATCATGAGTGGTCTGAACTCCCCCCTGCCACAGCTGCCTCAGGGCTGCAGAACTGGAAGGTGTTACCCCAAGCAAACTGCTGGTGCTGGTGCAGCCCTTTTCCTGCTGAGTTAGCAAATGTGTGCCTACTCTTACTACCAGCCTCCACCAGTACCATCTCCCAAAACACTAAAAAGCAGCCGAGGCTACTCTTACCTGAGGCAAAAGACAGAAATTAACTGAAGACGCTCAGAAAAGAAGGCAAGCGTGTCCTCTCCAAAATGGGAGCCACCCCAAGTGGGCTCCCCAAGTGCTCCTCGGCGGGAGAGCCATGGACGGAGCACCCTGCGCCGTGCGCTTCCAGCCCTCCCAGCGCCCAAAAACCCCCGCCCAGCTTCACCCGGCCACTCCACCCGTCTGTCTTAAGCAAGCGGTCCCTGACCGGAGCTGCTCGCAGCTCTCTCCACTCCCCTCACCTTGGTTCCAGGGGCACTGGGAGCGCAGTGCCCTGAGGGCAGGCGTCCGGAGGCGCCGGCTGCGGCGGAGGCAGTGCCAGCACATCCTCCCGCTGTGCTCAGATCCTTTAAAGAGGGAGTGGGGCGGCCGGAGGCAGCCAACCGGCTGGGAACAACTCCTGAATATGCAGATGGACATCCAGGAGGTCGGCACTGGGGTCCAGCCACCTTCCCTGCGGCTTGGCTGTCTCCCAAGCTTATGGCCCCCGTGGTCAGACAGGCAAAGGTTAGTGCCGAGCCGCTGGCTGCTTAGGTGGGAAGGGGGCTGGAGGAGCAGTTCTCCCCTGCAATCCGGCCTGAAAATCCCATTTAGGACTTAGGATGGTGAACCACTGGTGAGATGGTGCAAATACACACCAGGCTAGAGGCAAGCAGTGCCACAAGTAAAAAAAGGAGCTGGCCTGGAATTCCAGATGTTGCCCAGCTGCCGTACAAAACACCCAGGTACTTTCACCATGTCCCACCATGGGGACACTAGGCATTTCAGCTGGTCTGGAGACCTGAGGTGTAGAATATGACCAGGAAACGGGAAGGCACAGGAAAAGCAGCAACACGGTGTCCTTTGCTTATCACAGGCCTCAGCACACCCGACAGCACTCTCAGCTGGGCAAGCCTGCAGCCCAGCTCCAGGGCAAACCTGCTTGCCCCAGGAGCATGCATGTTTGTGCGACACTTCATGCTAGAGCTGCCACTCCTGGGGCTTTGTCTGCTTTGTCTCCACACACTTAATGAACATGATGATGTTTGGTGTATCCAGTGGTAGGAAGGAGGCTGTGGCTGACATCAGGTGGTCTCATTCAAGAATACTAGCTCTTGAGAGACATTGCAGAGAAATCCCTGGCAGAGAACCTTTCTGGTTCCGTTGGCTTTTATTAAAGCAATTAGATCATTCTCAAAGCCCCACAGACTTCACCCTGTTAATTTTTATTCAACCCTTTTTCTTTGAAAATGATCCTAAGGATGTTTGTTGCAAATTTACATTAAGAGACTATTTTGAAGGTTGCAATCCACCATTCATACATTATTAAGCAATGGCTAAATTAAGGACTTGGCTCCTTGAGAGATGCTTGGCTGCCAGACTGATTTCCATGACTATCCCAAGCTAATTCTCAGATTCTGCAAATGAGTTCCTTGGGTTTCTTCCAGCGGTTGCTTACCTGGAAGCAGGCAGAAACTACCTGGGGGGTTTTCAGGCATTTGCCACACACAGACGACATCTGGCAAGGCAGGGCTTATTTGTGGACTCATTTTCCCGTTTGCCATGATGCGATGACCTCCTTGCCTATTTCTAACCGTGCAACATCCCACAGGCTAACACCTGCGGCACCCAAGAGCCTGACCCCATGACTCATCAAGGTGAGCAGGAAGACCACTGGTACAGCAATCCAGAGCTGGTTCATTGAAGAGCATCGTGGAATGGCGCCCTTTGGTAACACATAGGTCCATTTAGGTAGCACGAATCGTAGGCTACATCACTGAGAGGTACGGTGAGCGGTAAAGCGAAAGCCCCTGTGCCCACACGTGGGCAGGCAGGGCTGCACAAAGGGACTGACGAGAAGGACATGAGGCATAACCAAACCGCCTGCCGGCCACCCAGCCCCACGTGGGGCCGTGGAAGACACCTTACGTACGGTGGAGCAGGAGGTTTCTGGCGTACCACAACCTGTCCCCGACCCAGCCCCCTGCAGCAATGGTGCCGCCCGTTCGGTCCCGCTCCCCCCGTTCAGGCGCCCTTGGTCCAGTCCTGCGCATTTCCGGCTCGCGCCGGGCCTGCTTCCGGTGTCCGCCCTCCGGCTCCTCCCGCCGCCGCTGCCGCCGCCGTGATGCTGCTGCTGTGGCGGTCCCGCTGCCTGGGCCGGGCGCTGGGCCGCTCGCTGCGTGCCCTCCGGCAGGTACTGCCCGCCACGGGCACCGGCGTCGGGGAGGGAGACGAGGAGGGCGGGCGGGCGGCGGGTGGGGGAGCG